>CM062817.1:1655764273-1656184273 GCA_031772625.1 Pinus tabuliformis | reverse complement strand
GACAATCGAAAACTCATTTTTTTTGCATCAACGTTCACCCCCTTCCTTTTTTTTTAGGTCGTTCCCACCATCTTCTCCCTTGTGGGCTGAAAATATGGTCACCTTTTCTTCTCATCCCTTGGTGGTTATGTCCTATCTGGTTGACTTCCATTTTCCCTGCTGCCAACACAACCCATTACTCCTAAATTTTTGTACTTTATTTCTTGTGAATTTTTCTAAAGCATGCATGGATCCTTGTCCTTCTTCTTCAGAAGGATTAATGTCATAACCAGTCCATTTAATCACACACTTACCAACCTTCAATGGATTTCATGAAAAAATCAAGCTTCCTTCAAATCCCAAGCAATTACCATCCTCAACTCTAGAATCCATGTCCCTTGACTTAGGACATTTTTAATTTATAATCAAAATACATGAAATATTTACAATTTATGTAAGAGCGAAATTTTCCCAAAGGGTTGTCACATTTTGTATCAACATTGTGTTCCGTTCAAAGGATTGATTCCACTATAAAGGTGTTTCATCAGCTAATTAGCAAGAACATAGAAAACACTAAATGGTTCGCCAGTATAACTACAAGCACCTATTGATTCCATAGTCAAGGTGGTTCATCAGCTAGTTAGCAAGCACTTTGCAAACACTAAGTGGTTCATCAGTATAACTACAAGCACCCATTGATTTCTGTGATTGTTTGACATGCACTAAGTGGTTTAACAGGCAAGGAAAGCAATTATTGGCGTAATAACCAAGACACAAGTGATGAATGGTTTAATAGACAAGGCAAACACTCAATTGTCATGGAGTCTTATAGTCAAGGTATCAATTATGGCTTGCTCCCTGCATGCCACCGATCACATAACTATTTATATGCTAACATAACCTTCAATATTCCTTGTTTACAACCATGACATAACATGAGAATAATAATTTTATGAGAATAAAATCATAATTTAGCTAGGGATTTCTCTTGCACAATTGATAATTCACATAATCGGGAATCTTATTGGATAACTTCATTATATTATCCCAACAAGCCATTCACATATGCAAGGTAAGATCAAGGTCAAGAGAACCTCCTTTTTGTGCCATTTTCATGGCTTCCATATCACTGTCCATTTCTCCCATGGACACAACCAACCCACTTGGCTGTCATGTTGTTGTCCACTAATTCGTGGACATAACACATGTTGACATATGTTAAAGAAAATCAGGGTTTAGAGAACTCCCCTTAGTTATGTAAAATTTACAAAGGAGTTTTTAATCCAACTCCCCCCTTTTACCTTTTTACCTTTCTATCACATTCAAGAGCGATTCTCCAACATACAATAGTGATGAGATTTTCCCGACCCATCTGCACAACTCCAACCCTTCTCATATTTCACTACTCTTTTTTAATATGAAGGGTCTTACCTCGGTCACATAAATTTATTGGGTTCCCCTCATCCCTTTCCCAAAGCTCCATGGCTTCCTACGACATCCAACAAATCATCCCAGGGCCCTAAACAATGAAAAGATGAAAGGAAAGATTAAAATAGAAATAGGGCAACAAAAAAATCCATGACAATAACATAAATCACAACCAAGATGTAGCATGGCCATGCATTTAGTACTCTATCAAAACAATTGAAAACAATTACAGATACGTAGGCAACAATAAGGTTCCAGAACATATGAAACATCCAATGCTCCCATATCAACCCATTCCCATGAGTTTCTGTATTTTCAATATGTCATGTGTAAAGGCTCAACTCGAGCCCTATCTAAAGTTTTATGGTGGCCTTTTAAAGTCGCAAAGCCCCTCTAATTTCTCTAAGGAGGGATTTTTCAATTCTTATCAGAGGCCCCTGAGGGAATACCCCCTCCACCTCCCTTCTCCTCCAATATTAGATGTTGTTGGTCTAAGTGCCCGAGAGCTCTCACAAGTTACTTTTCTCTTGTTGTGTCAATCATTTCATGCACTTCCATACATATTTTTGTGTGTGTGTGTGTGTATATATATATATATATATATATATATATATATCTATATATATATATATATATATATATATATATATATATATATATATATATATGTTTGCACCAACTACCACCTTACCATACTATGTCCTGCAAGTTACCTTGCAGCTTCTCACACCCCTTTAAAATTCTCATTAGTCACATGTCTCAAGCCAGGACACAATTTTGACATATACATCAACACTGTTGAAAATAGAAACAAGAAATGATAAAATTAACATTGCTATAAATAGCATTTCAGGATACATTCCAATTTTAGCTAATCCCTGAACTAAAATTGAGAGTTAAAATTCGAATTTGATCTTAGCAGTTATTTGTAAAATAATTAATTAATTCATATTGAGTTAATTAGTTAGAGAAAATCAAACATGAAGTCTATGTGAAGACATGCAACAATTATCCCTTTGATTAAGGAAGTTATCTCTTAATTAAGGAGATTAGGATGAGTTGTACTTTGAGTTGTAATTAGTTAGCTCAGTTAACTGAGTTAAGTCCAGTTAGATTAGTTCCAATAATTTGTGGAATTGATTGTGAGTTCAATTAGTTAATGCATGCATGCATGTAACTAGTGTGCTTTAGATAACTGAATATTCTCTCATAAATAACTCATGCATGTCACTTCAGTTAGAGACCCAGTTGAGATCAAAGGATGGGACAATGTACTATCAGTTGCAGGAATATTCCCTTGAGGATATCTATTGCATGCAGAAGGAATTCTTTCCTTGAGGATTGCACAATTATTTTTGAGTTTGGTGAGCAGTGTGTGAGGTAAATTACACACATGTGATCTACAATGAGAATTTCTACATGGTATGAGAGCCAGATTATCAAAGTGGAGAACAATATATAAAGAAGTTCGAAGTTTGAAGTTCTTGATTATAGAAATCGAATTCTTATCACATCTAAAATTTCACCAATAGCGTTTAATGGTTTGAGACTCAAGTATTCCCTTGATGGTAGCTCGAATAATATAGCCTGGAAGGATCACAGGGGAGCGATATTAGAGGACAACGGTTTGAAGGACTTGATTGATCAAGAAGTCCCCAAGCTAGTAGTAGCTAATGCCCAAGAATTGGCAGAATGGAAGAAATGTGTGGCTAGAGCGAGGAGTATTCTTCTGGAGGGAGTTCGAGATCACATTGTCTTGAGTCTCCATGGGAAGGAAACACTATTTTCAATGTGGAAAAAATTGAAGGATCTATATCAAAACAACAACAATAAGAGGAAGCTGGTGCTGAAAGACAAGATTCGGAAAATCAAGTGTGAAAAGGGCGACACGATCTCTACATATCTAAACAAACTCACCACCTACAGGGATGAGCTTGGAAGTGTAGGAATCACGACAACCGATGATGACATGGTGAGTCTTGCTCTCCTCAGTTTTCCTAAGAGCTGGCATAGCTACCAATACTCAGTAAATGGAAGAGAGAAATTTCCAGATTGGGAACGACTATGGTCGGATCTGATGCAGGAGGAGATCAGGAGAAGCACCAGAGATGGATCTTCATCAAAGCATGATGAGGAAGAAAATCTAGCCTTAGTGAGTAAGGCGAGGAAAGGGAAAGGGAAGGCTTCCCATTCCAAATTGAGTTCTTCCCATGGTGGGAAGAAGATTGAAAAATCTAAAGTGCGATGCTTTAATTGTCATGAGGTGGGCCATTATACAATAAATTGTCCACATAAGAAATCCAAGAAGGGATTCTCGAAAGGATCAGATGGTGAGGCACTGGCCTTACAGTTCGAATTAGATTTCACCCTCATCGCATGCATGGTTTCATCGATGGTGGGTTGTGTTTGGTACCTAGACAGTGGAGCCTCATTCCACATGACTGGTGACAAGATTTTATTTAGTACCTTGGAGGAGAAGGACGTCCAGATGCACATAGAGATGGTGATGATGGAAAGTACCGTGCTTCAGGTGAAGGCACAATTGTGTTTCAGAGGGAGCATGGAGCTCCTCTCACCCTGACTGATGTAAAGTATGTGCCTGGAATGAAGAAGAACTTGGTATCCATCAGAATTTTGGAAGAAAAAGGCTATGATATGGTCTTTAGTAAAGGAAAGGCATTCTTGAGACACATCGGCACGGGACAGACCAAGAGGATTGGGATTCAAGTAAAGAATCTCTACAAGATGGAGGTAGATGACTATGCTGCATTGAGTTCCAAAGTAGAGTTGGTGCAAAGCCAAGATATTGGCGAGCTATGGCATAGAAGATTGGGCCACTTGCACCATGGGGCCTTGAAGATCATGCAACAGATTTCTATTGGACTTCCCAAGGGTAAAATAGAGCAAGTGGATACATGCAAAAGTTGTACCTTGGGTAAGTATGCAAAATCTTCCTTTCAGGATCAAGACAGTCAAGCTGGAGCAATCTTGGAGCGAGTTCATACAGATGTGTGTGGACCATTCTCGATAGCCTCCACCATTAAACAAAGGTACTATGTTATTTTCATTGATGATTTTTCTTGTAGATGCTAGATCTATTTCATATAGAAGAAGGATCAAACCTTCTCAAGGTTTGTGAGTTTAAAGCCTTGGTTAAGAAAGAATCAGAAAAGAAAATAAGGGCCTTGCAAAGCGACAATGGTAGAGAGTATGTCTCTCAACTGTTTAAGGACTTTTGTGCAACATAAGGAATTAAATGGGAGATGATGGCACCCATAACCCACATCAGAATGGGGTGGCTGAAAGGAAGAACAGAACAATTGTGGGAGCAGCTTGAGCGATGCTACATGACCAAGGCCTACCACTTCATTTGTGGGTTGTGGCATGCAATACAACAGTATACTTGTAGAATAGAATCCCACATCATATACTGGGGATGAAGACACCAGAGGAGGCTTTCTCCGGGAAGAGACTAGATGTGAGTCACTTCAAGATCTTTGGCTCATCGGTATTTTTCCATGTGACCAAAGATGCCCGGAAGAAGTTAGAGCCAACAGATGAGTTGGGGATACTTGTGGGGTACACTAATACACCCCACAACTATCGAGTGTTCTTGCCTACTAGTCAGAGGATAGTTGTACGCAGATATCTGAATTTTGACGAGAAGAAGACCATGTGAATTTCCCTTGAGAGGGAGCTCAAGTTGCATGCAGAGGAGGAACTTTTGGTTCCTAAGGAGGAGGAGCCTCAGACTGATGCAGAGCAGCCGCATGCAGAGGATCCAGGAGTGGAGACATCCACTCATGCAGAGTCTTCCAGAGATGGGCGGAAACGCTCAAGGGAAGCTGACATATTGATGATGGATGAAAGAGAGAATGTGGGACAACCATCTTATTAGTGCAGACAAAGGAGGTCACCTGAGTGGTACGTTGGTTACATGGCCCTGGTTGGGGAATGTATAGAGACCGAACCATCTTCCTTCAAGGAAGCAGTGCAACAACCTATCTGGGTTGATGCTATGGTAGAGGAGTATAACTCCATAGTTTGGAACAATGTTTGGGATGTTGTTCCAAGACTATAAAACAAGTCAATGGTAAGTTCCCAATGGATTTACAAGGTAAAGCAAGCAACTGATGGTAGTGTGGAGAAACATAAGGCAAGGTTTGTTGCCCATGGTTTCTCACAGGTCAAGGGGATCGATTATGATGAGACTTTTGCTCTTGTAGCAAGGTACTCATCTATCATATCGATGTTGGCACTATCAACACAGATGGGTTGGAAAATCCATCAGATGGATGTGAAGACTACGTTCCTTAATGAAAAGATTGAGGAAGAGGTGTACATAGAGTAGCCGGAAGGATTTGAGACCTTCGATTATGAGTTGCATGTGTGTCGACTCAAGAGAGCTTTGTATGGGCTGAAGCAAGTACCTCGTGCTTGGTACACCATGATCGACAACTATTTCACCGAGTTGGGCTTCACAAAGAGTGAAGCAGATGCGAACCTATACCACATCATGGTAGAAGGTAAGCAATTGATCATTGTTCTTTATGTTGATGATTTGATATTGACAGGTGATGATCAGTTGATCATGTCTTGCAAGGAGGACCTTGCAAGAGAGTTCGAGATGAAAGACATGGGTCTCATGCACTAATTTCTAGGCATGTAAGTGTGGTAGAAGGATGGGGAAGTGTTTGTGTCTCAAGGCAAGTATGCCAATGAGATACTCAGGAGATTCCACATGGAGAAGTGGAAGCCCATACAGACTCCTCTAGTAGGTAACTAGAGGAAGGAGGATGCTACTTCAGGTGAGGTAGTAGCTACTATTGTGTATCAGCAGCTTGTGGGTTCATTGATGTATTTAGTGAACACACGAACATATTTGTGTTTTGCAGTGAACTAGCTGAGTCAAGCTATGGTTCAGCCTACCAAGCTATTTTGGAAGGCAGCTAAGCATGTGCTAAGATACCTCAGAGGCACATCTCAGTATGGATTATGATACAAATGAATAGAGGGAGTGAAGCTTCAGGGCTTCACAAATGCAGATTAGGTAGGGAGTCCATCAGATCGGAAGAGCACTTCAGGAGGAATTTTCAACCTTGGTTCAGCTGTAGTTTCTTGGTACAATAGGAAACAGAGGTTAGTTGCACTTAGCTCAGCAGAGGCTAAATACATGGCTTCTATTCAGGCAACATGTGAGACCATTTGGATGTGGAAAATTCTAGTTGGATTGTTTGATCAGAGGATGGATCCAACTGTGATCTATTGCGATAATCAGAGTTGTATCAAATTCTTAGAATCCAGTATTTCATGATAGGTCCAAGCACATCGATATTCGGTATCATCATCTTCGAGACTGTGTGGTGAAGAGGATCATGTTGTTGCAATATGTTTCAATAGAGGAGCACGATACAAATATTTTGACTAAGGCATTGTCAAAATTAAAATTCAAGTTCCACAGAGACAGGATCAGGGTGACAGAAAATCCCTTTCTTGTTGAGAGGGAGTGTTGAAAATAGCAACAAGAAATGCTAAAATTAGCATTGCTATAAATAGAATTTTGGGATACATTCCAATTTGAGTTAGTCTCTGAACTAAAATTGAGAATTAAAATTCGAATTTGATCTTAGTAGCTGTTTGTAAAATAATTAATTAATTCATCTTGAGTTAATTAGTTAGATAAAATCAAACATGAAGTCTATGGGTGAAGACATGTAACAGTTATCCCTTTGATTGAGGAAGTTATCCCTTAATTAAGGATATCAGGATGAGTTTTACTTTGAGTTGTAATTAGTTAGCTCAGTTAACTGAGTTAAGTCCAGTTAGATTAGTTACAACAATTTGTGGAACTGATTGTGAGTTCAAGTAGTTACTGCATGCATGCATGCAACTAGTGTACTTCAGATAACTGAATTTTCTCTCATAAATAACTCATGCATGTCAGTTCAGTCAGAGACCCAATTAGATCAAAGGATGGGACAATGTACTATTAGTTGCAGGAATATTCCCTTGAGGATATCCCTTGGATGCAGAAGGAATTCTTTCCTTGAGGATTGCACAGTTATTTCTGAGTTTGGTGAGCAGTGTGTGAGGTAAATTACACACAGGTGATCTACAGTGAGAATTTCTACAAACAAGGTTTCGAAAATCAATATCAACATGTTTAAAATCATGCTAGCATAAATTTTAGAAATTAGTCCTTTTACCAAGACCATCAACATTAATTTAAAATCAACCTCTTTACTGAGACCACCATTACAAAATTTGAATAAAATTAGCCCTTTTAAAGTATTAAAAGTTCACCTTCTTTATAAACCAACATTAACAATTTCAAAGATTAGCCCTCTTGCTAAGGCCGACAATAACAGTTAAGTTCAACCTCTCTACCAAGGCCAAATACAATCATTAAATGCGACCTCTTTTCCAAGGCCAACAATCGTGGCATCTGCAAGATCAAAAGGGTTAGTTAGAAAGCCATCTAATGCTTCAACATCTGTCATTTTTATATTTTCACAATTATGAGATCATCATGTACATGCATGCAATACAATTTGCAATCAACATACAACCATCACACATGGTGCTACACCCAACACCCACTTGCATAAGAAAAAAATCAACATATAACCAATAAACACAATGCTACAACCAACACCCACTTGCACCAACAAGCAATTAATGACGCACACGACTCTCTAATAGTGTCACAAAATATCATGCCTTCAATCCAATGAAGATCTTCACGACATAACATATAGACCATGGGATTCTCACATCCCACTATGTATATATATATATATATATATATATATATATATATATATATATCTATATATATATATATATATATATATATATATATATATATATATATATATATATATATATATATATATCTATATATATCTATATATATATATATATATATATATATATATATATATATATATATATATATATATATATAGATATATATATATATATAAGTACCTAGTATTTGACAAAATTAGTAAATGCTATGCAGATACAAGCAACACGGGGATTTCCCCAAATCCCACATATCACATGAACATTCACATGTACAATTATTCAGTCTATAAAGGCATAATATTTAACCAATAGTGCTAGTCTTATACAAATAACCATACACAAAACCATGTAGGTGTTAATTTGGCATCTCAGTGACAAATTACAACCATGGGACTAGATTCCTCTTTTCAAGTGGACCAATTTTGACTATTTAAGCGCTCAATTTGGACAAGGGAAAGTGTATTTTTGAATTAAAGCCCAAATTTGCATATTTGATTAGGTCGGCCCTAAAGAAAATTGGTCACCCTTGAAGGCTATAAATACAAGTCAAGTCCTTTACCCAACTAAATTCCTCTATGAAGTTTTTGGTGAATTACATCTATCTCCTTTGGTTAGAGTCCTTTATGATGTAACCAAGTCCTTTTGGGAGTCAATTCCTTTTGGATTCTTAGGTGAAGATTGTTGGAAATAATACTAAGAGGGGGGGAGGTGAATCAATATTATCAAATCAATAAAACTTTTTCATTTCCATACTTAGATACATATACGCTACTTCAGTTAATAGAACCTGCGTGTATACGCAACTGTGTCTAATGCAACTAGCGTATATCCAGAATACTTATGATTCAGTTACTCCGTTAAATGTTGATCTTTAGTTAGTGCATCAGAACTTAATTAACCATTTGAATAGTAAGTAGGTGCAGTAAAACAAAATAGATCATCACACACAAGAAGCATACATGAACACCATGATATAAGGTGGAAACCCATTGTGGGTGAAAACCACCTGATGCAAGTCGTCTCTATCTTCTTTTAATAAGAAATTTCTTTATACAATGATTCTGTACTGGTGCAGTCCTTTACCAGTACGCAGGCTACAACCTATAGAAGGCTACCACCTTCTCTCGTTCTCTAGACTCTCCTGGAAGGGAGCTACAACCCCCTTTTCTCTTGTAGTAGCCGATCCATTTACTAGTACGTAGTTGCCAGCCTACTGAAATGCTCCAACCTTTACTCATTCTCCAGCTGCTACTGGAAGGGAGCTACCACCCCCTTTGCTCTTGTACTAGTACGTATGTGCCGACCTACTGAAGGCTACAACCTTCTCTTTCTTCCTCCAGGTACCACATTTCATAAATTTTTAGACTGGATACTCCTAAAGCACAACACTATAATCTGAAGGCCACATTTCATCCAATTTTCATACTAGACCCATCAATATCATTGAAGCACAAAATCAATCAATACTAGCATCATCAATCTCTAAATCACTGAAACACTGAAACCCTGTCAACACAGTCACCATAACACAGAGCAGACAACAAAACTCTACAATAACAATCAGACACAACTGCAACTTCAAATATCATACGTCATAATGTATACGCTACTACGATGAACCAAACCCGTGTACATACACGCTTTCACTAAAGCCAACCCGCGTACAGATCTACAAATATTTTCTCATAACTTTGCACATGTTCCAGACATTAGTCATACCCATAACATGTAGAGAACATTACATGTGTCAGTATACAGATCTAGAATAAACAAGATCAAACCATATAGAGATGATTCATTCCAAGCCATTAGATCCCGATCTATCCTTAGATCTTGTTCTCCATCCACCATTGAGATTCCTCCTTAGCTTAGATCAAGCAATGCATCATAAACCCATAACCTGCATACTGGATCTCATACTTCATCAGATATTCAAGACTTTTTCCATACCTTTGCCTAATGATCTTCTTCTCCTTTTATAGTCTTAGGCCTTACTCAATACCATGGTCCAAAACCATAACAAATCAATACCATGGACCCAATACTTGGGATCAACACTTCTGACGAGATACCATGGTCCAAAACCATAGGTTCAAGTACCAAGGACTAAATACCACGGACCAAAAGTAAGTTCTCCCACATGTACGCACCTTTCTGTGCATGAATGTGCATGCATACGCATACGCGACTTTGGAATGTCTAACCCGCGTGTATACGCAGCTTTGTCACGATGAACCTGCATATATACTTTTCTCTCTTCATTCTTGTAGTCTGATCATCAATTCCTTGCTACTGACCTACTGCACTATGATCTGTCATCTGTGTGATTTTACATCAAGGACAACACTTGTCTCATAATGCCAACAATCTCCCCCTTTGGACTTGATGGCAAAGCTAACTTGTCATATTGAGAACTATCATCTGATTCCTTTGAGCGAGAACTGTCATCTGATTCCTTTGAGCTATCCGGCATCCAATGCATTCAGTCACATCTGATATCTCTTCTGTGGATTCATCTAGTTATAAATAAGTGAGATGTTCTTCTACGAGTGGGTTGCCATCAAGTACAATACATGCATCATAATGCCAACAATCTTCCCCTTTGGACTTGATGGCAACAACACCAAATCACTCTCCCCCTTTGACATCAAGGGCAAAGGGAAAACCAAGATATTCTCTTTCCTTGATAAACATTCCATTGTCCATACTCCCCCTGAGTACCTGCTGAAATCTCTGAATGAGCTCCCCCTTTGTATATGCCAAGGTGTACCAATCTAACCATGCTCCCTCTGAGTACATGCTGAAATCTCTGCTTTGCTGAAGTGTGACAATAATGCCCCCCCTAACTGTAAGCAAGGTCTACAAAAAGATGTTCTACAAGAAGAACATGACTCTACCTATCACCAAAGACTCATACATACATCCATCTCCCAACCAAGCGGGGGTATACCAGAATTGACTCATCTACCCAACCAAGTGGGGATACACCAGAAGTTTACATATGACAAATAAGTACATTACATTATTCATCCCAGGCACAGTGGGGAACCAACATAGGTCATTACATGACCTTGATAATAAAAGAGATACATGACTGAAATATTTCATCATTCTTCCCATGCATAGAGGGGGTACAAATTACATCAGAAGAGATTTCATCAAATGACTACAATAGATAGAGACACACTATTACATCATGAGTCTTGATATGACCTTTACATCTAAATAAGACCATGATAGACATCAACAACTATCATACACAATGTATGATCTGCTCCATAAGCATCTCTCAACAACATCTAGACTAGCACTCATGTTATCTCTCTGCACCTGTTCCAGATGGTCTCTGGCAGACCCATAACAGACGTTTCTCATCCTGAGTCTAGCCCACTGATTTCCAAAATATACAAGACTGTATCCACAGAAACATGCGTATATATGCGGATGACCCTCATAAAATTCACGTACAACCACTTCCAGATCAGCAACCTGTAAATGTCCAGTAACAAGGTATGTCTGCATATAGATATCAACTCATCATCATAAAATCATTATACCATTTGTGAAAAACACCATGGTCATCTCATCATCATCAAGATCTACATGATCCAAGTCTCATCACTTTGGGAACATCTGCATCAATCAACATATGTAAGTATCAACCTATCATCATATAGGTAAGAACTCATCATCATCATATCTCCAACAATGCAACTTTGAGTAATCATTCATGTATCCAACACTATGTATCTTGAGCTCAAGACATTTGTCAAGACTTCTTGATACCATCAACAACAACAATCCTCATCCACATGAGTGTGAAGAACTATAGGAATCCTGCATCATAACTGTATTATATGATCTTTATGCATATGACAACAGCAACATATGAGTGACTCATCATCAAGTAATGAAGATGTGTATTCAAGCTTTGTACTTCTCCTTATCCTTATGAAGATCACCATGTAAGCACCATATATGCATCATCAGAGAATCAACCACAAATCTGATCTGAACATCAACTATGTAACCCCAAGAATCGTATGAGATTTTGTCATGGACAACTCATAACCATATCATAGCAAGATATATCATTTAGCCATATCATTACCAAGGACTTCTAACCATAATTCCAACAATACATTATTCAAAACATAAACTCCCCATGAACCTGTGCCATCTATTTACTATCAGATCTGATCATGCATATATCATCAATAAGCATCAAGACATCATCATCATCAAGTTAGGATCAAAAGCACTTCTAAACATCTAACAAGTGTCAAGACATTTCCACACATCATCAGCAGATTGTAACCATTATCAAAGAGAACAAATAATGGACTGAATCATATTAGACCCTTTTCCTGAGCCTGTCCCTACTACTTTTTCTCAAACTAACATATACGCGACTGTGCAGTAACCAACTCGCGTATATACGCGACTTCCCTTTATGAAACTTGCATATAAGATTTAGGACACTGAAGTTTTGCACTTTTAGGTCCCTTTGAGTATGTTATGTCTGTATATTGTACTGTGCCACATCTTTCTGATTGTACTTCCTTCTTCTTCCATATCTTAAAGTGTGATGATGTTTTCTCCTTTTGGTATGGTGCCCGCACTTTGTTCCTGCATTCCTTTGTTGTATGTCCAAGCTTGTTACATGCATAACATATTACATGTTTCATATTCCTTCTATAGCAATCGACAACTTTGTGACCAAACATATTGCAAGCAAAGCAATATCCCTTAAAGTACCTGGAACGTGATGATGTTTTTGAGTGATAGTCTTGAACCATTCTTCTTCTGCATCTGGCTGCAACATGTCCAAGATTATGACATACAAAACATTCGACATTATTCATCAGAGGAGTAAAATATTTTCTTTGAAGAGTTTCTTTCCTTGGTTCCTTGTTGAGCATTTCAGATTTTGCATTAGATTCCCTTGTCTTACTTTGTGAACTAGATTCTTCTTCAACAGATTCATGAAAACCAAGACCAACTTTGATAGCAGGAGATCTTTGACTACTAAAAATATCATTCAAGATCTTAGTACTATCTTGAAATCGTAAGAGCTTATCTTTTTCTTCTAATTTATCTTTTAGAATATTTACCTCAACCTGATGTTGCTCTTCCTTTTCAAGATACTGCTTCTTCATGTTTTCTTCAATATTTCTTCCTTCTTCCAACTGATGTCTTAGATCAAGAACTCCATTTTCTTGTTTTTCATGAGCTTGGAGTAGTTCTTTATTCTGCTTCTTTGATCCTTCAAGATCTTCCTTTAGCGAGAGGATCGTAGCTTCAAGCATTTCATAGTAACTGGATCTATCTCTGAGTTTCTTGATTGTTGTGCTTCTTTCATTTACTTCATTTCTTAATGATGTCACTTCATCCTGCAACTTTTGATATTTTTCCTTGAATAGCTTCCTTACCTTGTTACCTTCCTCTAGTTGAGCTTTTAGTTTGGTAGCTACTTCTTTGAAGGCACATTCCCTTTTGTTCAATAGATCTTGTTGATCTCTAATTTTGTCTGTAAGCCTTTTAAATTATGCCTCTATTTGATATCTTTCTTGCTCACCCATAAGAGAAAATTCAGTTGTTTCGCTATCGCTTTCATCGTCTTCAAATGGATAAATAGATGTATCACCAGAGGATAACAAATTCATACCTGATAGATCTTCATCTTGAAGTGATTCTGAATCTGAAGTGCTTCTTCCACATATTCCCCAATCGATGCTCCCACTGTCATAGTCTTTCTAAGATGTCTTCTTCTTCTTAGGTGCTTTCTTCTTAAGCTTCTTTCCCATTGTTCCACGGATCTCCTTCAAGCGATCAAGCTTCTACCAAAGGACCTGCTCTGATACCAATTGTTGGAAATAATACTGAGAGGGGGGGGGAGGGGTGAATCAGTATTATCAAATCAATAAAACTTTTTCATTTCCATACTTAGATACATATACACTACTTCAGTTAATAGAATCCGCATGTATATGAAACTGTGTCTAATGCAACTAGCGTATATCCATAATACTTATGATTCAATTACTCCATTAAATGTTGATCTTTAGTTAGTGCATCAGAACTTAATTAACCATATGAACAGTAAGCAGGTGCAGTAAAATAGATCATCACACACAAGAAGCATACATGAACACCATGATATAAGGTGGAAACCCAATGTGGGTGAAAACCACCTGCTGCAAGTCGTCTCTATCTTCTTTTAATAATAAACTTCTTTATACAATGATTCTGTACTGGTGCAGTCCTTTACCAGTACGCAGGCTACAACCTGCAGAAGGCTACCACCTTCTCTCATTCTCCAGACTCTCCTGGAAGGGAGCTACAACCCCCTTTTCTCTTGTAGTAGCCGATCCATTTAATAGTACGTAGGTGCCGGCCTACTGAAATGCTCCAACCTTTACTCATTCTCCAACTGCTACTGGAAGGGAGCTACCACCCCCTCTGCTCTTGTACTAGTAGATGTACTAGTACGTAGGTGCCGACCTACTAAAGGCTACAACCTTCTCTTTCTTCCTCCAGGTACCACATTTCATAAATTCTCAGACTGGATACTCCTAAAGCACAACAATATAATCTGAAGGCCATGTTTCATCCAATTTTCATACTAGACCCATCGATATCATTGAAGCACAAAATCAATCAATACTAGCATCATCAATCTCTGAATCACTGAAACACTGAAACCCTGTCAACACAGTCACCAGAGCACAGAGCAGACAACAAAAATCTGCAATAATAATCAGACACAACTGCAACTTCAAATATCATACTTCATAATGTATACGCTACTACGATGAACCAAACCCGCGTACATATGTTCTTTCACTAAAGCCAACCCGTGTACAGATCTACAAATATTTTATCATAACTTTGTAGATGTTCCAGACATTAGTCATACCCATAACATGTACAGAACATTACATGCGTCAGTATACAGATCTAGAATAAACAAGATCTAGCCGTATAGAGGTGATTCATTCCAAGCCATTAGATCCTGATCTATCCTTAGATCTTGTTCTCCATCCACTGTTGAGATTCCTCCTTAGCTTAGATCAAGCAATGCATCATACACCCATAACCTTCATACTGGATCTCATACTTCATCAGATATTCAAGAATTTTTCCATACCTTTGCCTAATGATCTTCTTCTCCTTTTATAGTCTTAGGCCTTACTCAATACCATGGTCCAAAACCATAACAAATCAATACCATGGTCCAAAACCATAGGTTCAAGTACCAAGGACTAAATACCACAGACCAAAAGTAATTTTTCCCACATGTACGTGCCTTTCCGTGCATGAATGTGCGTGCATACGCATACGTTACTTTGGAATGTCTAACCCACGTGTATACGCGGCTTTGTCATGATGAACCTGTGTATATACTTTTCTCTCCTCATTCTTGTAGTCTGATCATCAATTCCTTGCTACTGACCTGCTGCACTATGATCTGTCATCTATGTGATTGGCCATCAAGGACAACACTTGTTTCACAATGCCAACAAAGATCTCTCTAATCCTATAATTACCCTATAATTGCCTTGGGCCATTCACCTTTATGGTTAAATTCCTTTATATCACCTAGCTAAGTCCTTATGGAAACAAAATCCTTTTGGATTCTTAGGTGAATGTATCCATATCGTGTGGTCAAAGTCCTTTATGACCAAAGCAAAGTATTTTATGGATTTAGGAGATACTCTACCCTGATCTTGCAAAGAGATCAACCCTCCCTCTCAGCGAAGGATACATTCTACATCACATAAAGATTGTCTCTGAAGTATACAAACTTCACTCTAGATAGAGGCTTGGTGAGAATGTCTACAAACTACTCATCTGTGTATGTGTACTGGAGCTCCATTACTCCTTTATGCACCATGTCTAAGATGAGGTGACCTAATCAAAGAATTCTACAAGAAGCTTATGAATTCATACTGCTTCACAACTTGCAACATAGGCTATGATATACACCATTTATGCTATATTGTGTGTGACTAAAGTTTGCTTCCTTCTAAACCTAGATATCATAGTTGATCCCAAGCTGAAGCAACCATTAGAGAAATTTTGAGGTCTAAAAGGGCCTCTTGTAATTCCCCCTCCCCACATTTACCTAATTTGATCTGTCTTCTAGGGTAAACATGAGACAAAGAGTTATTATGACATGACTTGACCTCCAAGCTTCAATTATGGAAGTGGGGCTTACAACTGAGACTTACTGACCACAACCTGACATCCTACATGACACTTAGGGGTCAAATAACCAACCTATACCCAACCCTGATATTCAATACATTTTTAGTGACTTAGACTCCCAATCTCATGCACAGGTCTACAAGGGTGCGATTGTGATCCTCTAGCCACATGCACAAGCCTACCTGAGTGCAGTTGTAACCCAAAATCCTCAGTTCAAAGGGTGTGGTCCTGAGATCTGAGCCACAATTCTAGGCCAACCTCTAGACCACTACCTAGAACTTCCCGAGACTTTCTATAATGATAAATGACTTGAAGACAATGCTAATCATACAAAACTTGAACAAGGACTTGACCTAACTAGGCCTAACCATGACAATCATTTTGTCAAACATATGGTGAACATGTAATCTACAGGTCATGAATGCATATATGAACATAGGAGTCTAAAAATTATTTGAGAATCACCAAGAAGGTATAATTCCCTCTCATAATAGTTTCAATAACATTTGTTAGCCCATGCATTCATTAACCATCAAATACTTATCAAATCCTGAATAAGACATAACTAGAGTACATTGAAAATCCATGCTTATAACCAACATATAACCAGATTATTAACCATGACATAATAACCATCAAATCACCATAATAAAAAGTACAAGTGCTCATATATTACAATAGGAAAATATCTCTTATTAACTTATGCAAAAGCCAACCAAGTCAGGGACTTCCATGTACCACTCGACCATATATTAGGCTGAACCAAATATTTCTTTCAACCAATCACCCTCGTGCCATATTCCAAGCATGAATGTGGGATCTCAAGACATAAACAACCATGGATTCCTAGATATTAAACCACCTCCACCCTTAAGCTACCACGATCCCGCCAAAACTGGTCAAGAGATCACTAAGCCCAAAAACAAGCTTGGATGCCTCTAAGTTCTTTACCATTACCTTGAGGAATTTTCCTAACTTCACCCACATGTTGAGGGATTCACATAGATTAAACCACCTCCACCCCCAACCCTCTGGAATTTTCCTAAGACCACCTCACCCAGTTCCAAAACCTTTCGCAATACAAAGCTCAACCAGAAAATAATCCCATCACACCATGACTATCTAGAAATGGGAAGACAAGGCCGAAATCATTGTCAAACTTGAAAAAACCCATGCCAATAACAACAAATGAACCAAATAAACTAATGCATGTACCATGCATTCACACATCAACTAGGAAATCAAACACGCAACCTGTTACCTGCAAAATCCTCTTGCTGAAGCTGTTGATCCAACCTTCTCATTGCTTTCCTTACTTGTCCTTTTCTTTCCTTGTCTTTCCTTCACATTCCTTTTCCTTCCTTTGTTTGCTTTCTTGCTTTCTCCTCTTTATGCTCTTCTCTCTCTCAGAATAATTCCAATCCAAATTGACAAAAAACTAAACCAACAAAAACTGTGAATTGATCCTCATAAGCATTTTTATCATGTAGGCCTATATTTTCTACATTTTCCTCTATATTCCTTCAATTTTCATCTCATGAAAAATTGTGACCTTTCATCTCCCTTTTCTCCTATTTTCCTTTATTTTCATAAACAAAATACCAATTAATGCCTCGTTTCCTTTTCCAATTTCCTCAACCATAATAAATTAAAAGTGACATCCACTAAGATGTTTTTCCCAACGTTCAACTTGAAATACGTGTCCCATGACATTGGTATTATTTTTTCTTTATTAACTTTATTACATGAAATAAATGTATTTGGTCAAAATACTTCAATTTAATCTTCGAGGCCAACTCCATATGACATTGAAGTAGGTCTTCTTGTGGTATTCTTGATTGCCCCCTTTGTCACAGAAGAAAATCCTCCTTCCACTGCTTCTCCATCTGTTATGTAAGAAAGTCCTTCTACTGCTCCCTTTATCACATAAGAAAGTCCTTCTACTGCTCCCTTTATCATGTAAGAAAGTCCTTATTTTGCTCCCTCTATCATGGAAGCAAGCCCTTCTGTTGTTGGTGCTCCCTCTATCATGAACTAATATATTTGGTCAAAATCCTTCATTTCAATCTTCGAGGCCAAATCCATATGACACTAAAGTAGGTCTTCCTATGGTATTCCTGACTGCTCCCTTTGTCATGGAAGAAAATCCTCCTTCCATTGCTTCTCCGTATGTTACATAAGCAAGTCCTTCTGCTACTCCCTTTATCACATAAGCAAGTCCTTCTATTGCTCCCTCTATCATGGAAGCAAGTCCTTCTATTGCTCCCTCTATCATGGAAGCAAGTCCTTCTATTGTTGGTGCTCCCTCTATCATGTAAGCAAGTCCTTTTTCTATTGGTGCTCCCTCTATCATGTAAGAAAGTCCTACTACTACCATGGTATCCTCAAAGAATGCACACTTCTCCTATAAACTACCTATCTTTGAACATCTTGACAATCTCAATCCATGACATCCTCTATGAAAGCTACTCTTTCCACTTTGCCTGACGATCTGCTCCCTTGGAAATGGAATCTCTTCTTATCATTGGACATGATCCTAAATGTCTTAACAATCTATACAATTTATTCCTTTCAAACACCAATCACTTTTTTGAGTCTATGCTCGAGCACTTCGGCTTATATATCAAAAACTGGTGCAAAAATATCCTTGTAGTCCACTCCCTCTTACTGGTAGATTCCTCTCTCCACAACCTTGCCTTCTATTTCTTGATGCTTCCACATATGTAATGGAAATATTCTCAATGGACCTATTCTTCCTACTCATAAACCTCATTCAAGAGGATATGGAAAAGGAAAATTCATAATGGAGGCAAGAAAGAAATATCAAGGCCATAAAGAATAAAAAGACAAGAGGTTGACTAAAAAAAATTAATACTTATCAAGGGAGAAAAATATGAAGCATTTATCTCTTAATTTAAGAAGAAACAATTGATAATTGAAGGGAATCAACAAATATAAATAAAAAAATTTCTTTGATTTCTTCTTAGGTTGCTTCTCATCATCATCATTATTAACATTGGCTACTAATGCATGCTTCTTTTCCTTCCTTTCCCTTTCAGGACAATGGGATGCATAGTGTCCAAAATTATGACAAATGAAGAACTTAATATTTAACATATCCTTCTTCTTTTGCTCTTAAACAAGAGTGGTTCTTCTACTTGAATTATTCTTGTCAAAATTTCCAAAGTTCTTTCTACCCTTTACATTTATAGTATGAGATGAAAGGGCTTTAATTTCTTTATTCTATGTATTTTGTGAGTTAGTCTTGGAAAAAAATCTGGCTTCCTCTTGGACATAATCAATCCATAGATTATCAAATGTGGGTAGGTTTGATCATGCACAAATTCCTTGAATAAATGGCTCCCATGAGAGAGGAAATCCATTGAGAGTAACTATAATAAGATTTGTATCATCAATGGTGTCTCCAATGGATACAATCTCATCTACGATCTAGGAAACCTTCATTATATATGAGCAAACAAAATATGATCTAGTCATTGTGACATTACATAGATGATTTCTCAAGGCTAACTTCCTATTAGTATTGCTGCTTGCATACAATTTTATTAGTGCATCATATAATGCCTGGAAGTCTTTAGTCTAATGACATGAGGGATAAAGTGGTCCTTTATGGAATCTACCAAAATTATCTTTCCCTTGGCCTCATTATTCTTATACTTGGATTTCTCCTCAACTCCCTCTAGCTCTGGAATGACTTTCTCCATATGATCTTGTAGTTCATTTTCTTTCAAGATAAGGAGTGTCATAGAATTCCAACATCTAAAATTGATAGCACCATCCAACCTATCTTCAACTCTAAGACTTGGTTCCATTTTAGGCAAGAGACCTAAAAACCAATTAAGTTATTTAACACTTGTCTTGAGGGCCGACTTAGTGGCTTCTCTTTCAATAAATCTCTAATACCATGTTGCATTTTCTACAAGATTAACAATAGAAACCAAATTTTCTGATTTGATAATCACTACCTAATGATATTTAACAATTTATATTTATCCCACTGATGTCATTGAGAAATTATACACATAAATATCAATAGTAATGCAACAATAATAGTAAGATATTAAAGAGACAACCACACACAATAGAGACAACAATTTTTTCCCTAGAGACCCAAAGTTGGGAGAAAACAAAACAACTTTTTTCTAGGAGAATTTTCTTCAACAAGGTTTACAAATCCAAAATTTTCTAGAAATTTGTGCCAAAATCCAAGTCTAAACATTAGTCAAACCTAGTGAAACTACTTTCCAGTAAACACTGGTCAAACCACCCAACTAGTCAATTTTGTTCAAATTTTGGCCTAGTCAATTTATATCCTGGAGTCAACTTTGGACTTGTGGTTGACTCCCACAGTCAACCCATGTGGTAAAAATTGCGGTCAAACAATCCTATTATGCAATCAAACTTAGATTGATTATGTGGTCAAAGTTATCCTCTTATATAGTCAAACTAGGCCAGATAATTCTTTCAAACAATAGGTCAAACTTGGTCAAATAATAGCTCTATTGACTTGGTCAAAGCTTGGTCAATTTTTCCTCTTTTTGTTCCTTTCTGTAGCTTCTTGAGAAGATATGTTGTGTTTTTGTGACTGTTCGAGATGAGGAACTATCAATGTGTATATATAATAGTCAAATGGGGTGAATTTGACCAAGAGTCACACCCTTTCATGGTGGGGTTGACTTGACATTTTTGAGCCTATAGATGCCCAAAATAAAATTTATTTTATTTTAATTTCCATAATTCTTATAAGATGACTTAGGAGGTCTCTTCACATGTGGCAATACTTCTCGATGCTACACAAAAATCAACAAGAACCCAGAGTGCGAACATCCCTCCCTTGCTGATGTCACCAGGGGGGTTGAAATCAATGTGAGTTGTTGATGCGATTGATCAATCCCAACCATTAAACAAGTGAGGACCCACTCAAATTGGGGTATGGCCACCAAATACAACAATAAAAAAACAACAACAACAACAACAATAATAATAATATAAACATATGTATGCTAACTAACTATGAAAAAATAATACATTAGTCAAACATGGCTAAGAGGTTCTCTTGGGTATTGTTTTCTACCTTTTTGGACCTAAGGGACTACCTACAAAAAGGGACATCTGGAGTTTTATTTTTCACCTCTTTTTCAAACTCTCTAAACATGAAAAGGATATCGAGTTTTATCCTTCGGGGCTGAGCAACTCCTTCTTAGGGTTCATTAAATATACTCAGAGCAATTCATCCGCAGGACAAACTTATAGATCAAACATACGTTATCCTCCTCAATCTTGTTAAAAAGAAAGAGGTATTGACTAGTATGGTTGGGAAGATTAGGAAAATAAGGAATTCCATTTTTCTAATGGCAGCGATTCGCTCTTGAACACGACACTCTTCAACTTCATCTCTGTGGCTGTTGGGTTGGGTAATATGCTTGTCTTTTGGTTATCATACCTTTTTTTAGAGCCTCCATTTTGGTTTTGGGTCAATGTTGCCAACTCCATTCAGTGTCGCCAGTGTGTTCAAGAGAAGTCATTCAATTGATCTCCACTACAATACTCTTAAGCCTTCATTTCATGTCTACCTTTCCTGATCCAGTTCCATGTCAGCATCATTATGATCATTCTGTCTCAATCATCATACCCATTTCGTGTCGTTGATGGGGGATACATCAAGGCCCTCCTGCGACGGGTCGCTTCCTGTCGACATCAACACATCATCCAAGAAGTTGACTTAGAAACACCCCTTGGTACCTTGGTGCTTGCATACATCAATGGCAAGTTTCCTCACTCTCGGATAGGTTTACATCAATGGCCTTCGACCGAAATATTTTGTGTGGTGTTCAACATCAACTCATTCATTCACACCATACGAATTGTACTACCGTACCTTGAGATACATTAACATCATCAATAGTTTCTCTCGCATCTACTAACAACTTACATCATTGGCTAGTAATTAGATGGTGTCTACCATGTTCGAATCCACCTCATTGATTCACATGGTTAGACTCGTACATTGGTTGGTGAATGATATAGAAGACCCTAGATCTCGTTTTCGCCATCCGGGATGAGATTTTAGGATTATAAAAAGATTAGAATGTATGATGGCCATGATCATATAGACAGTCATCCAGTCATGGGTCCACCAATTGCATCTGTGGATGCACCTTTTGATCATTATACATGTTATGTTTTCTTATGGGTTGAGTATGGGTATGCCTCCCTTAGCAAAAAAATATTTCATGTTTTAAATGTATTGTAACAGATGAAGCTTGCCGGTTTTCCTTGATCCCTACTTGTCACAAGGTAAAGCACTTCAATCATCAGTCATCATCTTTGAATTTGTACTTTAGGTGACATTTTGTTATAGGCTATTTTGTCACATTTGATCAGTGAGCCTCATAATGGGATCAATAAACATCCTATTCCCCCTTGTCAACATCTTGCACAAAGCCTTAAGAATTTACCTTTCATTTCCCATGGTTTTAGCCCTAAACTGCTTCAACTGAGCTAGTTTGAGGAACAACGCTCCATGTAAGCTTGCTGAGGTGTGTTCACTAGAAGGTTGCTCCACTATGGTATGCATTGGTCACCAATAGGTTTCTCGCCTTTTCACCTGAGTTGGTTCTAGAAATCTAGGAGAATGATTAGGATTTCAAAAGCTTCCCCTTCTAGGATTTTCCAGAAGTTGTTTCAACTACTTACATTGGATATAACATTTGGATCCTATCCTTCCCTACATTAGAGTTTTCACCACTTATCCTTTGATCCCGTCCCTCCATCAAAGGTGGATCTCTTACCTTAGATTGGTAATTGGATAGGAAATCCCAACTTACCATACTTTTCTATATATTACCAGCCTTCTATGTGGTTGGGGGTTGAATTTTGGAGAGTGATTATGCCCTTATGCTGTTGTACTAAGTGGTCATCATCTCATGCATTTAGGGTGATTGGAGGTGCATATTTTGACAAGGAAAGGACAAGTCAACAACTTGGAGGATCTCTTCTACAAGATCAACTACTAGTTATGGTTGTAATCTCCTTCCATTAATATTAATGCAAAGAATCCATTGTTTTCCTATATATGATGTCGTTATTTCACTTATTTCAATACCATGTTGATTTATTAAATGAAGTACTTAGATGATACTTCATAGATCTCTTACTTTCTTGGCTTGTGTTATCTGACTGTGCAGGTTCTGATTTTGGCATTCAGAGTTGGAATTAGAGCTTCTAAGATGAAGAAGGAGCAAAGTGTGCGAAGGATTCCGGGCAGGCCTCACTCCATCATCTATTTACTTTAAGGAAAAGCATTTTGTTCCTTGTCCCTCCATTGTTCTAGGTTAGCCACCGACCTAGGGGAGATACTTTTTTCCACAATCGTAAATCCTGTGTAACAAATTGGCGACTCTGCTGGGGAATGGGGTATTACCTTGCTGGTTTCCCTGTCCAATATTTTCTATTATCTCCTTGACAGACCTTTGTTGTATCATCCAACCAAGAACAGACCTAACAAGTGATTTCATTGAGCCTTTTTTGCAATTTTTGTGTAGAAATCATCTTTCCTAGGCCCAATGCACCCCCTGTTCCTTTGACAGAGCGTTGCACCTCACCCTGGCCCACTCTGCACCAGTGTTGCAACACACTGTTGCCTCTTTTGTGCCAACGTTGGTCCCTATTTTCACATGATTTTTTCCTTTGTTCTTGAGCCTATCTTTGGTCAGCCTACTTCCAGCTGAACTTCCCTGAGTCTTTAGTGTCTTGTGGTCTCTCTAAAGCCTTTGTTTTGGTTTGCATTTGTGTTTTTTTGCCTTTGGTAGAGTTGGTTTCAATTTTTCTCTGTTCTTATCATTTGGTCACTTGAAAACTAATTTCATGTAGTTTTTGAACACTTAGATGAATTGTTGTTCTAGTCCTCATTCTAAAAATTGAAATTGAATCAGTAATTGAACATTTTCATCTTAGTTTTCTTCAATTAAAAAATTAAGTGTGGTGAAAATAAAAAAAAATCTTGCATTTGCATCTAGGGTTTTGTGTGTGAAATTGGAATTCCCTGGTGCAAAATTGCATATTTTTTCTTTCATTTTTGAAAAAAAATTCCCCCTTCAATTGTTAGTGGGGATGAACTGTGTACGAGTGTTAATCACCTTTGAGTGAAATTTCTTTTGATTTTTTGAATCTTCACCCAATTCCAGTTTGAGTCCTCTGTTCATGAAATCTGAGATTATGTTTGATTTCATTGGAATCCTCTTGTGTTTATTTTGAAGAATTCTCTTACATAGATCACATTTGCATAGTTAGAATTCTCATTTTCACAATAGGAAAGGAAATTGTGTATAAATTACATTTGCACAATATTCAGGGGAATCATGCATATATTACATTGCATGGTTTGGCATATTTTAATGCTTTGAATTGAATTGGAATAGTGAAATTGAAATATCTAGTTAGGAAGCTCTTGTTGGCTACATATTTGATTATTGCATCATTGTTTGCACCTCTTCCCTACACTAGATAGATTTCATCGGAAATGAAAGAGTTCTTTTTGACATATTAGTTGCATCACAGGTGTCTTTAGGTGACATCGAATTTTGAGCCTTGAAACTAAAATCTAATTCAAAGATCAACTCTAAAATTAAATTCAATTAAACTAAGGAGAATTTGAAATTTAACACAAACACATAGAGGTCTAGGCTAGAGATGTGTTCCAACGTCATTAAACGTAGGATTTTTCATTGTTTTCCAGTGTTGCATCCCGAGGGTGAAATCCTGTTCCACATACGTAAGTGTATAGGATCATTATCCACATACCTTTAGGTATATCAGATGGCACTCCACACATGATAAATATATGGGAACGCTCTCATCGAATGGTTATGCATTAGAAAGCACTAACATAGACTGCACTCCCACGTACCATCAAGTATATTTTGGGAGTCCCCTATAGATTGCTATCCATCCATAGTTAAGTGAGTTGGCCACCTTGTATATCGTGATACACCGAACACAACATTCAGGGAGATTGCCTGCATGTACATTAAGTCCTTGGTTCGCCAGGGAGTATATTGCAGTTCACGGCTGCTTGGTAAACCTTTTACCTAGTTTACCCTATCTGTTTTTGTTTGTATCTTAATTTCTAAATTCAATTAATTGACCGTGGAACAAATCCTTAGTGGAAATTAGGTTGAGACTAATGGCAATAGTTCCAGAGTCTACCAATCAAGGGAACTCCTTATACGAGAATCTTGGTCCTTTTCCTTCTTTTGGAAATATTGGTGCTCCTTATATGGCAACGTTGTCCCTTCTCGGATTTACCATTGGTTTTCCAGTTTGGTTATTTTTAACCCCTATGGTTCTGAATGTCCAAACTACTTCTCAACTGAGTTCTCCTCCACCTAAACAACATCAACCTCATGTTGATCCTAAAATTGACCCTTTTCCTTCTTCACCTATTGTTTCTTCATCCCTTTCTTCCTCTTCGTCGAGTGAAAGTCTTGATTCTAGTAACCAAGAAGCTAATAAGAAGAAAAATAAGCAGGGGGCAACCAACAAACCATTTCTATAGATGAAACTAGTATGGAAAATCCTTCCAATCATCCCTGTAAAGTTAAATTCCCTTGCATGTTATGTAAGGGTGACCACCCTCTTAGAGATTGTATTGGTATTCCCAAGGTATTAGAAGTGTGGTATACAGGCTCACATCGGCATTTGTCATCAGCCTCTAGAGATCATTATGTGATAAACCCTCAACTAGTGGTAGTAAGGTCCATGGGAAAAAGGGTAAATTCAAACTTCCCTGTAAGCTATGTGAAGGGAATCATCCTATTCACCTTTTTCCTCATATGGATGAAGCCTCAAAAGTGTTGGAAAACCTTACAACTTCTCATATACGACTTATAGTTGGTTACCAAAAGCTTTCTCCCAATCCTCCACTAGTTTATAAAGTGATTGATCAGAATCCGTCTCCAATCAATCCCTCTCTCTCTGAATGTGAATCCTATGAGTCCATTCCTGACCAACCATTGGTTGAGAAAATGGTTGACTCGATTCCACTTTCATTTGATTGTACCTTTCCTGTAGAGAGTGAACTTCATACCGCTCAAGTTCTTCTTATTTCTTCATATTCCAATTGACTAGGGGGAAATCCTCCCATTCCAATGGAATAGGGGGAAATCCTCTCGTTCCCATAGCACTAGAGAGTAGTTATCCCATTCCCATAGCACAAGGGTGCAATTCTCTTGTTCCCACGACACCCTGTCCAAGTAGCATGGTCGCTTCCTTTGATTAGAGTCGACTGATAGGATATCATCTTCCTCCTTACCTGGCCTTCTAGAACATTGTACAAGCTTATAATGTGGTCATATCTAGCACAATCATATAAGAAGGTGCATATGTTAGTATTTTTTCCTCAAGTACTTGGAAATCTTTAGGTTCTCTGCAACTTGTGCATATTACCCAAAATGTGTTTCCTTTTAACAGAGGAACTAGTCAACCATTAGGGATCCTTCCTAAGATTCCTATTACTTTGGGAGGAAAGACTGTCTATATCAATGTGATGGTAGTCCAAGTCCCTTTAAATTTTAATTTACTCCTTGGGCATGACTATTTTTATGTCATGGGAGCTCTTATCTCTTCACTCTTTCATGTGATGTGTTTCCCACATGAAGGAAGAATCATGAATATTGACCAGCTTTCATTCATTGGTCCTAAATTAACTCCCGATCAACCAAAATCCCTAAATGGTCCTTATATGTTAGCGGTATCTCCACTGCCACATATTAATTATGTGGAACCTTATCCCATTAACATACCTACTGTTGAATATGAGCCTTTCAGTGTCTTCTCAGCTTATTTTGACCTAGATCTGGTAGGTGATATGGTGAATCATTTACTGGGGCATTGGAGTTTGAATTTTCCATTGGAACCTTTGATCCCTTCCAAAGTTTTGTTCTCACATCTGATGAGAACCTCTTGGAAGCCATGGTATCTTGGAGGTCATGATATGATTTCAAAATGAATTTTCTTGTTTTGTGTCAAGCTCCTTAAAAAATGAAACAAGGTCCTCGGAGAAAAGTTCCTTGTCTTGTGTCAAGCTCCTTAAAAATGAAACTAGGTCCTTGGAGCGAAGTTCTTTTTCTTGTGTCAAACTCCTTAAAAAATGAAACAAGATCCTCTGAGAAAAGTTACTTGTCTTGTATAAAGCTCCTTAAAAAATGAAACAAGGTCCTTGGAGTAGAGTTCTTTTTCTTGTGTCAAGCTCCTTAAAAAATGAAACAAGGTCATCAGAGCATAGTTCCTCTTCTTATGTCAATCTCCTTAAAAAATGACACAAGATCCTGGAGCATATTTATTTTCATGTGTCAAGCTCATTAAAAAATGAAACAAATCCCCTTTCAATTAGAGTCTTTGATTAGATCTCGTAAATTCCCAATCGAGTCTTCACTTGATCTCATAAATGAACCTTTATTCCATCCACCTATTAGTACACAATAGTCTACTTAGGTGCATGAAATGAAGCTTTGGGGGCATGTACCGCGGATTGATTCATTACGTTGGGGGCATGTAAACTTATTTCAAGCATAGTTTTCGTTTATTTCAAGCTTGTGTAAAAATGAAACCACTTTCAAGCATAGTTTTTCTCATGTTTCAAGCTTGTCAAAAAATGAAACCATCTTCAACCTATTTCAAGCATAGTTTCCCATGTTTTAAGCTTCTGTAAAAGTGAAACCATTCAATTTTTCCCTCGTGATTGCCATTTTTATCATCCTGTTTTTTCTAGATGAGCCTTGGATTTTTCATTCCATCGTCGCCATCTGCTTAGTTGATCATACACTTTCACTTGGTTGTTTTACCCTTTCCTGAGGAACAACTGCGATGAGTGGTCTTATTAGCCATCCTCATGACCTTTGTGTCTTTTGAGTAGTTCCATCATGACCAGAACGCTTTTTTACCCTTTATACCACTTTTTATTCTAGGTGGAGTCCTCTTTTAGTTCTTTTCAGACTCCCAAAATATGAAAGATTACCGAGCACGTGTCTTTTTGAACTTGTAAAAGTAAATGAAAGACATCTAATCAATATAAGTTTAACCCTTTTTTGGTTTGAGATAAACTAACTACGAAAAAGGAATACCTTAGTTGAACATGGTGTTGGTATCATCCTAAGACCCTTTTTCCTTCCCAAAAACATATCATTTATCCATACATTTTCATCATATATCCCTCAAAATCCTTGAATATTGATTATTAATTGTTCTATAGTTATTAAATTGCATAGAAATTAATTTAGGGGTTTTATGTTCCAGAATTAGAGGTTTTTGATGACATGATTACAGGAAGTACCCACATCCTGTAATGAGCTTACCGTTTGACATGTGGCGCAGCAGATGAGCCAGAACGAAAGGCATGGGCGAAAAGCAGAATGTCCAAGCATGGACAAACACCTCTCACCCAGCCAAATCGAGCCTCCTATGCATGCGGTCAACTTAAGTCAAAGCAGGGCACTCTGACAGGCAAAAGCAGAAACAACATCGTTCCATTTTTCATTTTAGTCTTTTTGATTTTTGAAACACTTGGCATGGAAACATTTTGAAAAGGCTATGTAATAAACGCGGCAACAACACTATGTACATTCATTGTATCGATGACATGGCTGTGCGTACGCATATGTAAATACAGTCAGGGTTATGTTTAGAGTTTAGTTGTTGAATTGTTGAATCGTATTTCTCAGAACAGAGTTTTTAAGTTAATACACAGACCTATTTACAGTCACGACCGTGTGTATTCTTCTTGCGTGATTTGATAGCTGATTAGTTGTAACCAGTATACCCTTAGGCGCGGACGGGCCCTGCGTTCTTCGACTGGTATACTGTTCACTTGTTTTGTTACATTCCAGTTATCACATGTTCGCACAGTATTCACATAGCTTTTGATTTATATCGCATATGGTTTGCATCACAGTATTCACATAGCTTTCGATTTATATCACATGGTTTGCATCACAGTTTCGATTTACATAGCTGTTGATTCGCATAGCATACGGGTTGCATAACATTTATATAAGCTTTCGATTCCTACAGCCTTTGAATTTCATTACATAGATATGGTGTGCGCTTATGAACGGTTTATGGTTATGTTGAATGGTCAGCACTAGGATCTGGAAGGGAGTCTTGTAAGGGATTCGATCCCTGTGTGACTCATAGAGACATTATCTCATAAACTCTGTTTTGCTTTACAGTTCATTTATGCTTTCTTTATATAGTTTGATAGTGTAAATATCTTGCATGCTGTGTGTGGTTACCAAGCAAGGGTTTTCTGAGTGATACCTCTGTAAGGAGGTTAGAATCATTGCCACAGTCATATACAGTACTTAGGTTCATGATTTGATTAGATAGATGCATCTCATAACAAGCACTGTAATCAAGCATATCAGTAGGGTAATCTAGGTGTGTGAATGATAGGCTACATATTCCGGTCTTCCGTAAAGAAGCATTGTATCCTACATCCTACTCACTTGGCCAGAGATTCTTTATGTCTATATATTTTAGACCACGCCTCTAAGCTTACGCACCTCGGTCGATATTAAATATAGAGTCCAGTCTAGTACCCTAGCTGGAACCACTACACATGGCTAAGAGGTTCTCTTGGGTGTTGGTTTCTATATTTTTGGACCTAAGGGAATACCTATGGAAAGGGACATCTGGAGTTTTTTTTTTTCCCTCTTTTTCAAACCCTCTAAACATGAAAAAGATGTCAAGTTTTACCTTCGCTGGAATCATAAATACATCAAACAATGATGGACTTGTCTATCATTATGGGGCCAAGCCACTTCTTCTTAGGGTTCATTAAATATACTCAAAGGTATTCATCCGAAGGATGAACTTACAGGTCAAGCATATGTTATCCTCCTCAAGATTGTTAAAAAATAAAGAGGTACTAACCAATATGTTTGGGTAAATTGGGAAAACAAGGGGTCCCATTGCTAATGGTAGCGAGTTGCTCTTGAACAAGACACTCTTCCACTTCATCTCCATGGTTGTTGGGTTGGATAATTTGCTTGTCTTTTAGTTACCATACCATTTTTGAGAGCCTCCATTTTGGTTTTAGGTCAATGCTGCCAACTCCATTCAGTGTCCTTAATGTGTTCAAGAGAAGTCATTCAGTTGATCTCCACTACAATACTCTTGGGCCTTCATTTCATGTCTTCCTTTCCTGATCCATTTCCATGTCAAAATCATTCTAATTATTCTGTCTCAATCATCATATTCATTTCATGTCATTGATGGGAGATTTGCGACGGGTCGATTCCTGTCGACATCAACATATCATCTAGGAAGTTGACTTAGAAACACCCTTTGGTACCTTGGTTCTTGCATACATCAATGTAAAGTTTCCTCACTCTCGGTGACAAGTTTACATCAATGGCATTCGACCGAAAGATTATGTGTGGTGTTTGATATCACCTCAATCATTCACACCATATAGATTGTATTATCGTACCTTGAGACCATTAACATCATCGGTAGCTTCTCTCGCATTGTTAATGAATTACATCATTGATCGGTAATCAGATCGTGTCTACTATGTTCGACTCCAACTCATTGATTCACATGGTTAAACTCATACGTTGATTGGTCGTGTGAACAAGATAGAATACCCCAGACCTAGTTTCCGCTATCCGAGTTGTGATTTCAGGATTATACAAAGATCACAATGTCTGATGGCCATGATCATATAGACAGTCATCCAATCATGGGTCCACCAATTGCATCTATGGACACGTATTTTGATCATTATACATGTTATGTTAGCTTATGAGCTGAGTATGGGTATGCCTCCCTCAACAAACAAAGATGTCATGTTGTACATGTATTGTAATAGATGAAGCTCGCCGATTGTACTTGATCCATACTTGTCACAAGGTAAAGCACTTAAGTCATCATCTCTGACTGTGCACTTTAGGGGCCATTCTGTTATAGGCTATTTTAAAACATTCGATTAGTGAGACTACTAATGGGATCAATCAACATCTTATTCCTGCTTGTCACCATCTTTCACAAATCCCTAAACATGTACCTTTCATTTCCCATAGTTTCATCCATAAACTGCTTCATCTGATCTAGTTTGAGGACCAACGCTCCCTGTAAGCCTAACGAGGTGCATACGCTCCCTATAAGCCTAATGAGGTGCGTTCACCAATAGGTTGCTCCACTATGGCCTGCCTTGGTCACTAGTAGGTTTCTACACTTTGCACCTATGTTGTTTTTAGCATAATTCGGGAGAATGATTGGGATTCCAAAAGCTTCCCCTTCTAGGAGTTTCCAAAGGTTGTTTCAACTAGTTACCTTGGATAAAACATTTGAATCCTATTCTTCACTATATTGGATTTTTCACCACTTATCCTTTGATCCTATCCCTCCATAAAAGGTGGATCTCTTACCCTAGATTGGTAATTTGATAAGAACTCCCAACTTACTATACTTCTCTATATATTCCTATCCTTCTACGTAGTTGGGGGCTGGATTTTGGAGAGTGATTATGCCCTTATGCCGCTATACTGAGTGGTCACCATATCATGCATTTAGGGTGATTGGAGGTGCATATTGTGACAAGGAAAGGACAAGTCAACAACTTGGAGGAGCTCTTCTACAAGATCAATTGCTACTTATGGTTGTAATCTCCTTCCATTTATATTAATGCAAAGATTCCATTGCTTTCCTAGATGTGATGTCGTTATTTCACTTATTTCAATACCATGTTGATCTGTTGAATGAAGCACTTAGATGATATTGTATATATCTCGTAGTTTCTTGGCTTGTGTTATCTGACTGAGCAGGTTCTAATTTTGACATCCAGAGCTGGAATTGGAGCTTCCAAGCTGAAGAAGGAGCGAAGTGTGCGAAGGATTCCAGGTAGGCCTCACTCCGTCATCTATTTAATTTAAGGAAAAGCATTGTGTTCCTTGTCTCTCTGTTGTTCTAGGTTAGCCACTGACCTAGGGGAGATACTTTTGTCCGCAATCGTAAATCTTGTATGACAGTAGGCAAAGAGAAGGAAGTCTTGTCTTCGAGGAGATATATTTCTCTCTCATGTACCAACTTTTATAGAAAACATTTGTGGCCAAATAGGGAAAATGAAAAATACGCAGAAGCTCCATGAATTTGAAAAATAAAGAGTAGACCAACTAAAAAATGTCATATGTTCAATAAGGACACCTACTGGCTATGGGTCATCATTAAATAGAGCTTTTAAAATTGATGGACATATCACATGATTTAAAAAAACATGATTTTCATAATTTTATGAAGGTATTACGTATAATCATTTAACATTTATTGGTAAAATTAATTAGGTAATGAATATATCCCGATATTATATTGTTCGACAAAAATAACTAATGATGATATTTGATAGATGTGTTTGACAACATATCATGCCATTGGAAATTAGGGGGGATCCATGTCTTATCATTGAATTGAGGAATGCCATAAGTCGATTGTCAGCATTTGCAAGGTATGTGGTATGGAATGTTCATGTGTGAGAGACATAGAGATATTGTGTTGCATTTTAATTTTTGCCTAAAGGTTGATACTAATATAGAATTCTTATATTAGGTGGGTGACATCCAAGGAGATCCACGAGTGTGAAGTACCAAAATGGAAGAAAGAAATTGCAGAAATTGTATGTGTATTTGAGAAGAATCTCCCTACAAGTTTCATGGGCCTACAAGTCAATTTAATTATACACCTAGTTGATGACATTGAATTGGAGGGTGGTGTATCGATGAGGTGGATGATTTTGTTTGAGAGGTATATGAAAACTATAAGAAGATATGTCTGACAAAAGGAACATCTAAAGGGTTTCATGGTTGAAGGTTATGTATTTAATGAAGCATTTTTCTTCCTGTATGAATTCCTTGGTAAGGATTTCAAAGATGGGTCATGCTTATGGGATGAAGAATGAGCACTAGATATTATTGATGGAGAAAAACCACAATCTAATGGTGTTCAAGTAGAAATTAGTAAGTAAATTCATGATAATTGTGGTTGTTTTATTATGATCATAAATTATTCTGTAATTTATTTGTCAAATTAACAACATGTCCTTTGGAGTTTGAAATAAGCATGTTGACATGTAATACATGTAGACAAAATTTCTATACTTGACAAGTTCATTTTGTACCACATATAATTTATCAACAAATGGATTGATTTGTGTGATAAAAAGAGAGAAGAAGTGTTAGAATCAAGGAGACAATTTAAGAGACCGAACCTAAGGAATACCCCATTTCCTATTGATCTGCAAGGGGAATGGGCCAAAGTTTGCAAACTAGAATGGGTTACTAAAAAAATTCACAATAAAATAGAAGATGCAAGTTAGATTAATATAACAGAAGATCAAATGAACATGTCTAGAGGATGTGAAATAAAGGTACAGTTGGAATTTTACAGAATGTTGTTTCCTTACAGTTTTGACACTATTAACTATTTTTACATTCATCATAATATTTGTTTTAATCAAAATAAATGGTCTTTCACAGGCAAGGAAATATCTAGCAATGTGGGCATGTGGTCGACCTTATCATGTATAACGTGTAGATGTAAAGATATAATCCTTTGATTGTGGCATCATGGTTGACTTCAATCAATCTAGTTGATCAAGCTCAAAAGATAAGAATTTTATTGAAGGGAATCTGAAATACGCTGGGAAAATACAATAAATTATTCAGTTGGATTACCGCTCTTTTAAATGTTGTATTTTTAAATGTAGATGGTATGAAACATTCGAGAGGACACAAAGACATGATACCCATAATGGATTTTTTTTTGTAGATTCCTCGATATTCCTACCAGAGGATAAGAGGCCTTATGTTCTACCAATTCATTGTGAGAAGGTATTTCGTTAACTCAAAGAATCAGAAGTGGTAGTGATCAATAATTTTTTAATACATTGTTTATTGCAAATATATACATGTGCTTATTAATCAATAAAATTGTTATAACATGTGTCTAGTACATGTATGTACTCATGCATGTGCAAGTATTTTTCTATGAAGATATTCTGGACCTAAAATGGATACTTGTCATACATTGCGATCCAAGATTAAGGAATGTATTTGATGACACATGAGTGGATACTGAGAAAAATAATGATGGCCAATAAAATGAGAGAGAGGTATTAGAGAACATCGAAGAAATTGACATCCATGACGATGCTGAAGATGGTTATGTTCAAGCACAAGAAGACAAAATTAATACATAGTTACATGATGTTACAAAAGACGAAATTATGGATGGTGTAGAAAATGATGATCCAAATACATCTAGTAACAATATGGATGGTCTACAGTTAGATTGAAATTATGATGAAGATGATGCAAGTCAGGACGAGGATGATAATAATATTAACTACTTGAAAGATCATATGGACATTGAAAATGATACAATATATGACATTGTTGTAGACAATGATGTTGTAACAACCCTGGTGAAAATTCCATGTAAAGAATATATAAGGCCATGGGCGCTGGGACACATATTCCAAGATGAATTGTGGGGGAAACATCATAATGGGTGTTGATTTGGTTTATTATGGCTAAGGAAATTGGCAAAAGCAATGGCTAAGGTTTGGAAAGGCATGAGGCATTAATTGGCATATTATTTATGAAATAAAGGAAATTAAGAGAAAAGGAAGGTTAAAGGTCACAGGTTGCCTATGAGGAGGAAAATGAAGGAAAATAATGGAAAATGAAGAAAATAGAGGCCTCATTGATAAAAAGGCTTTTGAGGATCAGTTGGTAGGATTTTGATAGGTTTTGGTGGAGCTCTCTTCTATTATCTCTCTCTCTCTCTCATATTCTTGGAGACTTAGAGTTTTCTTGAAGCACCCTTGGAGGATGTGGCATACTTGGATTCTTGGAGCAAGAAGGAAAAGGAACAGTAGGAAAGCACAAGAGGGCATCAAAATCAGTAGCTACAATAGTTTTTCTTGTAGGTACCAAGTTTTATATATGTTTTCCTCACTAGTTTTGGCATGCATGGAACATGCATGTAGTTTCTTGGTTATGATTTGTCACTGGCATGGAGGATTGCCTGGATTGACAATGAATTTCCTAGCCTTTCCATTCCCTAGATAGCTAAGGTGATTCTGGGTTTACTTTCAGTGCTTGTTTTGGTTGGTTCTCATGTTTCATCTTTCTTGGGTTGAGTTATTAGTTCTTGGAAGCCTTGGTTGGACAAACGCTCTGAAAGCCCTGTAACAACTTGGGTTGAGTTACTAGTCCTGGAATCCTTGGTTGGAAAAACGATCTGGAGCCCTTGTAACAGCTTGGGTTGAGTTACTATTCCTAGAAGCCTTGGTTGAACAAACACTATAGACGCCCTTGGTGGGCCGAGTTACTAGTTCTGGAAGCCTTGGTTGGAAAAACGCTCTAGAAGCCCAATAAAAGCTGTGGGTTGAGTTACTAGTCTTGGAAGCCTTGGTTGGACAAATGCTCTCGAGCTCGATGGAAGTCATGGGTTGAGATAATAGTCCTAGGAACCAGGTTGGAACAAACACTCTAGAGCCATGGAAAGTTGGGATAGAGACTAATCTGATGATGGTCTGTGATGTTCGGCCGTGAGATGGAATCACTGTTTGATGGGTTGAGGTGGATGGCCTCTAGAATCCCTAGATTAGTTTTGATTGATGTGTTCTATGAGATCCCACATTCATGCTTTGAATATGGCATGGGGGTGAATGGATGAAGAGAGATTTGGCTCAGTCATTCTATGGTCGGGTGGAACATGTGTTATAGATCCATTTGGGCACATCAATCCCAACATTTAGATTAGTGTTTTAGGGCTCATCAAACCCTAATTTCAGTTGCTTCATGCCCTAAACAAGTCACCCATTTGAATGCCTCCTTCCTAGACAGTTTCATGACTTGAAGACATCAAGAAATAACCTCTATAGGGACTAAAGTAGGTAATACTTTGTAAAGGTGCACTGCAGAGTAGTTGAGTCCACTGCCAGGGTGCTCTACAGAGCACTTAGGCTTCCTTTCACCTATGCTGGGTGAGAATGAGTGAAATTCACATAGGGTTTGGGAAATATTCTTATCTTTTGGAGTCATCTAAAAGGTTCCCTCACTTATCAACTCCTATGAGCTCGAAAATGGATGAGGAATGAGTTAAGGTGCATCCTATCCTCTCATCCCTTCCTCCATGGAACTAATTCTAAGTATGGAAGGCCATTCAATGGCACCATTTATGAAAAGACCTCCTTCATCTTCCTATAAATTGACCACTCATCTAAGTGATTAGTAGCTGGATTATGTTGACTTGCAAGGAGATAATGCTATTATGAGATTTGGCTTTGAGGCAAGTATTGGGATGCTACAATTTTGTCATGCTTTTGATGTGATGTGGATGGGATCCAAGCTGGAGGAATGGCTTTGAATCAGACACCAATGGTTGCAATTCCTTCTTCTATCTAATAAAGTGTTTGAACCTTTTTCCCATATGTTTGTATTGTTTCATAATGCTTATATATGTGAATTGTATCTGATTCCTTTCACTTATATTAAATAGATAGTGTGCTTTGAGTAGTTCCTTATTTTCTATTGTGTTTACAGGGTACTTCTCAAGTGTATTAAGTATGGGAAGGAGCGACATGATCGATACAAGGGAGACGATAGGAAAGAGAAACTACAAGTAGGTCTTCTTATCTTCTCATCTTATATATTGCTTATAGGAAAAATCTAAAACACTTTAAACTGTTGTTCTAGATACAACTACTTATCTAGGGAATTAGTATTTATCCGTAGATACCAAATTCTCCAAAACAAATTGGTGACTCTGCTGGGGAAAGATCCTCTTTCCTAGTAGCTTATCCACCTCCAAGGACATCCTTGCAAACCTTATTTGTATTCATAGATTGTAATTCAGCTCTTTGAATTGAAAAATTGGTCAAAACTGTGTCAAATTGCCTCTTGAAATGGCTTATTGTCACCAACGTAGGATGGTGAGGGACATAGTGCACTGCAGAGCACCCCTGGCTTAGGGACAATGCTTTGAAGTGCACTGTCTCCCACTCGAGGCTGCGCTGATCCTCCTAAGGTCAATTTCCCACCTTTGGAAAGTGTTTTTGCCAACTTTTCTCTATTTGTTTGTTCATTGATTGATTAATGAATGTTATGTCTCATAAAATAAGTTTCTATCTCCTGGTCTAGCCCAACTTTGATTGGATTGATTAATGTTTCTTAATGTTTTCTTTGTCATTATAGATCAATAGTCAAAGTTAGAATATAGTTTATTAATCTTCATTCGAAAGAAAGTGTTGTAAAGTATTCTATTCCTTCGAATTAGAACTATCGTAAAAGTCTTTATTCTTATGAAAGATTGATTGATTGTATGTGTTTATTGTTCATATTCACTTTAAGGAAATAAAAAAGAAATACATGCATGTTGCATTGAAAAAGTTTGTGTGTGCTCATAGGAATAGTGTAGGGAAATTTCATTAGATTGTGCTCTTTGCTCTTTGATCAAAAGAAATCTGATTGCTCTATCCCTAAGTAGTTAGGATTTTCATCGTTAAATTGAATGGAAAGAATGCTTATCATGATAGTTTCATTCCTAGGAATTTTAGAATATATCACGTGGTGAAATTGAAAGGCAAATTCCTAAGCAAGATCAACTTAAAATTAAAGTCAATTTACCTAATGGAGCATTGTCATTAATGAGAACATTCAGTGGTTCTAGGCTAGAGACGTGTTTCAACGTCATAAAACAAAGCAGCTGCCACTAACTTGTCTACAATACATACCGAGTGTGACACCTAATTCCACGTACGTGAGTATATCGTAGCTCGTCCATGTACCTTTGGGTATATAGGGAGGTGTTACAGTACGTAAAGTATATGGGAGTGTTCTCACTGTGCAATTTTCCATTAGACAACACTTATACGAACTGGGCCTCCACGTACCTTCGGGTATATATGGGAGGACAACTCTAGGTTTCTATCCATCTTTAAGTAACCGAGTCGGTCGCCTTGTATAGTGTGACACACCGAACACAACATTTAGGGAGATTGCCTGCCCGTACTTCTTGGTTCGCCAGGAGGTATTCTGCAGTTCACAGTTGCTTGGTAAACATTTTTCCTAGTTTACCCCTTTTTGTTTATTTCTTTTTTGATAATAAAATTAATCAACAATCGTGGAGGAACATCAACCCTTACCCTGTCGTTTGCGGAGAACAACGAGAAAACCGACTTTGCCGCCTGAAGCTACACCTATTTGGTCAAAGTGGTCTTGCTTAACTAAGTCAAGTACATCAAGAACTCCTAGTTCTTCATCTGAATTACCTGAATTATCTATTTCGGTATTTACTAAGACTCCAGTAACTCCAACCATTTATGGTACATCAGTTTCTGAAGGAGAAGTTTCACAATTACCTGAGGACATTAGCATTGATCCTAGTGAAACAGTAACCGAAGTTGTTCAACAACAAGTTGATCCTCAACTTGAAGTTTCTCAACAAGAAATTACTTATGAACTTGAATCATTGCAACCAGAAGTTAATCTAGAACCTATTACAGTTCAAATAGAAGTCACATATTAACCTGACGTTGTTTAGGAACCTCTTTTTGAAATTGTTGTTCATTTACCCGAACATCTGGACTTCGAATTTGAACATTCAGAAGTTGTTACTTTACCAGAAGACGATCAACCGGTTACCCCTCAGACATCTGTAACTACTGAAAATTCAACTTTATTAACACCAGAAATCTTTTACAGACCAGACGTGAAGTACTTCCACCAGGTTTAATTGCTATAAAGGAAGAATTGGAAGAATATTCTACACCTGGAACCCCATTCCAATTTGGAGTTAGGCTTTATATTTACCCTCATACTCCTCATTTTACTGCTCCATTTGAGCTTGCTTATTTTCAAGTACCTGTCAATTCTTTAGGACAACTTTTGGGTCAGTTAAATATGTCTAAACAACTGTCAACATCTTAGACTGTATCATTTGATGTAGCTACAACAGAATATTTTGTTGCAACCTCTTTGATGTTTTCTACCACACCTGAGTCACGCCTATATGGTGAATTGTTTGTCCCGGTTGGTTACCAATATATATCTGGAACCCACTTAGGGGTTTCTTCTACACCATTTCCTCAACCAGAATTTTACCTGGTTCTTCTTTAATGGGAACTCAACAATTTGATCTTGCATATCAATATCAAGTTGGGCAATGTGGTCAACAAAGACCTATGTATCCATTAAATACTGGATTGCCACCATATGGAGAGCAATATTCTTATTCACTGTATCTTCCTGTTGAAGCCCCGAAAATCGGGTCGACAACAAGGGGGATACCCACCCGGTCCGGACCTTGGTTGGCAGCTCCTTATCCGTTTGGTATAGCGGGTCCGACTGGGGATAATGGGACTAGTTTCCCAATTTAAGGGTGTGTGTGTGTGCAGAGTTGGATGATGTTGATCTAAGAGTACTTTAAAGCTAATTTAATTCAAACTTTTAAACTAACTCTATGCTATTGTAATCTAATGAGAAACAACACATCTAATCTACTCTAACCCGGGGTGTATTTCTTCTATTATGCAATCTAAAGAGATTTCAAACAATAACTGGTAATAAAGATCATTCAACTATCATAAGAATAGAAATCAATTAAGATAAACCACTTTGCATAAAAAGTTAGGCAAAACAGTTGTGCACAACATATCGCATAATAAGTTATTCATATATCAGACATAAATAAATGGCTCCACCATACAAAAGTGCCAAATGGTAACTCATACATTCATGCAGTAACATATAAACAACCGAAAACTGTATATCACTTTAAGAATATAAGCAGAAATGGCCAAGAGATAAAAGTACCATTTATGACTAATCCTACTCATAAGCTTCAAGCAAAAACGATTTACCTCTACTTGTTCTAACATCTACTAAGAGTACAAAAGTGCAACATCAGTAGCAGACATCAAATGCAAACATTAATAAATCTCGATCCATCCATTCATCAAAACCTCCTCTGAGGGTGCAGAAGTGCATGTTCCAAGGACAAGTTTTTGACAAATTTCTGGACCCTTCTCCTAATGCCTGAGAAGGGTTTAAATACTGCTAACTAATTAACTTAATTACATAAATTTAGGATACGGTTTTAAATGACCGCCCTTCTGCTAAAGCAAAACTATTTCTAAAAATTGAATCTAATTCCTAACCATTTCTGTATTTGCTCCTTAGTGCTGCAAGCATGCAACATTCGCCTGGGAAGAGTCGGCTGGTCGCCTTCTGCTTTCGTTTGAGCTATGAAAATAGAAATAACAAGCGCTGGCACCACTTTCTGGTAAACTAGAAGATATTTTTGAGAATCTTCCCTTGGCTGGGTGTATTCACTGCGTGTATACTTGGTAATAACCCAAATTTCTCTCAAACTGATTCTGCTTTTGCTATTTCGGTTTCTGGCCTTGCGAATGACTGAACAAGTTAGGGACTTTTCTCTCTGAACAATTTTCTGCATCGAAAACTGCCTTCGTTCTTTGTTCCAGGCTTTTCTGGTGCGTTTTCCTTCTTTAGCGCCTTTTTTTCCTTTACCGGGCATAAGCTTCAGGATCTTTTGTAAACATGCTGCTTTTGTGCGCTTTTGACTCTGAGCATTGGATGGCCTATTGACATCAACATCTGTTGAGTGATACTCTGGAATCTGTGGTCCTGTTGCATGCGGCATCCGTTTATGAAGGCATCTCTTCTCTGTTCTCCGAGCATTGACGCTTTCCCCTTTTCCTTAGATGTTTCCTGCACATTGCTTCATGTTATTTCCTGTCTTACAGTTTACGCAAAGGAAAAGAGTAATGATAATAAAGATTGACATGAAAGCTTTAAGCTCTTATGAATGTATAAAATCATGACACCCATAGCGAACTGACTCTTCGAAAAACACAAAACTGTCCTTCTTGAATACTTTGGCGTACATTCATTAATTTCTTTTAAGGCGCGCGCCCAATTTTGGTTTACGGACAACTTTCCTTGAATACTGCGCCGAGGAAAATTTGCGATGGGTGATTTCTGCAACTCGCATCGCAGCATCGCGGATCGCGTCGTCAAGATGTGTCATCGCAGAAATTCATGATCGCATTTATCGCAAATCGCATTCATCGCAGATCGCAGATCGCGCTTAGTCATTCAATCATTGTGTGCTGCTTACGCGATGTTGTGATATGCGACATCGCATATCGGCCGTCGGAGATTTCTTAAGATTTTTCATTTAAGGGTGCTTCATAACGTATGCGATGCGATGAATTTCGCGTCGCTTCTTCGCAGTTTATTATGCTCATAAGAACATGTTTTATTCTCTTCTCGCGATGCGATACAGTTTTAAGGAGTTGAATACAAAAATTTTCATAAAATGTTTTTTTGGATTTTTTATTAAGGGTCCCCATTTTCTTGGTGTTATTGCTAATACCAAACAAAGAGGGGGGTTGTTGGTGGCCACAACAATGGCGATTCACTGGGAAGAACCAGTTATCTCTGCTTTTCTATTGAATTTAAACTTCCAAAGCAGAAAAATTTTCATAAGTCTAAATTTTGTTATGGACAGATAGAGTACATTATGCCTTATCCTATCAATGATATTTTCTTTCAACCTTTTTCTATTCCAATTGTTTGCTTCCTCAGGCTTTGTCTTTGTATTTACATCAGCCATTACTTGGTCTTTTAAAGATAAAATAAGGTCTTCTCTGTGTGTTGGCTTTTAAAATATGCTCATTTGTCGTAGGTAGAGCCTCTGCTGCCAGCAGGCGTCCATAGCCTCGACAGGGTTACCTGTTACCCAACAATGATCCTTTATCCTGCTTAAGGCTATTTACAACTTTTCAGAGAAAAACCCATTTTGACACTTTTTTCCTTTTTTATTCTCTAAAGAACAATGTCTTGGTTTGGTGGCCAAATTATGACACAGTCATTCACTTGATTTACACTTTTGCTGAACAAGCTGGCTCGTGATGAGACCCCTTGTCTTTTGATTGCAACAATCTTGAGTTGTTTCCCTGTTTTGGTGGAAAGTATTGGCAAAGTCAGCAAGTTATAATATCTGTGATCATGATAAGCCGGCTCGTGATGAGACCTCTTATTCTTTGAGATATAGTGTTTTCTCGGATTGTTCCTTTGAATGTTGCGATTTCCTTTAGCAGGGAGGAAATCATTGTTTTTCCTTAAGAAAGCTCTGGACGACAATAATAGAGTTTGAAAACAGCAGTTTTACAGAGAATCTTTATTTTATTATTGATACCTTTCATTGTGTTGATATAAAACAATTTTTTGCCAAAGGTTGCTTTCATCAAATTTTTTGAAGTTGAAACTATTATCATATCTAGGCTAAAGTAACTCTATCTGTCAATAATAAAGATCAGATTTTTCGAAAAATTTTACTATTTGTACAAGCAAAAAAAAATCAAAATCTGATAGAGAATTGGTGTCTTTTTCGTGAACCCCTGTAGTAACCATTTACAACTGGTTTTATTTATAAGAAAGAAAAGAAAAAACTAAAACTATCCTGCAAAATAGAAGAATAATCTTCTATGGAAAATATATTTTAAGGATCTGTCCATTAACAGGCAAAGAATCCCTTCTACCTGCTAAATCCTGCAACACAAATGTTGATGGGCCTATGACTTCTACAATTTGAAAAGGACCAAGCCACATCTTCTAAAATTTTGTATGTTTTCCCTTTTCTTCATGAGCCTTATCCCATTTCAAAACTAGATCTCCCATCTGAAAATTTTTCCTGGTCATTATGCTTGAATCAAAAGAGGATTTTATTAGCGCTTGGTGATGAGCATGGGTTTTCTTAGCTTGTTCTCGTTGTTCTTCTAATTTAATTAGTTCCACTTGTCTTAGTTGTAAGGAGGAAGTAGATACTTCATTGATGTATTGTACTAAAGACAAGGAGGGGATCACTAAGTGAGTTGGAAGAACCACTTCCTTCCCATAAACTAAATTAAAGGGAGAAGTGCCGATTGAAGCTTTCTTCGTTATTCTATCTGCCCATAAAGCATTTACCAAAGTTTTGTGCCAATTCTTTTGGTTCTGGTCAACTGTTCTTTTAATAATCCTGATTAGGTTTTTATTTGTTGACTCAGCTAATCCATTACCTTGCGGATAGTAGTTGGCCGAATATTTCAGTTTTAACCCTCTTTTAAGTGCAAACTCAGTCATTGCATTCCCAGAAAAGTATGAGGCATTATCAAACATTAAAGCCGTTGGCAATCCAAACCTAGTGATTATAAATTGATCTATGAATTCAATGATGTTTTCAGAATTAGCTGTCTTGAGAGGAACTGCTTCTACCCATTTAGTAAAATAATCTGTTGCTGTGAGGATGTATCTATGCTGCTTAGAAGAGTGAGGAACGATCTCACCTATTATGTCCAAGCCCCACTGATTGAATGGTTGCTCGATGTTTACCGGCTGTAGTGGCATGGACGGTTTTTTTTGTCTCCTTGCAGTAGTTTGGCAGACTTGGCATTTCCTCACGTAACTGTGTGAGTCTTTGAACAACGTGGGCCAATAATATCCTGCACGTAAGATTTTATGTGCAGTAGCATCTCCAGCATAGTGTCCGCCTGCTGGTCCATCATGGAGTTCCTGCAAAACCTTTTCGGCTTCAGTTTTCTCAAGACACCTAAGAAGAACAGAATCGTAATTCCTTTTAAACAGAACATCATTTATGAGCTGATATTGTTTAGCTTTCAATCTCAGAGCTCTTTTCTTGGTGTGATCCAGGTGTGATGGAGCATACCCGTTCTTAAGATAATAAATGGTGTCAACATATAATGATTCTGCATCGTTTAGGCTTACCTCATACATTTGTACCTCTTCAGATGAATTTTCAGGAATTTGCGATGCTCCAGCCAACATTTTGCAGAAGCCTTGACCTCTTACAATGCTTGCTGGTTTGATCTCAAGGTCGTATTCTTGTAAAGTAGTGATCCAATTTGCTCTTTTTTCACCCACATCCTTCTGTATTAGGAGATTTCTTACCGCTGGAAACGGTACTATGACCTTAGTATGGGTTTTAAGTAAGAAAGGTCTGAAATATTTGACCGCTTTGAAAATAGCATATGCCTGTTTCTCCACGTCTGAATAGTTGAGTTCAGCACCTTGTAAATTCGAGCTAAAAAATGCGATTGGAGCTTCCGCTTTCTCTTGATTTTCTTGAGTTAGAATTGCGGCATATGATTTCTTTGAGGCAAATGTGTATAAGATAAAAGATTCTGAAAAATTCGGGGTTGCTAAAGATGGAGCGTTAATGATAGCTTGTTTGATCAGGTTGAATGCTTCATGCTCATCTTGACCCCATTTAAAATTTGAATTCTTTTTAATCATGGTTTGCAAAGGAGAAACAATTCGTGAAAAATCTGGGACAAATCTCTTCACAAAATTGATTTGACCAAGGAAAGATTGCATGGCTTTTTTATTATGAGGTAGGGATATTTCAGAAATTTCTTTGATTCTGTTAGGCTCAATGTGAGTACCAGATTTTGACACTATGAATCCTAGAAGTTTTCCTTCACTTAATGCGAAAAAAGATTTCTTTGGGTTAAGTGAAATCCCATACCTTAAACATCGTTGAAAGATTTGTTTCAAGTCTTTGAGATGGTCGCTTCGCTTCTTGGAGTACACTGTTATATCATCCAAATAAATTACTATAGATTTATTGACTAAACCCTTGAATGCGATGTCCATGGCTCTCTGAAATGTAGTGCCGGCATTGATCAAACCAAATGGAATCTTCCGATATGCGTATGTGCCCCATTTAGTTCGGAATGTGGTTTTTAACTGATCATCGGGATGTACTAGAACTTGATTGTATCCTGAAAATCCATCCAAAAAAGACATTAGTTCTGAGCCTGCTACTGCCTGTAATATCTGCTCCATAGGTGGGAGGGGAAAATTGTCTTTTTGACAGGCTTTGTTGAGATTCCGAAAATCGATGCAGATTCTAATATCTCCGTTTTTCTTTCTAACAGGTACCATATTGGAGACCCATTTGGAATGTCTGACGGGAAAAATTATTCTGGCTTTTAATAACTTGTTTAGCTCAGTTTTTATCTGATTTTCTAAATTGGGGTGGATTTTTCTGAGTTTCTGTTGGAAAGGTTTTTCGTTGTCAATCATAGGGATAGTATGTTGAATGATAGAAGTGTCGTATGTCTTCAGCTCATCGTAATTCCAGACAAAAACATTTTTGTATTGTCTCAAAAGATGAATATACGCTAGTTTTTCTTCAGGGGCTAGGCCGTGGCCTAGATTAACGTTTTGTGGTTTATCATCGGTTCCTAGGTTTACTAATTCGTAGTTCAGAGTTGAAATGTGGAGCTTAGAATTGGTAGACCTTTTAAATCGACTTTTCAAATCGTATAAGTCTTCCAACTTAACCACCGATTTAGGTATAGCATTATCAGTGCTATCTTGTTGTATTTGTCGATTGTGATGGTCTTCGTCAATTATTTGATTAGAGTAGGATCCTTCAGAAGTGAGGAAATTTACAATATCAGGATCATCATTGAATACTCTCCAATTTGTAATGTTGTCAGGGATGGACGGTCTAAAGATTAATTCTATTGAGAATCTATCTGGACTAAAATCTTCGGAGGGAATAAGTCTAGAGGCTACGTTAGCTAAAAGGTCTGCGCTCGCGTTTTGGAGCCTTGGGATTGACGAAATATTGAATGCTACGAAATGCTCAGTCAGATCTTGTACTAAAGATTGATAGTGTTTCAAATGACCTGATAGGCAATGTATGGTGTTACGTACCTGTTTGACAACAATCTCAGAGTCTCCGAAGACTTGAAGATACTTGATGTTCATCCCGATTGCTTTGTATAGGCCTTGCACCAAGGCCTCATATTCCGCTGTATTGTTTGTGCAATCGAATTCAAGTCTGCACGTAAGCATGGTCTTATTTCCTTCTGGACTAATCAGAACACATCCTGCTCCTGCTCCTTCGTTAGATTTAGAGCCATCAAAATATAATTTCCAAAACAAAGATGTATTTACAGGTTTATCTACAAAATTAACACACTTTGAATTATCAGTTTGGGAAAAATTTTCGACTTGGGACAAAACTGAATTTTCTAAGTAAGGTGATGTATGAGCATTGAAATTGCTGAGGAAAGAATCTACCGAGTAATTGCCTATGATACTGCTGTTATATGCTATTGCTTCATTTTCTCCCTCCAATTCTGTTACTATGTACTTCTGGTGTAACTCTCGTTCAACCTTTATTTGATTCGGTTTACCATTGTAGGGTAACCACATGTGCGACCAGTCGGTTGAGAAGTATCCATGGAGTTTTTCGGACCAATCCCTGCTAAGAATCAAGCCATAGAATTCTAGGATATCAGCTACTAGAATGTCAATAACCTGACATACCTTCGGGTTGGACGACAATCTTATGGTTACTTGATTAAGTTCACCAATCACTTCGACTTGAGATCGATCAAGCTGAACTATGCGCACTGCGGATTTTTGTGGTTGAACATTCAACTTGGCACATATTGATTTGGGTAAAATATTCGTTGAAGCACCAGAATCTACCAAACAATTGTGCACATTTTTATTGAAAATTTCATAAGTGAGAAGAAAAGGGGGAGTGTGAGACCTTGATCTTCCTCCAATCAAGGCGATATCATTTGGATCAATCTTATTGATCGTGTTGGTTGGAGGTCTTCCCATGTTGTGGGAAGCTACAGCTGTAGGCAAAGATGTAGTAGGCACGACATGTAATTCTTTCATCATTATCTTTTGTTGATGTTTCAATTTGCTCAATTCATAAAGAGTGATATTAGCCCTAGTCTTTTTCATGTCATCAATAATATTGTATTCCATTTCATCCGACACTATCAGTGTTCTTGATGGAGGTGTTTGATCTGGTTGGACTGGGCTAGATTGAGTCGCTTTAGCAGTCATTTTCTTTGTTGCGACTTTATCTTTTGCTGCTGGGCTTGCGCCCTTCTGCTTAGGGGTAGTTTGGGGAGGATCAAGTTGATTTTTGCTTCGTGTGCTAACCGGAAATGCTTCTTGATCTTCTTCTTGTGGGAGGATGAAATCCCACATTCCTTGTAGTTCCTCAACTTCTTCATCATCGGTCTGCCCTTCAGTGGTACTCTCTTCTTCTTCCTCTTCTTCAGATTCGACATTTGAGATAGCGTTGGGTGGTTTCACATCCATTGAAGGGCCTCTTTTAAAAGCTCTGTAGGGCTTTTTTGAAGAAGTTTCTGTTACTTGTTTTTTTATGTCAATCATCTCATTGGACATGGTCTTTAATACCTTTTGCAATCCTTCCAAATGGAAAGGGTCTTTCGTTTGCTTCTTCTTGGAGTCTTCCTTGAAGGTGACTTTTTTAGATTTGCGTTCCTCTATCGCAGATCTCTTTTCCAGGGCTACTACGCGTTTCTCTACTGCTATCGCCTTTGTCAGATTTTCAACTAAGGTTGTTTATTTTCCCTATCCACGAAGATTGCTAAGTTTGATGGTAAGGCTGTAATATACCATTCACATCGTACTTCTTCGCTGGGTTGGGAAGCAGTGGGAATTTTGTTGAGGATCTTATTGAACCGTAAATTGAAATCTTTGATGGGTTCTCTAGCCTCAGTTTTAAGATTGGATAGGTCATTGATTAACGTTGCCGTTGATCTGTCATCACCAAACTTGGTAAGGAATTGACTTTGAAAAATGTCCCAACTTGTGATAGACCCAGAGGGTAATGAAAAGTACCATGACCCGGTTGTTCCTTGCATTGTATAGGGAAAAAGCAGGACAACAGCATCCTCGTTGGTAACTCCGTTGAGATTGACAGAAAGCATGAAATCGTTAATGTGCTCTTCAGCTAGCATCCCTGATTCTGGATTGAATTTGGGTAGCCATTTCTCAGGATGGGCCGGTATTTGGCTCAGGGGTGGAGGCATTAAAACTGCCCCAGGATTGTTCCATGGAGACTGGGCCATTGTTGAGCTGCTAGTAAATGAAAGTGAAGAGGATGATCCCTGAGGCTGGGAAGATGAAGATATTATGATCTTAGATGATTGAAGAAGAGGGGTTGTGGAAGATGGATGGATGGTTTGGAATGAAGATGTGGGTGGTTGACTTCGCGGTGAGGGAGTTGAAATGGACGATGTAGATGAAAGAGTCTCACTGTCAGACTCTTGTGGTGTTTTCCTTGCTCTTTTCCTGGTGGGGAGAGGGAATTCAGTTGGCTGGATGCCCAATTTTTCACTCTTTAATCTGGTCAGGGGATGAGCAGGATTGTACTGCGAAGTCACGCTGCTTTGAGATTTATCAGACCTCTGTGTAGAAATAGAAAATCCATGGAGTTTGCGAATCAGAGTTTGAACTTCAGGGGGTTCAATGGTAGATTGGTCTGAAATATTAGGGTATGTAGCAGCGGTTAATACTTGAGCGACTTCTGACTTTGGATTTAAACGTACTGGGGAAGTCGAGGGAGTTGATGAGGGCGTTTTACTCTCAGAATGGTATTTAGATTTTGATTTAGGTGCCATTCATAGTTTGGGCCCTCCTTCTAGCGCCAAATATGTTGAAACCCCGAAAATCGGGTCGACAACAAGGGGGATACCCACCCGGTCCGGACCTTGGTTGGCAGCTCCTTATCCATTTGGTATAGCGGGTCCGACTGGGGATAATGGGACCAGTTTCCCAATTTAAGGGTGTGTGTGTGTGCAGAGTTGGATGATGCTGATCTAAGAGTACTTAAAGCTAATTTAATTCAAACTTTTAAACTAACTCTATGCTATTGTAATCTAATGAGAAACAACACATCTAATCTACTCTAACCCAGGGTGTATTTCTTCTATTATGCGATCTAAAGAGATTTCAAACAATAACTGGTAATAAAGATCATTTAGCTATCATAAGAATAGAAATCAATTAAGATAAACCACTTTGCATAAAAAGTTAGGCAAAACAGTTGTGAACAACATATCGCATAATAAGTTATTCATATATCAGACATAAATAAATGGCTCCACCATACAAAAGTGCCAAATGGTAACTCATACATTCATGCAGTAACATATAAACAACTGAAAACTGTATATCACTTTAAGAATATAAGCAGAAATGGCCAAGAGATAAAAGTACCATTTATGACTAATCCTACTCATAAGCTTCAAGCAAAAATGATTTACCTCTACTTGTTCTAACATCTACTAAGAGTACAAAAGTGCAACATCAGTAGCAGACATCAAATGAAAACATTAATAAATCTCGATCCATCCATTCATCAAAACCTCCTCTGAGGGTGTAGAAGTGCATGTTCCGAGGACAAGTTTTTGACAAATTTCTGGACCTTCTCCTAATGCCTGAGAAGGGTTTAAATACTGCTAACTAATTAACTTAATTACATAAATTTAGGGTACGGTTTTAAATGACCGCCCTTCTGCTAAAGCAAAACTATTTCTAAAAATTGAATCTAATTCCTAACCATTTCTGTATTTTCTCCTTAGTGCTGCAAGCATGCAACATTCGCCTGGGAAGAGTCGGCTGGTCGCCTTCTGTGTTTGTTTGAGCTATGAAAATAGAAATAACAAGCGCTGGCACCACTTTCTGGTAAACTAGAAGATATTTTCGAGAATCTTCCCCTGGCTGGCTGTATTCACTGCGTGTATACTTGGTAATAACCCAAATTTCTCTCAAACTGATTCTGCTTTTGCTATTTCAGTTTCCGACCTTGCGAATGACTGAACAAGTTAGGGACTTTGCTCTCTAAACAATTTTCTGCATTGAAAACTGCCTCCGTTCTTTGTTCCAGGCTTTTCTGGTGCGTTTTCCTTCTTTAGCGCCTTTTTTTCCTTTACCGGGCATAAGCTTCAGGATCTTTTGTAAACATGCTGCTTTTGTGCGCTTTTGACTCTGAGCGTTGGATGGCCTATTGACATCAGCATCTGTTGAGTGATACTCTGGAATCTGTGGTCCTGTTGCATGCGGCATCTGTTTATGAAGGCATCTCTTCTCTGTTCTCCGAGCATTGACGCTTTCCCCTTTTCCTTAGATGTTTCCTGCACATTGCTTCATGTTATTTCCTGTCTTACAGTTTATGCAAAGGAAAAGAGTAATGATAATAAAGATTGACATGAAAGCTTTAAGCTCTTATGAACGTATAAAATCATGACACCCATAGCGAACTGACTCTTTGAAAAACACAAAACTGTCCTTCTTGAATACTTTGGCGTACATTCATTAATTTCTTTTAAGGCGCGTGCCCAATTTTGGTTTATGGACAACTTTCCTTGAATACTGCGCCGAGGAAAATTTGTGATGGGTGATTTCTGCGACTCGCATCGCAGCATCGCGGATCGCGTCGTCAAGATGTGTCATCGCAGAAATTCATGATCGCATTTATCGCAAACTGTATTCATCGCAGATCGCAGGTCGCGCTTAGTCATTCAATCATTGTGTGCTGCTTACGCGATGTTGCGATATGCGACATCGCATATCGGCCGTCAGAGATTTCTTAAGATTTTTCATTTAAGGGTGCTTCATAACGTATGTGATGCGATGAATTTCGCGTCGCTTCTTCGCAGTTTATTATGCTCATAAGAACATGTTTTATTCTCTTCTCCCGATGCGATACAGTTTTAAGGAGTTGAATACAAAAATTTTCATAAAATGTTTTTTTGGATTTTTTATTAAGGGTCCCCATTTGCTTGGTGTTATTGCTAATACCAAACAAAGAGGGGGGTTGTTGGTGGCCGCAACACCTCCTTATTCTGGAGGACTGTCATATGGTAATATCCCGCAGTATTCAGGTCAACCTGTAATTCGAGTTTGTCAATGGAAACCAACAATGCCAGTTCAACCAAGGTTTGTGTATCTAACAGAACCAATGAAAACTGTCTCAGCTATTCCTACTACACTTGTTGTTACTATTGTACCATAATCACAAGTTCAAATTATTGTATCTCAACTGGTACAAATTGCTCCTTCTACCTCACAACCACAAGTTTTAGGTCAAGAAGCTCAAGTTTCTCAAGTTGTTGTATAACAACCACTTGTTTCCAGGGTTCAACAACAACCTCAGGTTAGTATACCCTTATCTGGACTGACCCAAGCTTACACTGGTATAGTTTATTCACAACGTGGCCAACCTTTCATTGTTGGGCAATGACAACTGTTAAATCAACAATAGTTGTACCAACAACAACAATTGATTCAACAACCGTGGCAGCCTCAATTTCAACAACCTCAATTCCAACAATTTCAACCCCAATTTGGACTTTCCCAATAGGCTCAACCTGGGTTTGGACAATATCAAGCTTACCAAGGTCCTGGTCAACAAGGCTTTGCGGGTTATGGGCAACCATGAATTCAACCTGGTTATCAACAACCACCTTATGCCGGATTTGTTCAACAACCTTACCAAGGTTACCAAATGAAGATTCCCTACGTTGGTATGCAAAGACCTATTGCTCAGGCAATTCCATCATATCCTGGGTATGCTCAACCTAACCTGAATTGACAGTTGCCATTTGTAGCAACTTTAGAATTACCAGATTTAAATCGGCTCACTAATGATCCAATCTTATATGCACCTTGGTGGCCGATAATTCCGCATAAGTTACCTTTTGACATTCCAAAATTCAATGGAAATCCCAGAGAAGACCCATCAAATCATGTCATGACCTTTCATTTGTGGTGTTCATCAAACTCCTTAAATGATGATTCGGTTAGACTTCGTCTTTTCCAAAGAACACTTACTGGTCCGGCTGCTAAATGGTACATCGAGTTACCAAGAGCTTCTTTCGACAACTTTACGACTTTAGCCACCACATTTCTGACCCACTTCCAGTTACCTATCAGATACGAGACTGGAACGAAACTCCTAACCAACTTTAAATAGACTACTGCTACCCATATATCAGATCATATTCATGAGTGGCGATGTCATCGTCGAATGGTTAAGACATATGTTCCCGATCGGCTTTTAGCTGAGTGGTTCATAAAATCCCTATTGCCATCAATCACTGAGGACGTGGAAAAAGGTGGAGTTGTCATGGAAGAGCAAGTAATTTCTCGTGCCCAATACTTGGATTTGTTTTACACACAATTTGACACGCTCTACAATAAAATTCCCAATGCACCCTGACTAACTTTCACTGTTCCTCCTCCTCCACAATCGAGTAAGGACTCTCATGCCGGCGATGGTGTGATCAGTTCTTCGAGCACGCAAATGGAAGGAAGACCATCTGGTCAAAATCTTGCCATTACCAACCAAACTATTAATGCATCAGAAAACACTCTTTCTTCCAAAGTTAATGTTGTGTCATCTGGCAAAGGAAAAAATCAAAAGCAACCAGGAGGCAAGAAAAAGGGGAAAAACAAAAAGAAACAAGATAATTCCCCTCAAGAGAAATCATCTGATTCCTCTACTTTGGCAAGGAAACCTCGTTATCCATGTCTAATCTGTAATGAAAAGCATTTTACAAGAGATTGTCCACACCGCTTAGAGGTCTCTAAACTTTTAAAGATTTCAAACACATCTACAGTGTTGACTTATCCGTTTCCAAACCCGGAGACACATTTGGTTGTGACAGACCATGCTTCCACATCCCAAGTACTCATGTTATCCATCACAAAGCCACAAAACGAAGATTTGGTGTCAACGAGAAATAAAGATTATGGAAATCCATCGTCATCATTGAATAATTAGGACACTGATCAACCTAATCCTTCAACTTCTACTTCATCTGTAAATATTCCACCTATCATACCAGAATTAACAATAAAACCACCAAAGGGAGTTGTGCATAAATCGACATTTAACCCTTGAACTTGAGCAGCGTAGAACTATAACATAGTGGAAGATCTTGCTCAATCGCCTTCTACTATGTTGACACTCAAGGTGTTACAGAATTGTCCCTCTTAGAAGTAGGCTTTACTGTCAGCAATTGGCGGAATAGACCCTACAAACTCCAATATTGTGGTTTTTAACCATGCGGGATATACACCATAGTTACCAACGCAATTATCTTTCCTAATTCAAGTAAAAGCTCTCAATAAGAATGTTCATCGAACTATTATTTATGAGGGGGAATCTACTTGCATTATGTCAATGAGCTACTGGAAAACACTTGGTTCACCGCCATTGTCACGATCACCAACCACGTTAAAAGCTTTTGACGGAAGAACATATACTCCTTGTGGGATTTTGAGTAACCTGCAAATTGAACTAGGGGGAAAAATAGTTACTGTTGAAGTTGAGGTAGTTGATGGACCCCTTGATTACAACATTTTACTAGGAAGGCCATGGGTATATGCTATGGCTGCTATGGTTTCCACATACTTTTGTACTATTGCATTCCCTCATAAGGGTGGAATCACAGTCATCAATCAGCTAGCCTTCTTTGCTAATAGTTCACAGGCTACGGGAAGCATTCTGTTGGTACACAGACCTTCGCTATCACTTCAAAGTGTTGGAGTAGGTATCTTTAAATATCCTTCCCTAATGGGTACTTTTACGCTACTGTCACCATTTGATTTGGAGGAAGTGGCAAGAGTAGAGACTTGCAACGTGATTTCCTCCACCTCATCTGATTTAAGGAGGATTACCAACAAGTTTGAAGTCGATAGAAAAATTGAGGTAATGCCTCTAAGCCCCAATGAACTAGCATAGCAATCAATTTTTTGGGCTTGTGTGGAAAACCCAAATCCACATTCACCAATTGTATGGGTAGTCTATTCGTTAGAATATGGTACTTCTTCAGATCCTTTCTCTCGTATCCATTCTAGAGATGAAGGAATCATCCAATCAACGATGATATGAGAAGAACCTTGGGAATATTATCATCATCATTCCCATCTTCCAGATGACATCGAAGATTATTAAAATGAACTAAACCACCCTTTAGTTGTTGATTTCCTTTCGAATTCAATTTTCATAGACACAATAGAATTTGAGCGAAACCTGTCAAATATTGAAGAAATGATTTCTATTAATATTTCAACCAAGCCTAATATTGTAGAGATCATTAATGTTGGAAAATCTCGTTCTCCACCAGAACTTGATAGTTACTGTACTCTCTTTCATGAATTTAGAGATATCTGTGCATGGTCTTACGAGGAGATACCATGCATTGACTCTAGTATTGTTGAACACAAAATCAAAATGTACCCTGATGTCAAGACAGTTTGACAGTGGCTTCGACCTGTTCATCCAAAGAAAGCCACTACAATTAAAGAAGAAGTTGAAAAACTCTTGCGGGTTGGTTTTATTTACCCTGTACCTCTTACTTTCTGAGTTTCCAACCTTGTTCCTGTCATTAAGAAACAAGGGACAATTCGAGTGTGCATCGATTATAGGGATGTAAATCAGGCATGTCCAAAGGACAATTATCCTACTCCTTTTATCGACTAGATTATTGATGAATGTGCCGGATGCGAAATATACTCATTAATGGATGGATTTTCCGACTACAATCAAATCAATATCTGCCCACAGGACCAATCGAAAACAAATTTTATTTGTCCATGGGGCACATTAGCTTATAGGAAACTCCCTTTCGGTTTGAAGATTGCAAGGGCTACATTTCAGAGGGTAATGAACTATGCCTTCCATGACATCAAGCACATTGTTCAAACTTACCTTGACGATTTACCTACTCATTCACGAAAGCGAACTGATCACTCGCAACATCTGAGAGCAATATTTTTACGGTGTTGACACCACAAGAGACGACTCAATCCGCACAAATGTGTGTTTTGTGTTGGTTCTGGTCGATTGCTTGGATTTGTAGTGTCTAGAGAGGGGATTCGACACGATCCATTAAAGGTTTAGGCAATTCTGGATTTGCCTCCACCTTCAAATCTTTTACAATTACAGAGACTCCAAGGGACAACAAACTTTCTAAGGAGGTCCATTCCTAATTACCCTGAGATGGCTAAAGGTTTTACATGTATTTTGAAAAAGGAGATACCCTTCCATTGGGACCAGGTTGTGCAAGCTTCCTTTGATGCTCTTACAGATACCTTGATTAGAGCTTCATTAATGTATTCTCCAAATTACCAAAATGACTATTACTTGTATCTCGCCACTGCATATACAACCATTGGCATGGTTTTAGTCTAGGAAGAAAACATAATTAAACATCTGATTTATTACATGAGCCGTAATCTCAACGATATAGAAATTAAGTACTCTTATGTCAAAAAACTAGCTTTGGCCACTGTGCAAGCTGTTCAAAGATTTCGCCATCACATCTTGCTACGAAAAACAACTGTCATTTCATATTGCAGCCCTATGACATATATTTGTCATGTCATTTGTTGGGGTGGGGGAAAATACTCAAAATGGATAGTTATTTTATTGGAATTTGATTTGGAATTCATCAAGTCCAAATCATAGAAATATTTGGTTTTTTCAAAGTTACTTTGCGACCTTCCCTCGACCTCTATTGATTCAACATCTAAACCATCGATTTTGGATGAGTCCCTATTTTTTATATCGTCATGTAATGCATGGTATGGAGATATACTGATATATCTCCAGACCCAAACTTTCTGGCCTGATACCTCTCACTCGCAACATCGATGCATTCGATACCAAGCCAAAGATTATCTGATCATTGGCGACACTCTTTACTGTCGTGGTATTGATACAATTTTACAGAGGTGCCTCACACATGAGGAAGCTGAGAAAGCATTGAATGATTTTCATTCAGGTGCCTGTGGTGGACACTTATCCAAATATGCAACTGCACAAAGAATTCTTTGTGCTGGTTACTTTTGGCCAATTATATTCAAAAGATGTATTATTGTTGTCAGAAGCTGTCACACATGCCAGATATATGACTGAAAAACCAGATTACTACTTACACCATTGCATCTAGTCATTGCTGTTGGCCCATTTGCCAAATGGGGCATTGACTTTATGACATGTAACCCCACCTCAGCCAGGGGGCATGGTTTTATTATAGTTATTGTTGACTATTTTACCAAATGGCCCGAGGCGATGCCAACATTGAACAATAGTGGCAAGACTGCTGCTCTTTTCTTTTTTAACCATGTGGTTTCCTGGTTTGGTGTACCACAAGCCATAGTTATAGATCATGGGTTGCGTTTTCGCAATCACATGATTGTTGAGTTGACTACTAAGTTAGGACTGTCACATGATAGTTCTACTCCTTATTACCCGCAAGTGAATGGAAAAGTTGAGGCCATCAACAAAGTCCTGAAGCGGATGTTGCAGAGAATGATAGTGGTTAATAAGTGAAACTGGCACTTAATAATGTACTCTTCCTTGTGGGCATATTGAACCTCAGTGAGAAATGCAACTGGATTCACACCCTTTCAATTATTGGATGGTTTGGAAGCAATCTTATTGATACAATGCGAAATTTCATTGCTCAAACTCATGATTGACCTGTTACCTGACACTTCTGAAGAAGAATTGCATTTCTTGGAATTAATCCATCTGGATGAAACTCATCGTGATGCCACATTGGCTAACGAAACGCATAAGAAACATATTAAGGCACAATATGATAGAAATGTCAAGCCTCGTATCTTCTTAGAAGGAGACCTGGTCTTACTTTACAATCAGGAAGTTGATAAAATTGGAGCAGGGAAATTCAAACCAATATGGATGGGTCCTTATATTTTCAAGTGTGTTCTGGCAAAAGATGCTTGCCTACTAGTTAGTAGATTATGACGAGATTCCATTGTCGCAACCCCGAAACGGGCTATACCTTAAATGTTACTATGCTTGATTAAGTGTAGTAAAAATCACTATATATATGCTTTCATTGCATGTGTGCGTGTGTGTCTTTTAGATATTTTTATCTTGTTAGTAATCCACTTTGCATTTTTTTTAGATTTCAGAGTCTTCAGAACCTTTTGTTGGTTATGCCGATGGTGCTAGTCGTAGGACTCAGAACTTTTCCTCAGCAGCATGGGATATTTTCGCTCCAAGTGGCGAGTTAGTGAGTTTCCAAGGGATTTGTATCGGTCGATCGACGAACAACATCACTGAGTATAGTATGTTGATTGAACTACTCTCTGATGCTATTTCACTTTTCCTTCACCAAATCATCGTTAGGCTAGACTTGCAACTCGTTGTGCTACAACTAACAAACATTTATATACTGTCTGAAATCCAAAAATTTTACGTATGTTCCTTAGAGTTCGTATTTTGGAAAGACGTTTTGAAAACATTCAATATCAACATATTTCCTGAAATCTTAACACATTAACTGATTCTCTAGCGAAATATGTGTTAAATAGACATTTGCGACATATGTAAAAGTAATATTTTCAATTCACATCATCAGTTGACTAGGATTGCATATAACCATAGAAAACTCTAAAAGAAATATAGATATGTGTTTTAAACGTTTTTACAAAAATTGTGTCCAAGACATGTTTGGTCATCTGACCCAAAAACTCAAAATGCATGCAAAACATCCTAAGTAGATCTAGTGGTGCTCATGGTAGTAGGTCACAGCCTGTGCTATCATGCGCAAAAGCCTAGCCCAGCGGCTAGGAACACCAATAGTGTGGCAATGCAGCCTCATAGGTAACTCCTCAACCTGGACATCTGGAATACCAAGGGTTAATCCCTCTATGTGATCCTACAACTCTACTAAGGTCTTGGCCAAATCCAAGACTTGGAGAACTTCTCTCCTAATGTTTCTCCGCGCTGGCCCACCTACATCCTGTTGTGTCCCATAGGTTGAACAATACCCACATCTGCATGCATAAGAGTAATTTTAGTTTAATCTTGGAAACATTAAAAACACAAGAAACATGTAGAAACTTGAAAAATAAAAAAGCACTTTTGGTCAAATAGCTTACCCATAGCACCCCATTGTGCTCTAATTGGTAGAATCAAATTTGGATCTCCACGGAAATCCATCCCTGAGTATGGATGCTCCTTGATGACAAGGTGTTGTCGCTCGAGCCAACTAAAGAATCTAGTGGAAAAAATGATTATAGACTGACCTGCATGTCAAGCCATCAATTCGACCCACCTCTGCATACATGGATCTCTAGGACTAGCTACACCGAGTGATACATGCTATGGTTGCATCAATGGGATTCTCTCTAAGGTAAAGGTGATTAAGATCAAACGATAGTAGAAATTCTTCGTCTTACCACTTTTTACCTTGGTCAGTTGTTGTTTCAGTGAGGAAAGCACAACCTTGCACCAGTTGAAAACTTTTGGCTCTAGAAACTCCAATGCACATTACAAATAAGATCTGTTCGCTAGATGTAGTGTCACACTGCTAGCCAATTTTGCGATTGTGAAGAGGATCATTCTCAAAGGAAAATCACCTACACCCTTGATGTTTATTTTTCCATCCTTACTAGGCTGTGTACCTGGTTGACAAAACTGTCTAATATAATCTCTCAGCGATTCACCTCCACGGGCAAATCCAGAAAGTGAGATGGGGGCACCTCGCCTTGACAATCCGGTAAGAAAGTAAATATCATTCATGGTAATAGGGACCATCTGTTACAGGGAAAAGTGTCTATTTAGAACTGCTCTATCCCACTAAGGTGTGACAGCTGCCTTAGAAACAAACAGAGAAAAACTACTTTTGTATTTCCTTTATGAACTATAGATAGAGAGGAATAGAAAGAACCAACCTGTGTCTTGCGCTAATCCTTTGATCCAATCCCTCTCTTCTTTGACAGTCTCCAGCTACCTGCTCCCTTACTTGCCCAGCTTCACAAAGTACCTGTAAGATCACAGAAGAAGAACACTATACAAAGACATGGATCTATATTCATAAACAACTTAGGATCAGATTTAAGTTAACCATACAAATGTAACAAGCATCAATGATACAAAAGCATGGAGGAAAAACTCAAATAGTTTTTATTGATAAACAAGAAAAGATCCAGGAGGAGTTACAACCGGTGGTTCCTGACCCAACATCAACCTCCCAGCAAAGAAGCCCCTCTTCACCTCCAACAAAGCATAGATCACCCAACACTCTAATGTTTGTCTCAAAAACCAACAGCAATTCCTTACAATATGCAAAATTCCAGCCTCTGGATCTCTGAGATGAGGGATCCATATATAGATATGTGTAAGGAGGATGAGTCAGCTTGTGATTTGATTAGCGTCTTCTCTCTGTCAATTCTTGCTTCCACTTGGAGACTGAAGGCCTCTTACTCATCCTTGGTTGAATTCAATGAGGCAAGTGTCACAGGAGAAGATTCTGGAAGCTTCCATTGTCTCTCCACCTCGTGGAATGACACTGCGATTTGTCATTTCTCACCCATCGCACCCCATAGAAGGGATTTTTGAAATGCAACGCACCCTCACAGTGTATTTAGGTGCAATGCAACGCACCTAGCCAGTGGAGCAGCTGAAATGATCCTGTTTTGACTTATTCTGAGCAGTTTCTGGTGGAGAACTTCTGGGAGAAGCTGTAATTTGTTGACCTTGTTCCTTTAGGGGTTAGAACAACACTTTTAGGGACTTAGGAGCCCTTGGTTTATGGACATTTCATGCTTGGAGTTGTAGGGCACAAAAATGTCTATAACAGTTGCCCCCTAAAGTATGAGGCTGTTAACCTTTTGGTGTCGGGTGAAATGCTTTATTATGAGGATTCGAAGTTCTTTCAATGCTGGGAGGAGACCTGTAATAAGATACAATACAATAAATTATCTTCATACTATTTTCATGATCTAGCTGAGGCGGGCATTCCCATGCTCAGCTTTATAAATTCATTCTCATGTACATAGGACAGACAATCGTCTGAGTGTAGACTGATGATTCTGATAGAGCCATCATCCTTTTGGTAGGATGATTATCTATGCTGCAATGCTGTACATTTGATGTCTTTATTTCCCTGAATATATATCGCAGCCCGGATGGATGAAACTAGATCCGGGGTCTTCAATCTCATCCGATTTTTACTCGAAGTACAAGTCGATCCATGTGAGAAATGTTTTGAAGTCGAACATGGAAAGACATCGCTTGATTACCAGTCAATGATGTAAACTGTTAACAAGCGCGAGAGGAATCACCGATAATGATAATGATAATGATCCTCAAGGTACTGCAATACAATTCACGTGGTGTGAATAAAGGACTTGGCGTCGAACACCACGCAAAATCTTTCGGTCGAAGGTCATTGATGTAAACCTGTTGCCGGAAGCGAGAAACTTGCCATTGAGGCATGCAAGCTTCAAAGTACTGAATGGGGTGTTCCTAGACCAACTTCTTGGATAATGAGCTGATGTCGACAAGAAGTGATCCGTCAAAGGAGGGCCTTAATTAATCCCACATCAATGACATGGAACGGAGCAAATGATTTTGATGGAGGTGAAAGCAATCTGATGATATAATGTTCAGGGTGGCGGTCATGAAAGAATGGAGTATAATGTATGGTAGTGGGTGAGACACAGGTGACTTCTCTGGATGACTTCTCTTGAACATATCGGCGACACTGATGTGATGGATTGGTAGCATTAACCCCAATGTGGATGGTATGGCGTGACCATGGCGATGTGACCGGTGAATGAAACAACCCAACCCGACTCGGACACGGAGTGGAAGTGTCATGTTCAAGAGCGACTTGCTACCAATAAAGATTCTTTGAGTTTTCTTCCCAATTTTTCCCCAGTCATTGCTGACCAGTACCTCTTTATTTTTGTCAAGCTTGAGGAGGATAACATATGCTTGTTCTATAATTTTCCCTTCGGGCAAACCCATCGCTATGTTTTAACGAGCCTAGCGATAGTGAAACTCGTTCTTGTCTAAAGATAAGTTTGTCGCTATTAATCTTTTTAACAAGTTTAAAGAAAAAGATAACTCGGTCCTTTTCAATTTTAGAGAGTCTGAAAAGGAACGTAAAGGTAACTCCAAAATTCCTTTTTCGTCATCTAATCCCTTAAGTCCGAAAAAGTATAAAACAATACAGAAGGGATGAATTTTCGATAGTTTTAACGAGCCGAACAAAACAAGCGCTCGATCTTTTTGTGCAATAATCCCTCAGGTCCAAAAAGATTAAAATCTAGATGAGGGATAGCACTTCCTGTCCCTTTAACGAGCTGGAAGGCCAAGGACTCGGCAATCTTTTCATATTTTACGAGTCAATTGAAAAGAGCTTAAAGGAGACTGTTCTTTTGAGGAACGAGTGATAAAACGGGTAGCAGCTGATTCTAGGTAAGGTTTGGAATTCTCCAATCATGGCAGTGTCACAAGGATGGCTAATGAAATCACTCTTCGTAGCTGTTCCTCAAAATGGGTAAACAATCAAATGGAGGTGAATGATCGGCCAATGAAAAAAGTGGAGGTGACGGTGCAAACACGACCAAGGCTTTAATGGCTGAAGTACTACATTCACGGTGGTTATTTACCGAGGAATAGTTCATTTTTTAACGAGCTTAAATGCAGGTGGAAACATTTGCTCATGTCTTTTGTTTATTTTTTAACGAGCTTGAACTATGTGCTAACACTGCTCGATGCGGGTTTATTTTTTGATGAGCTTGAACCTTGTGGTAACACTGCTCGATTAGATGGTCTTGTATTTTACCATAAATAGCTTTTGTCCTTTCAAAGATCGTACTGTATTTTCAACTGCTTCATCAAACTAGTCAGAAATGAACAATATTTGCCTGAAAACGCGTTAGAACACTAATATTTTACTTTGAACTACACAAAAGTAATGAAAAAGTGTTTTTTACCTCTCATTTTACCATTTCATTTGAACTTGGTTTGTTGGAGCTTTGGAGGTGCTTTTCCCCCTCGATTTTCATCAGCTGATTTCGGGAGATTCTGTGGACAATTCTCGGCGCCGTTTGGACCAGGTAGGAACTAAACCTGAGCTCTTTCATTTCATGGTTTCCATTTTGCATTTTGAGTTTGATTCCTAGCTTTTCTGAGTCCTTGGGGTTTGAAGAACTCGCTCTGCCATCAGCGCACCCTCTGTGTATCGTTGAATGCTGGCCATTGTGAAGGCCATCTGACATGCAACGCACCCAGAGTACTGCTGCAGGTGCGATGGGCGCAGAGAAGAAATTCTGTGCACAATTTTTGATGGAAATTTTGCCTGTTTCTTTCCAAAATCAGGATCTAACTCTTCTCTTGTTTGTTTCTCAGAGATCTTTGGAGCAAGATGACCATTACATGGCGAGAACGTGAGCATGAAGAAGAGGACATGCTTGCCCTACATGATCCAGTTACAGCAAACGCACTGCGGAACTGTGGCTTGCTGAAGTTTTTCCGCATTTCTAGCATGAGACAACAGATCAACTTACTGCAGTATTTGCTCGATGCTTGGGATCCTACCAACCAGGTTTTCCAGGTCAGGGGAAAATCTATCCCCTTGACTGTGGTAGACATCTATTTCTTGACCGGTTTGTCGAGGCGGGGTGCCCCCATCTCTTTATCATGTTCGGCCCGAGGAGGCGATTCTGTGAGAGATTATGTTTGCCGGTACTGCAGAGAAGGATATCAGCCGAGTAAAGATGGCAAGATCATCATCCGTGATGTCACTGACAGGTCCCTCAGGACTATTTTGTTTACTTTTGGTAGGATGGCCGGTGGTGCGGCTCTTCATGTAGCCAACCGATCTTACATGCAGCATGCCTTTGCCTTGGAGAAGATACCACTGATGCAGCCGTAGTACATTGCACTCAATTTACCTTCTCCTACCGAACCACATATGCAGAGATGGGTTGACCATATGTCTAGGCATGCTGGCCAGTCTCAGATTTCATTTTCTGATACCTTCTTCAGGTGGTTCGATTGTCAGGAGATGGTTTATTTTGAGTATCCATACGCTGGTATGGACTTCCGGGGTGATCCAAATTTAGTACTGCCGGATGGCGAGCAGTGGGGCGCCATTGGTAAAATCTTTGACCATATTCCTGTTTATCATTTTTTGTTTATAATGTCCTTGTGCTTTATTATATCAAGACTTTAATCAAACTCATGTGTACATGCAGATGTTGGTCCCGTTCGCCCAGTAGTTCGCCTGAGAGTACCAGCTGCTGCCCCAACAGGAGAGGCCGTCAGAAGGGCTATTCTTCGTGACCTCGATGTGGTCGAGACTCTCACAGCCTTGCAGGAGCAGGTTGAGGGCCTCACTCTCGGTATTCCAGATGTGAGGACCGACGAGCTACCTTTGCGGTTACAGCGGCATACTACTGGTGTGCCCAGACGATGGACTCGTCTCTTACGCATGATCGCACAGGCTGTGACTTGCTATCACGAGCATCATTAGACTAGGGTGCCCCCTAGCATTTTGAGTTTTTGGGTCGTTTGACCGATTTTGTCTTGGTTACAGAACATTATGTGTAAACCATAAACAGTTATATATATTTTTGATTTTCGGAGTTTTATTTTTGTTGAGCTACATGATCCACATGCAAAACATTGATGATGTGTTTCTTTTTATAAATGTTGCAAATGTCTATCTAACACATAGTTTGCTAATGAGTCAGTTAATGTGTTTAAGTTTCTGGAAATATGTTGATATTGAATAAGATCAAATTGTCTTTCCAAAATCTTAACCCTTAGGAACATGCGATAAATAGCTGGGTTTCGGATGAAATATATACCATTGAGTTGTAGTATTACGAGTTGTGAGTCTATCCTGACAATTAGTCGGCGTATACCATGAGTGATGGCATCAGAGAGAAGTTCTATCAACGCGCTATACTCAGCGAAATTATTCGTTGATCGACCAATACATACACCTCTGAAACTTACTAACTCGCCGCTTGGATAAAAAATGGCCTAGGCTGCGGAGGACAGGTTCCGCGAACTACGACTCGCTCCGTCGGCATATCCAACACATGACTCCAATAGGTTTGACATCTGCAATAAATGTAAAAAGTGGATTACTTGACCAAAATAAACACTTTAGCAAAAACAAAAACATAACAAAATCATATTGGTTACCATTACGCATAGTAACGCTTGAGGTACAACCCATTACGAGGTTGCGCCAGCGGAATTCCGTCATAATCCATTAACTCGTAGGCTCCTTTTGCTAACACTCGTTTAACAATATAGGGGCCCATCCACAAAGACTTAAATTTACCTGCTCCCAATTTATCGGATTCTTGGTCATAAAGCAAGACCAAGTCACCTTTTGAGAAGACACGGGGTTTGACATTTTTGTCGAACTGCGCCTTGACTCGTTTCTTATGGGCTTCGTTAGCCAAAGCAGTGTCACGACGGGTTTCATCCAATTGGATTAATTCCAAGAAATGAGCCTCTTCTTTTGAAGTTCTGGGGAGGAGATCAATTGCGAGTTTGAGAGACGAGATTTCACACTGGATTGGTAAGACTGCTTCCAGGCCATATACCAGTTGGAAGGGTGTGAACCCGGTTGCATTCCTTACCGATGTTCGGTAAGCCCACAAAGCTGAGTACAGGATTAGGTGCCATCTTCTTTTGTGAACTCCGATCATCCTTTGCAGCATGCGCTTCAGGACCTTGTTGATTGCTTCAACTTGTCTGTTGGCTTGTGGATAATATGGAGTAGAGCTGTCGTGAGACAACCCTAGTTTGGCAGCTAATTCGACCATCATGTGATTGTGAAAATGCGATCCATGATCTGTGACTATAGCCTGTGGTACGCCGAATCTGGCGACTACATGATTGAAAAAGAAGAGGGTAGTTGTTTCACCAGTATTATCTAATGTAGGCATCGCCTCGGCCCATTTGGTAAAATAGTCAACTGCAACTATGATATACCCATGCCCCCCGGTCGAGGTAGCGTTACATGTCATGAAATCGATGCCCCATTTGGCGAATGGCCCAACAACAACTATTGGCTGCAGAGGTGCGGGTGGTCTTCTGGTTTTGCTATCAAAAATTTGACAAGCATGGCAACTTCTGACTGCGGTTATGCAATCTTTGAACATTGTTGGCCAGAAGTATCCTGCTTGTAAAATTTTTTGTGCTGCAGCATATCCAGATTGATTCCCCCCACACGCGCCTGAATGACAATCATTCAGGACGTTTTCGGCCTCCTCATGGGTGAGGCACCTTCTCAGAACTGTATCGATACCACGACGGTAAAGTGTATCACCGACGATCATGTAGTCTTTTGCTTGGTATCGAATACGTTTTTGTTCAGAGTGGGAGGTGTTTGGCTTAAATTTTTGGGTTTGGAGATAAATGATTATATCCCCATACCACTCATTGCTTGTAGATATCAGAAACAAATTTTCATCCACGATTGATTCTTCGGATGTTTCATCGTTGGACGACGATGGGAGATTGCACAATAATTCTACGAAAACTAGAGCTTTCTTTGACTTGGATTTTACAAATTCCAGATCAAACTCTTGTAGGATTGCTATCCATTTTGAGTATTTGCCCCCCAGCAACTGTCGCGACAATATATAAGTCATGGGGTTGCAATTTGACAGAATGGTAGTTTTCCGAAAGAGGACATAGTGTCGAAATCTCTGTATCTCTTGAACAGCTGCAAGCGCTAGCTTTTCAACGTAAGAATATTTGCTTTCTGTATCATTTAAGTTTTTACTTAAATAATATATAGGATGCTAAACTCCATCGACTTATTGAACTAAAACCATTGCGATGGTCGTATCTGCTGCAGCCAGATACAGGTTAAAATCCCTTTGATAATCAGGGGCGTACATTAATGATGCTTTCATTAGGGAATCTTTTAAAGCATCAAAGGAAGCTTGCGCAACCTGATCCCAGACAAAGGGTACCTCCTTTTTCAAAAGACGTGTATAACCTTTAGCAAGTTCGGCATAATTTGGAATGAACCTCCTCAGAAAGTTCGCTTTCCCTTGGAGTTTCTGAATCTGAAGCAAATTCGAAGGTGGAGGCAAATTTATGATTGCCTGGACCTTACATGGGTCGAGACGAATCCTGTCCTTGGAGACTACAAAGCCAAGTAAATGACAAGAACCGATGCAAAATACACATTTGTGCGGATTGAGTCGTATCTTGTAGTGTCGGCAACGTAGAAATATCGCTCTTAAATGTTGCGGAAGGTCGTCGAGGTACGGTTGAACGATGTTTTTGATGTCATGGAAGGCGTAATTCATTGCCCTCTGAAATGTCGCCCCTGCATTCTTTAAACCAAAGGGTAATTTTCGATATGCGAATGTGCCCCACAGACAAATAAATGCAGTCTTTGACTGGTCCTGTGGGCGGATATTTATTTGATTATACCCGGAGAATCCATCCATGAATGAAAATATTTCGCATCTGGCGCATTCATCAATTATCTGGTCAATGAAGGGTGTAGGGTAGTTGTCTTTTGGACAAGCTTGATTTACATCCCTATAATCGACACACACTCTAATTGTCCCCTGTTTTTTCATAACAGGGACAATATTCGATACCCAATCGGTTAGAGGAACCGGGTAGATGAAAACAGCATGGAGAAGTTTTTCAACTTCTGCCTTAATGGCAGCGGCTTTCTTGGGGTGCACCTGTCTTAGCCGTTATCGTACTGGTTTGACATCTGGATACATCTTAATTTCGTGTTCAACGATACTCGAGTCAATGCCTGGCATTTCATTGTATGACCAAGCAAAGACATCTTTGAATTCACGAAAAAGAGCGTTATATATTTCCAGTTCTGAAGGAGAACAACATTTGCCAACATAAATATTTTCTACAACATCTGTTTTAGTCGAGATATTTATGGCGATAGTCTCTTCAATATTGGACAAGTTTCGCTCTAAATCCACCGTGTTTACAGTATTTGATAGGAATTCAAAAACTGAAGGATGATACAGGTCATCTTTATTATCTTCTCCACAATCCAGAAGAAGGGAACGATGGTGGGAATCATTCCATGGTGTCCCCTCAATTACCATAGATTGGACAATTCCTTCATCGGTGACATGCATTCGCGACCAAGGATCTGAAGGAGTACCATATTCTCTAGACCTATCTATCCAAATGCTTGATGAGCGTTGATTTGGGTTTGCCTCCCATGCTAGGAACATTGATTGCTATAATATTTCCGTTGGGCTTGGGGGCAAAACCACTACATGATCCATGTCGATATCGTTTTTTGAGATCTTTGTAGAAGATATCATGTTGCAGGTTCCTATCGATGCTACTTCCGCCAGATTGATTGGAGGTGGAAGAGCGAAGGTTCCCATTAGTATAGGATCTTTTAGTAGGCCTACTCCGATATTCTGAAGCGAATGGGGGCTTCCATGGATCATGGGAATGCTTCCAGTAATTTGAGAACCATTGGGGAGGAAGTTTTGTTGATCGACGATTGTAATCCCTCCCTGAAAGGGAAATGCAATCTTTCTAAAATAGGTCGACACAACAGCTGCCATGGCATATATCCATGGTCTTCCTAGTAGGATGTTGTAATCAAGATTCCCATCGATGACTTCAACATCTATTTCTACCATTTTCCCTGCTAGTTCAACTTTCAAGTTACTTAGGATACCATATGGGGTATATGTCCTTCCGTCGAATGCTTTTAATGTCATCGAAGATCGCAACAAGGTTGGAGATCCTAAAGTTTTCCAGAAACTCATCGACATAATGCATGTAGATGCCCCCTCATCAATAATCATTCGATGAACAGTTTTGTTGAGGGCTTTCACTTGAAGAAGGAAAGCTAGTTGAGCTGGTAATTGAGGATCATATCCTTTATGATTGAAGGATACAAGATTGGAATCCTTTGGGTCAATCCCACCAATGGTCAATAATAAAGCCTGCCTTTGGGACGGACAATTTTGTAGTACTTCAAGAGTCGACATAGTGGATGGTGATTGGGCCAAATCTTCCACTATGTTATAATGTTGTGCTGCTCTAGAGCGGGGATTAAATGTCGACTTGTGTACTACTCCCTTTGGCGGTTTTATCGTCAATTCAGGAATGGTGGGTGGCACAACTTCTGTCGAAGTTGTTGTCGAACTACTTGGTTGATCTTTATCCTTGTTGTTCGACAGGTGTGGATTCCCATAATCTTTGTTCCTTGTCGATATCAAAGCATCATTTTGCTGTTTTGAAACCAACAACGTTAGCACTTGAGACGGGGAAGCATTTCCACTCTCAACCAGATTTTTTCCTGGATTTGGAAACGGATCAGTTAACACTGCGGAGGTTTTCGAATTCTTGAAGAATTTCTTAAGCTCAGCCTTGTGTGGGAAATCTACGGTCCAATGATCCTCATCGCATATAAAGCATGGATTTTTTGGTTTCCTATTTCCAGGAGGGTTTGAAGAAGATTTTTCAGGTGATGATTCCTCCTGTTTCTTCTTCTTCTCTTTGCCTTTTTTCTTGCTCCCTGGTTGTTTGGTTTCTTTGCCTTTATCTGTCGATACGACATTTACTTCCGAAGCAAGAAGTTCGTCTTCTGCATTTTGACCTGAAATCTTACGGGCCTTTTTGGATGTAGCCTTTGTCGATTTCATGTCTGTCGTGCCAATCACGCCGTCGCCGGCATGAGAGTCATTGTTTGATTTAGGAGGAGGAGGAATTGAGAATGCCGGTCTAGGGGCGTCAGGTATTTTGTCGTAGAGCGTGCCGGACTAAGTGTAAATCAAGTCCAGATATTGCACACGAGCGATAACTTGCTCTTCTGTTACGACTCCCCCCTTTGCCACATCTTCCATGATGGAAGGCAGTAATGACTTGATAAACCATTCAGCTAACAGCTGATCGGGGACATACGTTTTTACCATTCTAGGACGACGTCGCCACTCATGTATATGATCAGATATGTGAGTGGCCGTTGTCTGTTTGAAGTTGGTAAGAAGTTCTGTTCCCGTTTTGTACCTTATTGGTAACTGAAAATGGGTTAAAAAGGTTGTGGCTAAGGTACTGAAGTTGTCGAACGAAGCTCTAGGAAATTCAATGTACCATTTTGCCGCCGGACCCGTTAATGTCCTCTGAAAGAGGCGAAGTCTTATCGAATCATCATTTAAGGTGTTTGATGAACACCATAGATGAAAGGTCATCACGTGATTCGATGGATCTTCACCCGGATTTCCATTAAATTTAGGAATATCTTATGGAAGTTTATGCGGAATCACTGGCCACCAAGGGGCGTAAGCAATTGGATCGTTCATTAATCGATTTAAATCAGGTAACTCTAAAGTTGCCACAAAGGGTAACTGTTGGTTCAGGTTAGGTGAAGCATACCCAGGGTAAGATGGGATTGCCTGAGCAGTTGGCCTTTGCATACCGGCATAATGCATGTGCTGCTGGTATGTTTGGTAAGGTTGGTGGACATGACCATTGTAAAATGGTTGATTTTGACCGTTTTGAATGTACGACTGTCCACTGTTAGCAAAGATTTGTTGCTCAGAACCTTGGTATACTTGTTGGAATTGTGGTTGTTGGTATTGCACCAGCCATGGTTGTGAAGCCATGTGCTGTTGCCCGATACTAACAGTTTCACCAAGATGAGGGGTAATTGTACCCGTCTGAACCTGTGTCGCTCCACCAGTTGGCGATTGTGGTTGAGTCGCAGGGTCAAGGGGCTGTTGCATTACAACCTAAGAAACCTGAGGTTGGCATACAACAGGCAACGCTTGAACTTGCGACACCGTCACAATAGCCAGTGTAGTCGGGATATTCGACATAGGTACATATTGTTGCATTGAGTACACAACTCTTGGTTGTTGAGGTAGTATAGGTACCCAACCACTTGAGGCAATTCCAGTATAACCTGAATGTTGTTGTGAACTCCCGTATGGATATCCTCCCGGAGGGGATAATGAAAGGGTATACTTCCCCCCATACGGTGGTAATCCGGAACTCAAGGGAATTGTTTGCCCTTGGGGACCGGACTGCCCAAATTGACCTCCAAATGGATCAATTTTTTGAGACTCAACATAAGAGTTTCTGGATATTATTCCGGATGAACAAATAGGAACGGACCATACTGTTGAAATAGCCCCTGAGTGGGCTCCTTCTAGCGGCTGAGAGCCAGTCGGGACAGATGGTATACCGGCGAACATTGTCGGAGTGATAGCAGGGAGTTCTGCCGCCGTTGTGTCAGACGACACAGCCCTACATGTTGACGGTTGTTCAGACATTTGTAGTCTATCCAAAAGATTACCTAGCGATTCTACAGGAGCTTCCGCTGGTGGTAGACTAACTTATGATGGAGAAGGATATAGAGTGATCCCGACTCCAAGGTGCATTGGAGTACTTATTTGAGGATCTTCTACAATTTCTTCTATTGCAATCAGACCAGGTGGAATGGGAAGACCATAAGGTCTGTAAAATATTTCTGGTGCCGAAGAAGGTGTAGCAGCGACAGATGTTTGAAGAGTAAGACTCTCCGAACCGGTTGTAGATGGAACTGGTTCGGTAACACAAGTGTTTATCCTCAAACTAGGATCAGTATTACTGTCCTTCTATGGCTGTTGAACTTCTTCTGTAGAGGCAGGGATTCCAAAAATGTTTGGAGTAATCGGAGTCTCTGATGTCGTTGCAACACTTGTTCTAACTTTGATAGGAGATTTGGAACCGGTTAAACGAGTTCAATTTGTCCGTACTGGTTTCGATTCCGGAGACAAAGACGGTTGACTCGTAAGCCTCCGCGAACGATGGGGTTTCAATTGACTTTCTTCCACGATTGCGGATTACTCGATCAAATAAAATAAATGGAAGGTATGTTTCCGAATTAAATGAATTTTAGACGCTTTGACACAACTTGTTTTTTTCAGTTTTTAAGAGTCGAGAAAAAACAAAAGATGACTCTAGTCTCCTTCGATTTTTAATGAGCCTGAAGTGACAAGTGCTCAGATGGACCTTTTCCGTTAAGGAGTCTGAAAAGGAACGAAAGGGACTACTCTGGAGATCTAGGTAGAGGGAATACCAAACCAATCGCAAAACTGCAGAATACTTTTTACGGTACGGCAGTCAATCTTCCCGAATGCTGTGTTCAGTGCATTGCGATCGATAAGGCAGCAGACACGGCTTCCTAAGGATAAAGGATTTAAGCCTATAGGGGTCTCCCAAAATATACTCGACGGTACGTGGGAGCACAAGTCCGTACTGTCACTTATCATCTCAAAGTGGAGGAATCACCCAACCATCAGTGAGGACAACAGTTACCAGGCTTTACGACGCCGGAATATGTCTCTAGCCTAGACCTCTAAATGTTGTGCGTTAAGTTCCAAAGCGTTGTTAGATTCATTGAATTTATTTTAAGTTGATCTTGCTTATGAAGTTTGCCTTTTGGGTTCACCACGAGATGTAGATGTAATTCCTAAAATGCAATCTAAATATGATAAACAAACTTTTATCTCTTTTGTGCAATGAAAATCCTAGCTACTAGAGGAAAAGAAAGACACAATCTTTTCACAAAGAGAAAAGAGCACACTGTAAATGCACTTTCCTAAATCAAGCCAAACAGACTGTCTATATGCAAATGCACATGCATGTATTTGTTTTCGACTTCCTTAGTATTGATGCTAAAAAAGAAAGTTGATGTACAAATCTGGATTTCTTTTCAAGCGACAAATATAAACAAGCTCTTTTTCGAAATAAAAAACAAAGATGATTACGACACCTTACGATTTTGAAATGAACACTTGTTCTTGACACTAGAAAATCACAAATTCAGACCAAAGGCAACAGTAACAGTATAATCGACCATCAAAAGCAATCAAACTTTCTCCTATGATCGAAATCGACACTTGCGACAGATCCAAATCAAAGGACGACAGTACGACTATTCTACTTTTGTAATGGAAAACTGTAAACGACTCAACAAACACACAAAAACATCTACAATTCTTTTGTACAAAGGAGGCGGAATAACAGCAAGGAAAAGGGGTTTTAAACAGACATATATTGATTACAGGCAGCAAAATTCTGAGACAGAACTGGAAAGAATGAAGCACAAGAACCACAGCTGCACAGGGCTAGTCTGATCAGCGCACCTGTAACACAGAGAATCTGAAATGCAGCACAGGTTGCCCTTTCTGGAAGTGCGCTGAAATTCAGGATCTCTTAATAGTACCTGCGCTGGGCCAGAAACGAGAATCTGTCCGGGTTCTGGGTCACAGTTTGCAGTTCAGTATTTGGTTTTTGGCCGAGTAAAAGCAATCAGTAATGCACAATCAGGGGTAGATCTAAGGAGGGTCTAAGAGCTATCACAAGGGCAATCAGATAGTTTGTGAATCAGCTGTTCAAATCATAAACAGATCCAGTGAATGGATTGAAGCAGCAGATGTCTACTTTGCATTTGTTATGGCAAATGCAATTCGAATGCTACTTGTAAGTTTATGAAACAAACAACAAAGAATGATACACAAACAAACTAATTAGACATCCCCAGCGGAGTCACCATTTTGTTACAGGGAAAAGTGTCTATTTAGAACTACTCTATCCCACTAAGGTGTGACAGCTGCCTTAGAAACAAACAGAGAAAAACTACTTTTGTATTTCCTTTATGAACTATAGATAGAGAGGAATAGAAAGAACCAACCTGTGTCTTGCGCTAATCCTTTGATCCAATCCCTCTCTTCTTTGACTGTCTCCAGCTACCTGCTCCCTTACTTGCCCAACGTCACAAAGTACCTGTAAGATCACAGAAGAAGAACACTATACAAAGACATGGATCTATATTCATAAACAACTTAGGATCAGATTTAAGTTAACCATACAAATGTAACAAGCATCAATGATACAAAAGCATGGAGGAAAAACTCAAATAGTTTTTATTGATAAACAAGAAAAGATCCAGGAGGAGTTACAACCGGTGGTTCCTGACCCAGCATCAACCTCCCAGCAAAGAAGCCCCTCTTCACCTCCAACAAAGCATAGATCACCCAACACTCTGATGTTTGTCTCAAAAACCAACAACAATTCCTTACAATATGCAAAATTCCAGCCTCTGGATCTCTGAGATGAGGGATCCATATATAGATATGTGTAATGAGGATGAGTCAGATTGTGATTTGATTAGTGTCTTCTCTCTTTTAGTTCTTGCTTCCACTTGGAGACTAAAGGCCTCTTACTCATCCTTGGTCGAATTCAGTGAAGCAAGTGTCACAGGAGAAGATTCTGGAAGCTTCCATTGTCTCTCCACCTCGCGGAATGACACTGCCATTTGTCATTTCTCGCCCATCGCACCCCACAGAAGGGAATTTTGAAATGCAACGCACCCTCACAGTGTATTTAGGTGCAATGCAACGCACCTAGCCAGTGGAGCAGCTGAAATGATCCTGTTTTGACTTATTCTGAGCAGTTTCTGGTGGAGAACTTCTGGGAGAAGCTGTAATCTGTTGACCTTGTTCCTTTAGGGGTTAGAACAACACTTTTAGGGACTTAGGAGCCCTTGGTTTATGGAAATTTCATGCTTGGAGTTGTAGGGCACAAAAATTTCTATAACACCATCTTGTCCCTAATGTGAAATGTCTGATATGTCGGATCCCATGCATGAACAAGGAGTTGTAGTAGTTCTATTTGTTGCCTCATTCTGGACAACTTAAATTATTTGAGTAACCCGTAGTTTTTGAGGGCCTCAACTATACCCAGATTGTTTAGGGGCAACCATGTCTTGTTCTTTGTGCTCTCTTTCTCACCATGTAATTGACAATCTAATCCGATGAAAGCCTAAAACACAATCATAAGCTTAATTAGGATCCTTTCCATGCAAAAAATAGGACAAATTTTGGAGCAAATGACTAAATCAAACTTGGGAAATGCACCTAGCATATCCCATGCACAGATACAGTGTGCTACAGAGCATGCAACCTTCTATTTGGGTGCTCTTCAACACATTTTTTGATGTGAAAGCCTACGCTGATCCTAGGGAAAAAAAATGAAACACTAGGGGCCCAGAAAACCCTAAAACTTGCATGAAATTACAAAAGAATGACTTGAAAATAAAGTAGAGAGGTTTTTCTCCTACCTAGTCCAGACGGCTTGAGAAATGGTCCGCTAAGTCTCTCATAATCAGCTGGTGAATATCGAGGTAATAACTAGCTTAGAGCACAAAACTGAATGGTAAGTTCCAAATGGTAAAAATGTCATTGTAAAAACTTGTTTTATGTTTATTTCATGTTCATTAATCAAGTAAAAATTAGTATTTACCTATTTTTGCCTATGAAATAGGTATTTTTAATCCATTTGGTGGTGTTTTGAGTAGTTTTTGCAACTGACTTACAGAATTCAACGTGCTTGATTGTAAATTGTACCTTTGACCACAGAGCACACTTTTATCTCTTTTTCGAGCTCTGTTAAAAATGAAAAAGGAACCCCCTTGGAGTCCTCTTAAGCTCTTTTCAAACTCTCTAACATGAACATATTGTCGAGTGCTTGTCCTTACCATCTTGTTAACGGATTGGAAACAATATCTCTCAAGTTTTATTTTACGCTTTTTGGGTTTGAGAGATTAATTTACAAAAAATAACTTGTGGAGTTTTCTTTTTGTCCCTTTTCAAACTCTCTAAACATGAAAAGGAATGAGTTATATTTGTCGTTAAACTCATTAAAACATCAAATATCAACAAACTTACCCATCTAGACAAGATCGAGTTTCACCTTCGATAGAGTCGTTAAAACATCAAATAACGATGGATTCACCCGAAGGGTGAAATTATACAACAATCATATGTTATCCTCCTCAAGCTTGATAAAAATAAAGAGGTACTGGTCAACAATGACTGGGGAAAATGGGAAAAAGGGGAAAAACCACTTTATGGTAGCAGGTCGCTCTTGAACATGACACTTTCACTCCATCACCGTGACTATCTGGGTTGGGTTATTAGCTTGATGGTTATCACATCATGGGTCTATCATACCATCCATCACTTTGTTTGGGTCAATGCTACCAATTCATTTCAGTGTCACCAGCATGTTCAAGAGAAGTCATTCAGTCAAAATTCATCCTTTGCAATACCACAAACCTTCATTTTCATGACCGCCATTCCTGAACCTTGTGTCATCAGTAAAATTCCATCTCTAAGATCACTACACTTGTTTCGTGTCATTGAAGTGGGATACATCACGGCCCTCCTGCGACGAGTCGCTTCTTGTCGACATCAACACATTATCCAAGGAGTTCACTGAGAAACACTCTTCCAGTATCTTGAGGCTTGCATGCATCAGTGACAGGTTTCTCACTTCTGGCGATAGGCATACGTCAATGGCCTTTCACCGAAATACTTTGTATGGTCTTCGACATCAAATCATCCATTCACATCATGCAGAATGTACTGCATTACCTTGAGGATCATTTTCATTATTGGTGATTTCTCTCGCATCCGTTAACTTACATCATTAGCTGGTAATCATATGGTGTCTTCCCATGTTCGACTTCAGATCACATATTCACATGGTTAGACTCATACTTGAGCGAACGATTGAACAAGATAGAAGACCTCAGATCTAGTTTCATCCATCTGGGCTGCGATTTCAGGAGTACTAAATCATATGTACAATGGCTTTACATTGATGGTCATTCCGATCATGGGTCTATATTTGTAGACGACTGTTTATGTACATGTAATGAAAGTTTATAAGCTGAGCATGGGTATGCCTTCCCTAAACAATTCATGTAAAATCAAATATCATGATATATGTATTGTAATTGATGCAGGTCAGCTTCCACTTTGATACCTCCTCATCACATCGTAAAGCATTTCATTCGACATTGGAATTTTTCTGACTTCATGCTTTAGGGGGAAACTGTTACAGATCCATTTGGGAAAATCGATCCCAACATTCAAATCAGTGTTTTAGGGCTCATCAAACCCTAATTTCAGTTGCTTCATGCCCTAAACAAGTCACCCATTTGAATGCCTCCTCCCCAGACAGTTTCAAGACTTGAAGACATCCAAGAATAGCCTCTAGAGGGACCAACGCAGGTAAGCCTTTGTAAAGGTGCGCTATAGAGCAGTTGAGTCCACTGCCATAGTGCTTTGAAGGGCACTTAGGCTTCCTTTGACCTGCGCTAGGCGAGAATGAGAAAAATTCACATAGGGTTTGGGGAATATTCTTATCTTTTGGAGTCATCTAGAAGGTTCCCTCACTTATCAACTCCTATGAGCTCGAAAATGGATGAGGAATGAGTTAAGGTGCATCCTATCCTCTCATCACTTCATCCATGGAACTAATTCTAAGTATAGAAGGCCATTCAATGCCACCATTTATGACAAAACTTCCTTCATCTTCCTAAAAATTGACCACTCATCTAAGTGATCAAGGGTTGGATTATGTTGAATTATAAGGAGATAATGCTGCTATGAGATTTGGCTTTGAAGCAAGTATTGTAATGCTACAAGTTTGTCATGCTTTTGATGTGATGTGGATGGGATCCAAGCTAGAGGAATGGCTTTGAATTAGACACCAATGGTTGTAATTCCTTCTTCTATCTAATAAAGTGTTTGAACCTTTTTCCCATATGTTTGTATTGTTTCATAATGCTTATATGTGTGAACTGTATCTGATTCCTTTCACTTATATTCAATAGATCGTGTGATTTGATCAATTCTTTGTTTTCTGTTGTGTTTACAGGGTACTTCTCAAGCGTATTAAGTATGGGAAGGAGTGACATGATCGATACAAGGGAGACGAGAGGAAAGCGGAACTACAAGTAGGTCTTCTTATCTTCTCATCTTATCTATTTCTTATAGGAAAATTCTAAAACACTTTAAACTGTTGTTCTAGATACAACTACTTATCTAGGGAATTAGTATTTATCCGTAGATACCAAATTCTCCAAAACAACGTGGAAGTCCCATCTCGAGTTTGGTTTTGCATCATTAATGAAAGGTTATTTCTCCTTGTATTTCTATGAGTATTATGATGGATTATATATGGTGTATCTGGTTATGATTTCATTGATATTTCTGTCACTATTATCTTGGTTATGTATATGTTTAATGACAACAACTATGTATGGCTCTCATCGTGTTTTTACTTGTAAATGAATGAACAATGTATCTATGACCTAATGGATGGAATGGCAGTTAAAGTGATAAGGAAACAATGCTTCATGGTGAATCTTAGATAAGTATGAGACCCATATTCTCATATCTGTTATTTACATTTGTAGGTTGCATATTTACTAAGTGTTTGACAAAATGTCTGTCATGGTTAGGCTTGGTTAGGTCAAGCCCTTGATAATGTTTTGTGTTAGAGGCTTTGACTTGGTGTCATTTATTGTCTTGGAAAGTCTAATCAATTTCTAGGCATTGGTTTGGAGACTAGCCCTGAAATAATCGCTTAAATCTTGTAGTCTTTGGCATAGAACTGGATGAAAAAGACTGCATTCTCTCCCTTGGAGGAATTGTGGGAGCGACTATAGGGTTCCAGTCACATGCATTCCTTGTCATGGGAGTGACTATGGGTATAATTCATTGAAATGGTGGGTTAACTTAGGGGTTGGGAACTTGGAGTGGTGAATTAGCTCCTAAGGGTCCTGAAGCACCTGATGGAGGTCTATAAGGTCTTTTTTTGTTGACTCCATTTCCTTAAGGTTACCTAGGAGGTTGAGTCTTATCATAGTGGCCTCTTGTCGCATGTTTATCTCGACTGACTAGTTGCTTGGGTAGATGTGGGAGGAGGGTGTTACAAATTTTAGTGCCTCCCTTTTGTCCCCTTTTGGGGTGGGCGAGGAGGGATTCGAACCCCCGACACCGTGGTTCGTAGCCACGTGCTCTAATCCTCTGAGCTACAGGCCCCGTCTCCGCTGGATTGCTTCTCCATTCATTTTGTATCAATATATGTTCGTGAAGACACGAAAGTTAATAAAATATTAATGTGTTGGAAATAATACTGAGAGGGGGGGTGAATCAGTATTATCAGATCAATCAATCTTTTCAATTTCATACTCAGAAACATATACGCTACTTCAATTAAGTGAACCCGCGTGTACACGCTACTGTGTCTAATGAAACTCGCGTATATCCAGAGATCTTATAATTCAGTTAGCTTAATCTTCAGTAAATGCATCAGATCATTATTAAGCATATTAACAGTAAACAGGTGCAGAATAACAGAGCAGAACATCACACAAGACCCACACACATGAACACAAAGATATAAGGTGGAAACCCAATGTGGGTGAAAACCACCTGCTGCAAGTCATCTCAATCTTCTTCTTAATAAGAAAATCCTTTTACAATATTTGTACTGGTGCAGTCTTATACCAGTACGGGAGCTACAACCCCCTTTGCTCTTGTACTAGCCGATCCATTTACTAGTACGCAGGCTGCTACCTGCTACAATGCTCCAAAGATCTCCTTTAGCTTTTGTACTAGCTTAGATACTAGTACGTAGGTGCTTGCCTACAATCTTCTCACCTCCAGGTACCACGTTTCATCAATTTTCAGACTGGATACACTGAAGCACAACACATAATCTGTAAGGCCACTTTTCATCCAATTTTCATACTGGATCCATAACTATCATTGAAGCTCAAAACAATCATCAAACCCTGAATCACTGAAACCCTGTTAACAACAGTCACCAGAACACAGAGCAGACACAGAACTCTGTAATAACCATCAGATCCATCTGCAACTTCAAATATTAAGATTTACAATGTATACGCTACTTCGATGAATCAAACCCGCGTGTATACGCGCTTTTATCAAAGCCAACCCGCGTACAGATCTAAAAATAATTTCTCATAACTTGCAGCTGTACCAGACATCAGTCATACTCATAACACTTATAGAACAATACATGCGTCAGTATGTAGATCTAGAATAAGCATCATAAAGATAGTTCATTTCAAACCATTTGATCCCGATCTCTCCTTAGATCTAGTTCTCCATCAACAGGTGAGATCTCTCCTTAGCTCAGATCAAGCAATGCATCATCAACCCATAACCCTGCATCCTGGATCTAATGCTTCATCAGATATTCAAGACATTTCAGATGCACTTGCCTAATGATTTCCTTCTCCTTATATAGCCTTAGGCCTTGTTCAATACCAAGAGCCAAAACCATAGTAACACAATACCATCAACTTCAATACTAGGGATCGACACGCCCGTCGAGACACAATGGTCCGAAACCATAGGCACAACTTCCAAGGACTAACCGCCATGGATCAAAGGTACGTTTCCACATACACGCGCTTTTGCTGAAGCCAACCTGCGTGTACACGCGACTTGGGCTTAATGAACCTGCGTGTATGAACTTTTCTCTTCTTCTTATAGTCTGATCATCAATTCCTTGCTGCTGACCTTCTGTACTATGATTTGTCATCAGTGAGGTTTGCCATCAAGGACAACACTTATCTCATAATGCCAACAATCTCCCCCTTTGGACTTGATGGCAAAGCTAACTTTGTCATACTTAGAACTATCATCTGATTCCTTTGAGCTGTCCTCCATCAGTCACATCTGATATCTCTTCTGAAGATTCATCCAGTTATACTTAAGTGAGATATTCTTCTATGAGAGGGTTGCCATCAAGTACAATACATGCATCATAATGCCAACAATCTCCCCCTTTGGACTTGATGGCAACAACACCAAATCACTCTCCCCCTTTGACATCAAGGGCAAAGGGTGGACCAAGATATTCTCTTCCTTTGCTGAATCATTCCTCTGTCCATACTCCCCCTGAGTACCTGCTGAAATCTCTGAATAATCTCCCCCTTTGTATATGCCAAGGTGTACCAATCTGTCAATGCTCCCCCTGAGTACATGCCAAGTCTCTGTACTGCTAAAGTGTGCTGTTCATGCTCTTCCTGACTGTAGGCAAGATCTGCAAAAGATGTTCTTCAAGAAGAACATGACTCTATACATCATAAAAGACCTTCCTATCACCAAAGACTCATACATACATCCATCTCTCAACTAAGTGAGGATATACAAAAATTGGCTCATCCACCCAACCAAGTGGGGATACATCAAAAGTTTACATATGACAACCAATCATATTGCATCAATCATCCCAGGCATAGTGGGGAAACCAAAATAGGCCGTTACATGACCTTGACACCATGAAAGAGATACCACAAAAGAGATATATGACATAGAGACGAAATAACTAGACCAAGACTTATGAAAGTCACCAGCAGCATCTGATAATCACCATTCAGATCAGCAACCAAGAGATCCTTCTGTTCTCCTTTCGCCTTTGTTCCTCCTGAAATCAACACCAAATGTGAACTAGAACCAAAAGCTTTTAAGATAATGCCAACAATGCATCATTGGAAGATTATCTGCTCCCCCTGAACCTGTGCCAGATGATCTCTGTCAGACCCATATCAGACTTTCTGCAACCAACATTTGTCCCTGCTGATTTTCTTCAAAACTCCATATACGCGTCTGTATACACATAAACAAGCGTATATACGCGGATATCCCTTAAGCAACACGCGTACACCATATACGCGACTATCCTCTTGTAAAACTGCGTATGCACGCGGATATCCTTTAAACAACACGCGTACACAAATTTCCATATCAGCAACCTGTAAATGTCCTGTAGAGAATAGGTCATCAACCTATAACACGGTATGTCTGCATCAATTCATCCCTTTGAACAGAATTCAGAGTCATTCACATTGTATCATGTGTGAAACCACCATAGCCATTTCATCAAGCTCTACATGATCCAAGTATCATTACTTGGGAACATCTGCATCAATTAACATATGTAAGGATCAACCTATCATCATATAGATAAGAACTCATCACCATGTCTTCAATAAAGCAACTTTGAGTAGTCATCCATGTGTCAGCACTATGTATCTTGAGCTCAAGCTCATTTGACAAAACTTCTTGATATCATCAACAGCAACAATCCTTATCCACATGAGTGCCTGCATCATAACTGTATGATCTTTATGTATATGACAACAGCAGTATATAAGTGACTCATCATCAAGTGAGGAAGATGTGTATTCAAGCTTTGTACTTCTCCTTGTTCTTATGAAGATCACCATGTAAGCACCATACATGCATCATCAAAGAATCAACCATAAATCTGATCTGAACATCTTCTATGTAACTCCAAGAATCATATGAGAGTTTATCATAGACAACTCACAATAGCAAGATATATCATTTAGCCATATAAGAATCATCACCAAGGATTATTAACCATAATGCCAACATTGAATTGCTAAAGGCATATGCTCCCCCTCAACCTGTGCCATCTGTTAGATCTGATTATGTATATATCAGCAATAAGCATCAAAACATCATCATCCTCAAGTTAGGATCAAAAACACTTCTAGACATCATACAAGTAACAAAACATTTCCACACATCCTCAGCAGACTGTAACCAATAGAGCAAATAATAGACTGAATCATATCAGATCCTTTTTCTGATCCTGTCCCCACTGCTTTTCCTCAGACTGACATATACGCGACTTTGCAGTGTCTAACTCGCGTATACACGCGACTTCCATTTAAGGAACTTGCGTATGAGATTCAGAACACTGAAGTTTTACACCTTCAGCTCCCCCTGAGTCTGATATGTCTGTGCTGTGCTGTGTCTCAGTACATTGTGCTGACTGTACTTCCTTCTTCCTCCATATCTTCAAGTGTGATGAGGTTTTCTTCTTTTGGTGTGATGTCCATCCTTTGTTCCTGCATTCCTTTGCTATATGTCCAGGCTTGTTACATGTATAACATCTTACATGTTTCATATTCCTCCTGTAGCAATCAGCAGCTTTGTGACCATACATATTGCACGCAAAGCAATATCCATTAAAGTACCTTGATTGAGATGACCTGTCCGCATAATGGTCTTGAACTCTTCTTCTTCTACATCTAGCTGCAACATGTCCAAGATTATGACATACATAACATTCAACATTATTCATAGGAGGAGTAAAAGATTTTCTTTGAGGAGTTTCTTTCCTTGATTGTTGATGGGGTTGACCTTTCATCTCCTTGTTGATCATCTTAGATTTCTCTTTAGAGTTCCTTGCCTCACCTTGTGAACTAGATTCACCTTCAACAGATTCTTGAAAACCAAGACCAGTCTTGATAGCAGGAGACCTTTGACTACTAAGAATATCATCCAAGACTTTAGAACTATCTTGAAATCGTAAAAGCTTATCCTTTTCTTCTATTTTACCTTTCAAGATATTTACCTCAACTTGAAGTTGTTCCTCCTTTTCTAGACATTGCTTCTTCATGTCTTCTCCATCTTTCCTTCCTTCTTCCAACTGATGCCTTAGATTGAGTATCTCCTTTTCTTGCTTTTCATACAGATCCTGCTGAATTTGACGAACTCTGAAGGCACATTCCAACTGTGATTTTAAGCTGATGACTTCGTTGTCTTGTTTTTCAATTGCTTGGTGTAGATCTGTATTCTGCTTCTTTGATTCTTCAAGATCTCCTTTTAGAGAGAGGATTGTAGCTTCAAGATTTTCATAGTAGCTGGATCTATCTTTGAGTTTCTTGATGGTTGTGCTTCTTTCGTTGACTTCTTTTCTTAATGATGTCACTTCATGCTGCAATTTTTGACATTGGTCTTCCTTGTCCTTGAGAAGCTTTCTTACCTTGTTTCCTTCTTCTAGTTGGGCCTTTAGTTCGGTAACTTCTTCTTTGAAAGCACATTCCCTTTTGTTCAATAGATCTTGTTGATCTTTAACTTTGTCTGTAAGCCTTCTAAATAATGCCTCTATTTGATACTTTTCTTGCTCACCCATAAAAGCATGTTCAGTAGTTTCACTATCACTTCCATCACTTTCACAAGGAAATATAGCAGGAACATCAGAGGATAACACATTCATACCTGATAATGATTCTGAATCTGATTCTGAATCTGAAGAGCTTCTTATACCTAATCCCCAATCGACTCTCCCACTGTCATAGTCCTTCTGAGATGTCTTCTTCTTCTTATGAGCTTTCTTCTTAAGCTTCTTTCCCATTGTTCCACGGATCTCCTTCAAGCGATCAAGCTTCTATCAAAGGACCTGCTCTGATACCAATTGTTGGAAATAATACTGAGAGGGGGGGTGAATCAGTATTATCAGATCAATCAATCTTTTCAATTTCATACTCAGAAACATATACGCTACTTCAATTAAGTGAACCCGCGTGTACACGCTACTGTGTCTAATGAAACTCGCGTATATCCAGAGATCTTATAATTCAGTTAGCTTAATCTTCAGTAAATGCATCAGATCATTATTAAGCATATTAACAGTAAACAGGTGCAGAATAACAGAGCAGAACATCACACAAGACCCACACACATGAACACAAAGATATAAGGTGGAAACCCAATGTGGGTGAAAACCACCTGCTGCAAGTCATCTCAATCTTCTTCTTAATAAGAAAATCCTTTTACAATATTTGTACTGGTGCAGTCTTATACCAGTACGGGAGCTACAACCCCCTTTGCTCTTGTACTAGCCGATCCATTTACTAGTACGCAGGCTGCTACCTGCTACAATGCTCCAAAGATCTCCTTTAGCTTTTGTACTAGCTTAGATACTAGTACGTAGGTGCTTGCCTACAATCTTCTCACCTCCAGGTACCACGTTTCATCAATTTTCAGACTGGATACACTGAAGCACAACACATAATCTGTAAGGCCACTTTTCATCCAATTTTCATACTGGATCCATAACTATCATTGAAGCTCAAAACAATCATCAAACCCTGAATCACTGAAACCCTGTTAACAACAGTCACCAGAACACAGAGCAGACACAGAACTCTGTAATAACCATCAGATCCATCTGCAACTTCAAATATTAAGATTTACAATGTATACGCTACTTCGATGAATCAAACCCGCGTGTATACGCGCTTTTATCAAAGCCAACCCGCGTACAGATCTAAAAATAATTTCTCATAACTTGCAGCTGTACCAGACATCAGTCATACTCATAACACTTATAGAACAATACATGCATCAGTATGTAGATCTAGAATAAGCATCATAAAGATAGTTCATTTCAAACCATTTGATCCCGATCTCTCCTTAGATCTAGTTCTCCATCAACAGGTGAGATCTCTCCTTAGCTCAGATCAAGCAATGCATCATCAACCCATAACCCTGCATCCTGGATCTAATGCTTCATCAGATATTCAAGACATTTCAGATGCACTTGCCTAATGATTTCCTTCTCCTTATATAGCCTTAGGCCTTGTTCAATACCAAGAGCCAAAACCATAGTAACACAATACCATCAACTTCAATACTAGGGATCGACACGCCCGTCGAGACACAATGGTCCGAAACCATAGGCACAACTTCCAAGGACTAACTGCCATGGATCAAAGGTACGTTTCCACATACACGCGCTTTTGCTGAAGCCAACCTGCGTGTACACGCGACTTGGGCTTAATGAACCTGCGTGTATGAACTTTTCTCTTCTTCTTATAGTCTGATCATCAATTCCTTGCTGCTGACCTTCTGTACTATGATTTGTCATCAGTGAGGTTTGCCATCAAGGACAACACTTATCTCATAATGCCAAAAATAATAGTAATCACATAACTGATAAATATTTATCCAATATGTCATTCGACCACTCTCACAAGAATCTTGAAAACCATGACTCATTCAATCCACACACATAAAAGGAAGTACAATCCAAACTATAACAACAAAGCAAATAATTCACTGCCACACTAAATTGAGGGATTGCTCCAAGACTTAAGTTGTCACACCATCCAAATCTTACTATAATTAATTAAATTACACACAGAATTAACTGTAATTGCAGCAGTAACAATAACCAAATAAATGATAAATATTTATGCAATTATGTATTCCACTCTAACTAACTAGTGATCCTTGCTAAGAAGGAGGGCCCTTCCTCTTCAACAGGGGCCAGTGTACTAAAAATCACACAAACTACTCAGAGGAAATTATTGAACCACAAAGTTGAGATTTGCATTAATAAAAGTATCAGAATTATAGAGCTTTGGCGTTTCCCCTTTCCCATCCTAATCTCCAATTCTTCATTCTAGCCCTCACATGTAAACATTATTCTCTTTTATAGATCTTAATTACAATGAGAATATCATCATGAGAATATTTCGATTCTCATGTGATCTTAAAATAAAAAATATCTTAACAATTACACAATGATTTCCATGGAAGGGGTAAAACTATAACAATTTCCTTTAATTACAAATAGAGTTACAAAAGATCTCAACCAAATGATCTGGATGCTCCACAAATATCTCCAAGTGATGAGTTTTTTCTTTTGACTTTGATGTGCTCCTAGATCCAGTCTGATTAGGAAAGGCAACACATGCTTAAGAAATTGTTTGTGTAACAACAACAAAACCTAGAACCTTAATTAATCTAAATCAGTAAAGGTACTGAAATATAATCCTGTAATAACAAGCTTTGACAAACCATCCAAACCTAAAACAACCCATGCATTAGTTTTATGATAAAAAATAACCTACGAAAGTAGTTCTAATGTCAAATTCTAATTAGAATTGGACTAAGAAAGCAACAAGTGAAAAAGGACATACTTAGGTGAATAAGGGTTTTTACAGTAATAAGATATGGTCCTATTGGTCAAAAAGGGATAAAAGAAATAGGAAAATAAGTGGGAAAAATATGACAATTCCATGACACAACATCTCCCCATAGCTTAAGCTTCTACATGTCCTCATGCAAACTCATGTCACTAATGCCTAACATGCTGAGAGTGAAGTTCTGTAAGGTTGTATTTTCCTACAATGTCTTCACCTTTGGCCCTATATCCTAGAAAAATAACCAATTCTTCCTTCCAAAACTTATCACTGATACTATATGGATATTGATACAGATATGTGGGTAACCAAACAAGAGGGAACATGAATCTAAGTCTTATCCAGCCTACACCACTCCTCCTAATATAGTAAACATATTGATGAGCTCTGGAAAGTGCTTGCTCAAACTTATGATAATAATAGGGGTCTCTCTTCTTCAATTCTTGTCGGGAAATACCCCATCTCAACTTGCTTCCTTCTAAAGTGCCAATTCTCATTTGTTGTATATTTATCTAGCACCTCCGTAGAACTGATTTTAGATGGTCCATCAATAGTGTCTTAGTGGCTGGAAACCACCATATTTTATTGTATTTGTGTGAAAAAACTTTAGTTGAGCCAAGTTCTCCTCTAATGAAAAAAATATACCCATTCTTTATTAGTTGTCACAGTATCATGGGTAGATTTCCAACCTATCTGATTTTGCATAAAATAAAAAAAATCCCTGACTTAAACATCTCCCACATAGGGTGTCATATTGAATGATTCATCCCCAATGTAAGCGATATCATGTATGTAAAACTAGCACAACAAATTTTGTTATGATAAATTATCACTTTGAAATGTTTCCAGGAATTCGTGTATCTCCCTTGTCTTATATGGTCGTTTTTCCTTAAGGGTTGTTAATTAGAAGAGATAATTTTTTTCTTGCAAATATAAAGGAGAAGAAGGAGAAGGAAGGCTACCACAAAATAATCCATTAATGATCTTATAAATGATATCATAAATGATCTCGTTTTCTTGTTGTAACAACTTAACCTCTCCTTGTAGTTTCTTCACCTGTTTCATTGCTTGATTCATCTCCTTCTGAAGTTTCACAAATTATGCAAAAAATTAATTTGTCAGCCCACTCCTTCTTAAGCTTATTAACCATTTCCTCATGCTTCTTTAGGAAGATGACTTCATCTTTGGGAAAGAGTGCTAATTTCTCCCACTTCTCTATTACCTTCATCAAATCTTCAAATTTAAAGTGAGTTGCTTTAAATATTGTTTCAAAAACCTCCTTATGATCCCTTTTCTCCTCTTGCTGCTCTATCTAACCTGTTGGTTCTTGTGTAACAACAACATCATCGATAAGTTCTTATCGTACAACAATATTTTTATTTTTAGTCTGCTCTTGATATGTTTTTGTATGATTAGTTTTGTTATGCTCATAAAAATTACATATTTATAAACATGTGCTTGGTTATTGCTTTTTGTGTTGAAGTTTCCTTAGTTGGTGTTGACAAACAGGCAAATTTCCTTAAGTTAAACAAGACATTCACGAGAAAAATAGCTTCAAAAATGAGTAATGAACAACAAACATTTACAATGCAACAAACTATCAAAGAGACACATTAACACAATGTTTTTATGAAGGAGTTCACCTCTCCTGGGCTACATCTCCTTGGTCCAGCTTCCATGGCTTAGGCCTCTGCATTAGCTTAATGGGGGAAAAAATTATGTTTACAAAGCTCTATGGCTTCTAATACCTACACCAATGTGTTTAGAAGGTCCAAAGTAGCCAAAAACACTTCTTTTTGATCTTAATTTGTCGAAAATTGAGCAAGTTATGCTTTACTCAATTTTTCCTAGAAAACCCCACTAAATCTGGAGAGACTCTAGTAAAGCCCTCTAAGTTTGGTGGTGGTTCCAGATTTGGTGGATCTGCCATAAATGTCACCAACTTAATCTGTCATTAACACGGGCTTAATTAGTACTAAATAGGATCATGGGCATGCTTAACGCTGGCCCTAGCCCTTGGTTTCGGTGCTTGGTCGCATGGGGAGGGGGCTGGCCTGCAGGGATGACTCCCTCCTCCCCCGTAGTCGGGAACACTGTATGCATTAAATAAAAATCTGCGGGCAATAAAGTTTGGGTGGGGGAGGTCACGGGTTCAAACCCACCTCTGTCCATCCCATATATATATTTTTGCCATACCAAATTAATACATTGCTCCATTTAAATATTGCCTTGGTATATAGTTCAGACTTATGCAGATTTAGGATTTAGGATTTGAATTAATATGTTTATATCTCTCTCTCTCTCTCTCTCTCTCTCTCTCTCTCTCTCTATATATATATATATATATATATATATATATATATATATATATATATATATATATAGATATATATATATAGATATATATATATATATATATATATATATATATATATATATATATATATATATATATATATATATATATATATATATATATATATATATATATATAGATAGATATATATATTATATAATATAACATAATCATTATATATAATAATATTGAAATAAAAAAAAACAAATTCCGCCTTAGAGCCAACTAGGCAATTTCCCTTTCACACAACCACACCGGTGAATCCGGAGGTGATACATGTCACAGCCCCATTGAGTGAAAACTAAAGAAGGTTCCCCTTGCTGACTGAACTGCTGACTAGACTTCCATGTCATCATTCTGTCCCATTCGACAATTTTTTTAGCTGTTTAGGAAAATGAATAGCAGGCCTTTTCTCCTTCATCCGGACTCCGTTTTTGATGAAACAAATTGTTTTGTGATATTCTTGATGAGACGGATGCAATCATATAGTTTTCGAGTCAATATGAGAACTTTGAGTTTTTAGCTAAATACTAAGCACTTGATCATCCCTCCCCCTAGAAGCCTTTTGGACCCCAAAAGATACTATCAACTGACAAGTAGATGAGGATACAACCCCCTCACCTTTCCAATCTTGATCCAATTGAATTTTGACGAATTTGTTTACTTGAGATCCTCTCTAAGGAAATCAACATTCACTTTCCTTGAGGATATCGTTCTATACCTGTACTTGTCTTTGCCTTTTTCAAGCTGATCTTTCATTGTTTGTTAAACCCTTTTCAGTCGTTCATATAAAATCATGGTTTTTCCCATGTATCTGTCAAAATAAACATCCTTCTTACCAAGATGACATAACAAAATATAATGCAAATGGATGACAAATTCCACTACTTGGTGTTAGGTGGAATTTTGCATCTACGGATAAACACAATCTCCCTAGGTGGGTAGCTACACCTAGAACAACAGATTTAAAGTGCTTAACCTTTTTCTATAGAAGATAAATAAGAAAAGGGACCTACTTGTTATCTTTCGCTTTCCTTTTGTCTTCTTTGTATGGCTCTCGTCGCTCCTTCTCGAACTTAATTTGCTCGACAAGTACCTGCAATCATAAACAAAGGACAAAAACCAATCAAAGCAAGAGATATATCTACTATAAGCAAATGGATTCGAAAGAATTTACACATATAATCATCATACATAAACACAAGAATATGGGAAAAGGTGTAAAAAATTTTGTTATGTAGAAGGAAGAATTACAACCATGAAGTCTGATCCATTATGACTCTTCTAGCTTGGGTTCCAACCAACATCACATCAAAAGCACAACTCTTTGGCAGCATAAAAATACTTGCATACAATCTCAAACCTCACACCAATAGTATCTCCTTACAAATTATCAAAGTCCAACCCTTGATCACTTAGATGAGTGTTCAATTTATAGGAAAATGGAGGAGTTTTGGTCATAAATGAGGGTACTGAATGGCCTTCCAAACTTAGAGTTAGTTTCTATGGAGGAAGGGATGAGAGGATAGGAGGTTACTTAACTCTTTCCCTATCCAATTTCAAGCTTATAGGAGATGATAAGTGTGGGAATCTTCTAGATGGATCTAGAAGATAAGAATATTCCCATAACCCTATGATGATTTCGCTCAATCTCGCCCAGCGTAGGTCAAAGTGGGCCTAAGTGCTCTGGAAAGCACCCTGACATGGGCTTACCTACACTGAAGCGCACTTACCCCTGACCAAGGCTATGCTGGTCCCTCAAGGAGGCATTTTTGGAGGGCTTTAGGCCAAGAAACTCTCAGGGAAGGAGGCATTCAAAGTGTTGACTTGTCTAGGGCATGTAGCAACTAAATTAGGGTTTGATGAGCCCCAATAGTACTAATCTGAATGATGGGAGTGATGTGTCCAAATGGATCTGTAACAACTACCCCCTAAAGCATGAAGTCAAAAATGTTAATGTCGAGTGATATGCTTTACGATGTGATGAGGAGGTTCTGAAGTGGATGGTGACCTACATCGATTACAATACATAATATCATGATATTTTGCTTTTTTCTCCCGAATTGTTGAGGGAAGGCATACCCATGCTCAACATATAAACTTTCATTACAAGTACATAGATAGTCATCTACAGATATAGACCCATGATCAGATGACCATCAATGTGAAGGCATTATACGGATGATTTGGTACTTTCCTGAAATCGCAGCCTAGATAGATGAAACTAGATCCGGGGTCTTCTATCTCGTTCAATCTTTTGCTCAAGTACGAGTCTAACCATGTGAATATGTGATCTAAAGTTGAATATGGGAAGACACTGTCTGATTACTAGCCAATTATGTAAGCCATTAACAAATGCGAGAGAAATCACCGATAATGATAATGGTCCTCAAGGTACTATAGTACATTCTACATGGTGTGAATGGATGTTTTGATGTCGAACACCATACAAAGTCTTTTGGTCGAACGCCAGTGATGTCAACCTATCTCTAGAAGCGAGAAATGTGCCATTAATGTATGCAAGCCTCAAGGTACTGTAAGGGTGTTTCTAAGTCAACTTCTTGGATAAAGTGCTAATGTCGACAAGAAGCGACCCATTGTAGGAGGGCCTTGATGTATCCCACATCAACGACACAAAACGAGTGTAATGATTTTTGGAGACGGAATGTGGTTGACGACACAAGGTTTAGGAATGGCGGTCATGAAAATGAAGGTTTATGAGTATTGCAAAGGATGAATTTAAACTGAGTGACTTCTCTTGAACATGTCAGCGACACTGAATGAATTGGCAACATTGACCCAAAACCAAAGTAATGGATGGTATGATAGAGCAAGGTATGGTGACCATCAAGAAGATAACCCAACCCATATAGTCATAGTGATGAAGTGAGAGTGTCATGTTCAAGAGCAACCTGCTTCCATAAAGTGGTTTACCCCTTTTCCCATTTTCCCCAGTCATTGCTGACCAATACCTCTTTATTTTTATCAAGCTTGAGGAGGATAACATATGCTTGTTGTATAATTCCACCCTTCGGGTGAATCCATCACTATGTGATGTTTTAACGAGTCTAACGACAATGATAACTTGGTCCTTTTAATGTTTAGAGAGTTTGAAAAGGGACAAAAAGAAAGCTCCACAAGTTCTTTTTCATAAATTTGTCTCTTAGGTCCAAAAAGGAGTAAAACAATACAAGAGATAACCTATTGACCATGTTCAATCAACGTATTCCTTTTTCGTAAATAATCTATCTCAGTCCGGAAAAGGGTTAAACTTATACTGAGTAGATGTCGTTTCCAATCAGTTAACGAGTTGAAAAGGACAAGCGCTTAGTAATATTTTCATATTTCGAGAGTTTGAAAAGAGCTTAAAGAGGACTCCAAGGGGGTTCCTTTTTCGATGTTTATTAGAGCTCAAAAAAGAGATAAAAGTATGCATTGTGGTCAAATTACAATTCACGATCGTGCACATCAAATTCTATAAGTCAGCTGTAAATCTGTTCAAAGCAACACTAAACGGATTAAACATACCTATTTCATTGGTAAAAATAGGTAAATACTAAAGTTTACTCATTTAATGATCATGAAATAAACATTAAAACAAAAATTTACCATGTTATTTTCACCATTTGATATTTACCATTCAGTTTGTGCTCTGACCCTATTTTGTACCTCGATCTTCAATGATTGATTGTGAGAGATTCTGTGGATCATTTCTCGTCTTGTCCAGACTAGGTAGGAGATCTACCCCTTCTCTTTCTTTTCACATCATTCTTTTGTCGTTTCATGCAATTTTTTAGGGTTTTAAGGGCCCCTATGGTTAGAATATTTCACCCTGGGATCAACGGAGGCTTTCGTGTCGAAAAATGCACTAGGGGGCACCCAAACAGAAGGCTAGCTACACTGCAATGCACTATCTCATTGCCTGGGCTGCGCTGGGCGAGTTTCACAAACTTGTTTCACCTGTTTGGCCCAAAATTTCTGCAGTTTTTTGCATGAAATGGATCCTAACTAAGCTTATGGTTTGATTTCAGGATTTCATCAAATCAGAATGTCTATTATTTGGTGAGAAAGAGAGCATGAAGAACAAGACATGATTGCCTACATAATCCGGGTACAGTTGAGGCCCTCAAAAACTATGGGTCGCTCAAATACTTCAGGTTGTTCGGAATGAGGCAACAATTAGAAATATTCCAATTCCTAGTTCATGCATGGGATCCAATGGATTAGGCTTTTCACATAAGGGACAAAGTGGTCCCTATTATGATCGATGATGTTTACTTTCATACAGGGTTGTCGAGACGTGGTGCCCCCATGTCTCTTTCAGGTTCTTCCTGTGGAGGGGAAACAATAAGGGACTCTGTTCGACAATACTATCAGCCAGGTACACAGCCTAGTAAGGACTGAAAGATAATCATCAAATATATTCATGATTTTCCTTTGATAACAGTCCTTTTCACCATCGCAAAGTTGGCAGGCATCGTGACACTCCATCTGGCGAACAGATCATACATGCAATATGCACTTGAGTGTCTTGAGTCAACTTTATTCAACTGGTGTGAGGCAGTACTTTCTTCACTGAAATAGCAGCTGACAAAGGTAAAGAGTGGTAAGACCAAGAATTGTAGCTATATATCACTCTTAATTTATTTTACCTTAGAGAGAATTCCATTGATGCAACCTCAACATGCAACATTGGGTGTTGCTGGTCCTAGAGATCCACGGATGCAGAGGTGGGTTGAATTGATGGCTAGATATGCTGGTTAGTCATCGATTACATTTTCTACTGCATTCTTTAGTTGGCTTGATTGACAACACATTGTCATCGAGGAGCATCCATACGCAGAGATGGATTTTCGTGGAGATCCAGAGTTGATTTTACCAGTGGGTGCTCAATGGGGTGCTATAGGTAAATTGTTTTTGACCAAATGTTTTTTGATTTTTAACTTTCTACATGTTTTTGTGTTTTGATGTTTCCAATACTAAACTAAAATCATTCTCATGCATGGAGATGCTAGTATTGTTTGAACTATGAGACACCAATAGAAGGCAGGTGGACTAGTGCGGAGAAATGTTGGGAGAGTAGTTCTCTAGGATTTGGATTTGGCTGAGACACTGGCAGAGTTGCAGGATCATGTAGATGGATTAATGCTCGGTATTCTGGATGTCTAGATTTAGGAGTCACCTATGAGGCTGCAACGCCATACTATTGGTGTTCCTGGCTATTGGATGCAGCTCTTGCGTATGATAGCTCAGGCTATGACCTGTTATCATGAGCATCACTAGGTCTACTTAGGATGATTTTTGCATGCATTTTGAGTTTTTAGGTGAGATGACAAAACATGTCTTGGACATAAATTTTGTAAAAACATTAAAACATCTATCTATTTTACTTACAAAGTTTTTATATATGGTTATGTGCAATCCTAGTCAACTAATGATGGGAATTGAAAATTTACTTTTACATGTGTCGCAAGTGTCTGTTTACACATAGTTCGCTAATGAAACAGTTAATGTGTTAAAGTTTCTAGAAATATGTTGATATTGAATGTACTAAAAATGTCTTTCCAAAAGATGAAACTATAAATAAAATATGAAGAATTGTTGGATTTTAGATGATACAAACATTTGTTAGTTGCAGTATGACGAGTTGTGAATCCAACCTAACGATGATTCAGCAAATTCCAAGTGAAATGACATCAAAGAGAAGTTCAATCAACGCGCTATACTCAACGATATTGTTCATAGAACGACTGATACAAATCCCTTGAAAACTCACTAACTTGCCACTTGGAGCGAAAATGGCCCAAGCTGCAGAAGATAGGTTCGGCATACTACAACTAGCACCATTGGCGTAACCAACAAATGGTTCCAAATATTCCGACATCTGCAACAAATGGAAAGCAGATTACTTAACCACATAAAAAATCTAAAAGACACACTGACACACACACATGCAATTAAACCAAATATACAGTGATTTTACTACTCTCAATTAAGCATAGTAACGTTTTAGATACAACCCGTTTTGGGGCCGTGATAATGGAATTCCATCATAATCCACCAACTCGTAGGCACCTTTTGCCAAAACACGCTTGAAAATATAAGGAACCATCCATAGTGGTTCAAATTTTCCTGCTCCTAGTTTATCAACTTTCTGATCATAAAGCAAGACCATGTCTCCTTCTAAGAAAATGCAAGGCTTGACATTTCTGTTGTATTGCATCTTGATTTGTTTCTAATGTGTTTCATTAGCCAATGCGGCTTCATGACAGGTCTCGTCCATATGGATGAGTTCTAATAAACGTGCTTCTTCATCATAAGTGTCGGGTAACACCTAAATCGCGAGTTTAAGAGACAAAATTTTACATTGTATCGACAAGATTTCCTCCAAACCATACACCAATTGAAAGGGTGTGAATCCAGTTGCATTTCTCACTGAGGTTCGATATGCCCACAAAGCAAAGTACAGGATTAAATGCCAGTTTCTTTTGTGAACCCCAATCATCCTTTGAAGCATTCACTTCAGGACTTTGTTGATGGCCTCAACTTATCCATTAGCTTGTGGATAATACGGAGTAGACCTATCATGCGAAAGTCATAACTTGGCAGTTAACTCACTCATCATGTGATTGTGAAAATTCAACCCATGATCTATAACTATAGCCTGTGGTACACCAAATCAGGGAACAACGTGGTTGAAAAAGAAAAATGCAGTTGTCTCACCACCGTTGTTTAATGTTGGAATCGCCTCAGCCCATTTTGTGAAATAGTCAATCGCGACTATAATGTATCCATGCTCCCTGGCCAATGTGGGGTTACATGTCATGAAGTCAATGCCCCATTTGAAGAATGGTCCAACAGTGATGACAATATGCAGTGGTGCAGGTGGTAATCTAGCTTTACGGTCATAGATCTATCATGCATGACAACTTTTGAAGGCAATTATGCAATCTTTGAAAATGGTAGGCTAGAAGTAACCAGCACAGAGAATTCTCTGCGCGGTAGCATAACTAGATAAGTTTCCACCACAAGCACCTAAATGGAAATCATTCAAAACTTTCTCGGCTTCCTCATGAGTAAGGCACCTTCATAAAATTGTATAGATACCATGACAGTAAAGAGTGTCGCCAATGATCAGATAATCTTTGGCTTGGTATCAGATACATTGCTGTTGCGAGCGAGAGGTATCAGGACAGAAAGTTTGGGTCTGGAGATAAATCAATATATCTCCATACCACAAGTCAGATGACAAAATCAAGAACATAGACTCATCTAGAATTGATGGTTCTGATGTTGAATCAATAGTATTCAATGGAAGGTCGCAAAGAAGCTCAACGAAAACTAGAGATTTCTTTGATTTGGATTTGATGAATTCCAAATCAAATTCTTGCAAAATGACAATCCATTTTGAGTATTTGCCCCCCAGCAATTGACGTGACAAAATATATGTCATAGGGTTGCAATTCGAAATGATAGTGGTCTTTCAGAGCAACAGCCAAAGCTAACTTTTTGACATAAGAGTACTTAACTTCTGTATCATTGAGATTGTGGCTCAAATAATATATCATATGTTCAATCCCATCTTCTTCTTAGACTAAAACCATTCCAATGATTGTATTTGCAGCAACGAGATACATGAAGTAGTCGTTTTGATAATTCAGGGAATACATTAATGATGCTTTAATCAAGGTATCTTTAAGAGCATCAAAGGAAGCATGCACTACCTGATCCCAATGGAAGGGTCTCCCCCTTTCAATAGATGAGTAAATCCTTTAGCCATTTCAGCATAATTGGGAATGAACCTCCTCGGAAAGTTAGCTTTCCCTTAGAGTCTCTATGGCTGAAGTAGATTTGAAGGTGGAGCTAAATCAAGAATTGCCTAAACCTTAAGTGGGTTGAGTCGAATTCCTTCTTTAGACACTACAAATCCAATCAAATGACAAGAATAAAAAAAAAAAGAAACATTTGTGTGGATTGAGTCATATTTTGTAGTGTTGGCACCGTAAAAATATAACTCTCAAATGCTGCGAGTGATCAGTCTGCTTTCATGAATGAGCAGGTATGTCGTCAAGGTATGGTTGAACAATATGTTTGATGTCATGTAAGGCATAATTCATTGACCTTTGAAAAGTTTCCCCTGCATTTTTCAAACCAAAAGGGAGTTTCCTGTAAGAAAATGTGCCCCATGGACAAATAAAAGTAGTTTTAGATTGGTCCTCTAGGTGGATATTGATTTGGTTATAGCCGGAAAAACCATCCATAAATGAGAATATTTCACATCCGACACATTCATCAATAATCTGGTCGATAAAGGGAGTGGCATAATTGTTTTTTGGACAAGCCTGATTAACATCCCTATAATCGACGCACACTTGTATTGTCCCTTGTTTCTTCATGACATGAAAAATATTGGAAACCCAATTAGTAAGAGGAACAAGGTAAATGAAACCAGCATGCAAATTTTTTTCAACCTCTGTCTTAATGGAAGCAACCTTCTTTGGATGAACAGGACAAAGGCATTGTCGCACTGGTTTGACATCAGGATACATTTTGATTTCATGTTCAACTATACTAGAGTCAATTCCTGGCATTTCTTCATATGAGCAAGCAAATATATCTCGAAATTCACAAAATAGAATACGGTAAATATCAAGTTCTGATGGAGAACAAGATTTGTCAACATAAATGTTTTCTACAATGTTAGGTTTGGCCGAAATATTGATAGAAATTGTTTCTTTGATATTTCACAGGTTTCACTCAGAATCTATTGCATCTGTGAAAACAAAATTCGAAAGAAAATAAACAACTGAAGGGTGATTAAGTTCATTTAAATAATGTTCTATGTGATGTGGAAGATGGGAACGATGATTATAATCTTCCCATGGTTTTTCTTCTGCCATCATTGATTGGATGATTCCTTCATTGGTAGAAAATATACATGAAAAAGGATCAAAAGAAGTACCATATTCTAATGAATGATCTACCCATACAATTGGTGAAGATGGATTTGGGTTCACCGCAAAAGCCAAAAAGATTGATTGCTATGCAAGCTCAATAGGGCTTAGTGACATGATTTCATTATTACTATCAACTTTTGAACTATTGGTAATCTTCCTTAAGTCAGATGAAGTGGAAGATATCATGTTGCAAGTCTCAAATTTTGCCACTTCCGCTAAGTTTGATGGTGATGGTAGTGAAAAAGTACCCATTAGGGAAGGATCCATGAAGAGACCTACATCAATGTTGTTGGGTAGCAAAGGGCCCGCGTAATAGTTTTGGGGCTAATAGCCCGCAATTTTGGGAAAAGACATGGCAAAGGACCCCGCGAAGTGTGTGGAGTGCGAATGGTAGTGAGTCAAGTCAAAGGGTTGTCCACCCAATGATAATGTAGAATAATAGGAAGTGATTCGGCCTACCCATGGTTCGCGGACTATGGAAATGTATAAATAGAGCGAGGCTCTATGGTTAGGAGTTTAGGTTTTGAAGGGGAATGAATCATAGTGCTATGGTTTTGTAAAGATTGTAAGTACGTCTGTAAGTCCGAGTCAAGGGTATTGGTGGGTAGATAGAGGCTCTGCAGTTGTGTGTGCAGAGGCCTAGAAGAGTCTACAGCTGTGTGTGCGGACCCCTACAGTGGAGTGCACAGGGCAGATCTGGATGTATCGACGACATAGTTGAATAAAGATAAGTTGGTTCTGAAATACTATGTTAAAACTGAACTATTGTGGATTTGATTAATGTATGGTTGATATTGCTATTGGATCTAGGTGCTTATGCCTATGCTATGGGTTTATGCAAATTTGTATCTCTTTTGAATGCACGCACTGGTTATCCTGATTAAATGTTTGCTTAAAGACCCTAACAAGTAGATCTAATATTTAATAACTCATTAACTAATAAGTATTGAAGAATAGCCTTGTCTCGGATCTGCGCGAAAGAAGAGCACTGTGAGGCTACATAACACTGTGCGACCCTTCCAGACCACATTAAGACATCCTAAGGGTGCGAAAACCCGGTTCCAACACCCTCCCCTACTACCTTAGGTGAGACCTCAGTCCACGCTCCACGGGATATTGCCGAAAGGGCCAGTAGCTGTGGGATTTGCTTGGCTAAATACTTCTTCCGAACCCGGGTCAGGCCCATATAAGCATTTACTGGTCATCCTGATTAAATGTTTACTTAAAGACCCTAACAAGTAGATCTAATATTTAATAACTCATTAACTAATAAGTATTGAAGAATAGCCCTGTCTCGGATCTGCGCGAAAGAAGAGCACTGTGAGGCTACATAACAGTGCGTGACCCTTCCAGACCACATTAAGACATCCCAAGGGTGCGAAAACCCGGTTCCAACACCCTCCCCTACTACCTTAGGTGAGACCTCAGTCCACGCTCCACGGGATATTGCCGAAAGGGCAGTATATGCGGGATTTGCTTGGCTAAATACTTCTTCCGAACCCGGGTCAGGCCCATATAAGCCAAAAAATGGTTCTGTTGCCGGGATTGGGATCTGCCTAAGGGATGTCTGATGTCGGAACACTGCAACCCTACAAAGAAAGAGCTTGAAGAGTGGTTGGATCTGAAGCTCCACAAGTTCATGGTTCAGGAAAATAGAAACCCGCGGATATCCGGGGAGGATTGGTTGAACCGCTACATATACACAGATATCCACAAAATCTTCTTCGCGACATTTCTGATAGAGTTGTACGAGTGGATCACAAGGTTAGCTTACAACATGGGAATGTGTAAACTAGATCAGCCTATTGTGTGGACTCCAGAACTGGTGCACAGGCTAGAAGCCACTGAAGGTAAAATCACACGCGCAGTAGATCACTGGTTGGATCGGATAATAGGAAGGTTTATCACTGAGTTCGCGATAGATACAATCGTGAATTATAGTGAAGCAGAAAGGAGATTCCTCCAAGGTACACGGGCTAAGTATATCAAATCGTTGAATACTTGGATTAAAATGTTGTTGTGTGAAAAAAAGATTATGTGAATTTATTTATGCCTGGTGTAATGTGGAGCGGAAGAGGTTACGGAGGAACAGGAGGGGTAGAGAACAGTTCTTTGATTTCTATCTCACGGGAGAGTGACGAGGAGCTCGCGAGGTTCTCGCCAAGAAGTGTAGTCCGGTTGATTAAGGAGAACTTTCCACTGATACCACCTCTGTCCACACCACCACCCGCTTCACCTACATCAAATCCACCTACACCAACCCCACCCCCACCCCCACCACCACCAACAGTTGGGATTGTGAGTGCAGTCAAGTTGCCGATCTTTAAGGGTGTAGGAAATGAGGAACTAGGTTGGTTCTGGTTTGTGCTGAGGTCTGTATGGGAAGCTCAAGGAATAACAGATGATAACATCAAAAGGGCTACCCTAGTTAGCGCACTACAGGACCACACGTTGATGTGGTACATAAAATACTGAAGTGACCATCCGAATGCGGGAATAGTAGAAATCCAGGACGCATTAAACAAAGAATTTTGTCGACCAAAATCAGAAGCGCAGTCGGTTATTGAGTTCAAGGAGATCGCCATGTTGCCTGGTGAAACCCCATGGGATCTGGATTAGAGGTTGAAAAGCACTATCCGTGAGGCTAACATGAAGTTGATAGATGCGCAACATTACGCGTGGTTTGTGGCGTCATTGACACCGCATCTGAGGACGACTCTATCACAACAAGAGATCTCAACCCAAGCTAAAGCGTTAGAGACAACAATGAGGTTGCATGAAACTCCAATACAAGATCTAGGGTTGGGAGTTCAGAAAATCCACGTGCAACTACAAAACCTGACCTTAGAAATTCAAAGCTTGAAGCAAGAAAGGGTGCCCTGCCCAGGGGCGCATACAAAGGTAGCTTGCAATAAATGCAAGAGTCAAGACACGATAAGGACCATTTCCCCGTCTTCACGAAATATCTTGCGGGGGTGGGGGCCTGATGCCATTAAAGCTAGAGGTACAAGCAGGGCCAAGCACGGCACCTACGCTCTGGTGTGCGATTTGTCAAGTGGGTGGAAAACACGCAATGGATAATTGCCACCTGTTGTTGAAGTATACCTAGACCCCGCAGCAGCTGTAATGCAACATTTTTATATTAGTGGGTCACGATGAACGAACGTGTCAAAGTTATGACTTAATGATGGAAAGGACCCTAGCTTACCATGTGCAAACTGAAGCCTGAGGTTTCGACCCAAATGAAGGGCCACGCTGGGGATTTCAAGGACGTGGCCGAGGAAGAGGAATGGGGCTGGGCGAGGGTGCGGACAGCTGATTTGTTATAACTGTGGAGGGCCAGGACACTACTCTTGCGACTGCACCAACCCAACCAGGATCTCTTGTCCATATTGTGAGCAGTTTGACCATGAAATTGTAGATTTCCTGTTGTTAATTGCCCAGATGTGGGAGAAGGGAGTGTTACAACCCAACCCAACTCAAAATGTCCAAATGATGAGATTGGAACTACACGAAGAGGACCCTAGCATAAACATGGTATTAAGAAGCGATGCCACCATAAGAGTAGATGCGTGGAAAGAGTTTGCAGTAGACATGAAGGGGTGCGACGCCCCTATAAGGGAATCTGAATTTGAGGTGGAACAAGGAAGGAGGATGCCTAAGGAAGCTCCGAAGAACTTCACGAAAGTCTCTACTCTAGGTAGGAGGGACCCACGTGAGCCAGGAATGGATCCCTCCATGATTACCACCTTTTTAGAGACATGCATGAAGCTATTGCATGACAATAACACTGTTACAGGACTATAGGAGCTGCTCACTAAGTGCGCAAGGTCGGGCAAGCCGCGTGTAGTTCAGAAACTGGGAAGACATGCTCTTCGTACCGGATGGGAGATGAGAATGACAGCGCAAATCGACGAGTACGAGATGGACCAGGTCATTCCGAATTTAGGCTTGGATGCGAATGTATTACCTAAGCAAACGTGGGAATGCATGGGTAGGCCTACACTACAATGGTATTCGATTCAACTACGGATGGCAAACTAGCAAAAGATTGTACCGATGGGCCGACTGCAAGGGGTGATAGTAGACATTGAGGGCGTAAGTACGCAGACCGACTTCGAGGTAATATAAATTGTTGATGATAGTAATCCCTACCCTGCATTTCTTGGAATCGATTGGGCCACGGACATGAATGGGGTCATCAACTTAAAAAGATGAAAAATAACATTCGAAATGAAGTCATTGTGGGTAATAGTTCTGTTGGACCTAGTTGAAGGAGAACACTATACAGAACCAATGCACGATGATGAAAGTGATGATGAACTGGACTGCCTCTACCACATAACAGCGCACGATCAGGACCAGGTGAATCCCATAAAGGATGGAAGAATCTCATGGGAGCGCGATAGTTCCTGCAACTCGGATTCGAATGAGGAGACTGAACGATGGCAGAACTGATTGCACAAAGTCACAACACTCAGCTGTAATAGGATGGTTAGGTCATTGTGACGCATTACCACTAAAATGAGACAAAGGCCAACAAATAATGACGTTACAGATGAAGGGCAGTTCGTCAACCATGGCACTCCAATCATAGCTCATAAGAAATGTGGTGCGTCAAAAGGCACGTCGTGCACACCAACGTGGTGTGCCCAAATGAGGCTGCGAAGTAAAAGGCGGTTGCAGGTACGAGCGCGGCAGCCACGCTAGAGCAAGGTGGTCATCCATCCACCACGAAGGGTAGGGTTGTAGGATGCGCAACCATCGACCCACCTAAATCGGCGTGTAACAAGGGTCTGCTGGGCCGACAAGACCATACACAGAGCAGGGTATGCTAAGAGAACTCTATCCATGACCAAATGGGCTAGTGCCCCTACAGTCTGACCTGAACACAAATATCTGCGCGAAGAGATTCAGCAACTATGGGGAACTGTTTGGCGTAGCAAATGAAACTTTGCAAGTTAGACGAAACAGGGACCATACTCCAAGAGAAAAATGTGAGGCTGGATGATGAAATTAAGGAAATAAAATTAGAACTCACCCACATGGGTCACGTGAAAGAGCTAGTGAAGGAACCAGACATGATCAGCTCTCCTACACTACAAGGACAAGCTGTGACCCTTCTAGCATGGCTGCAACTACACCCTAGGGCACAAGGAAACACAGAACGCAATATGATCTTAGAATCAATGGAATGTGGATGGTGCTCGCAACCTGAGCTATTAAGGTTGCAAAAGGCTTGCACAATGGGTGTGCCCACCTGACTATCCGTAGGAGCCCCAGTCTCAGCACCCACGCAATTGGAAGAGGGTGTGAGACTATAAAACAGGCTGCAGGAAAGCTGCATGATGTAGTCACGACGCGCAAGACCGATTACATACAGAGGATGCATCTGCATACCAGGGGCTGTGCTGCTGCGAGGGAGGGATGGAAGGCGACCTTTGCAGGTACTGTTTAGATAAGATGTCCCAATTAAGACACGAAAGAGTGGGTGGCGGGCAATTAAGGCGTAAGGATAACCACCAATATTGCATTAATGAGCCATAAGGAGGGTGAACGACTGACTTTGAATTTGAAATCATATATAACATGCAAGAAAAGGGGCACAAAACAAATTTTGCTTAGTTGAAGAATAGAACGCCCTGGGTTCCAGCCAAGAAGAGCTAGATGAATGAAAAACTAATGGAGGAAAGCCCGTGGTTTCAGGCACTGCCAAAGGAATACCGAGAGTCATTCCTCAGGTCGATAAACCCTACCAAGGAGAGTCCACAGAATCCCCCACCGCAGACATCCGAACTCCCTAAATCACCTAGGATGTCGCGGACCAATAAGGATCCCTAGATACCAGAACCAGTACGATGGTCGCCGCGCAATCGGCGCTTTAGAAATCTCACGATGGAAGAAAAGGGAAAAATTGTTACAATTGAAAGCGACAAGGAGGAAGAGGGCTCTCCAACATATGTCGAAGAAATAAACCCTGACGAGGATACTATCCAACCAGTGTGACGACCTAAGTATATGCCTTCGAGCAAAGGAAAGGCTAAGGTCCCTACCAATCTAGATGAAGTCAATAATATACTCATCACCCCATCTCTTGCAAAAAGGGTTCCAGTTGAATGCTCGGTGACTGGTCACATGGCGACAATGAAATTTGAAGACTGGGACCTTGCAGATATAGCAAAATTTCCCCATTTAGCGACTGGCAAGCTAATGGAGCAGAGTGCAGAAGGGATGGTTACAACACTTCAACCAAAGGATTGGCTGCGAAAGGTGGAAAAAGCCAGGTTGCTCTGTCTCTTGTGCATTCCCCACTTTCTCCGACCCCCTATCACAATGTTGGTCATCAGACAGTTACTCTGTTTGGTACATGCTGGAATCTTACGGATTGGAAAACCCATCCGCATCATAGCCAAACTCATTCATGGGATCTCACAGCTTCCCTGCGATGGAAGAGACCCCTGGAAAATTGTCGGTAAGAGTGGCAATGTAACGATGATAGAAACCCTGAAAAAGAAGTGTAAGCTTGAGAAAGGGCAACGAGGGTACGTTATTGATAACATTTCAGATAAAGCAGTCCACGTCACTACCTAGTTGCTGGTAGGGAAAGTGATGTGGAAATGTCGTGACACCGAGGTTCTAGCGGTAGTCATTGCACTCGCTGAGGAATGCATAGCTGGAGAACGGTTCAATTGGTCGCAATTCCTTTGTGAAGAGTTCCTGACCAACTACCAACTATCGGGAGGTCCAAGAGGAGGGAAAGACCTTCCATTATGTGTGGCTGCTGCTGTCCATTGTAGTAGTTACCACTAACTTACCCGAAGACAGTCAGTTCCCCACCTTGGACCAGGATTGGCCAGAAGTCGCTAGATATGCATCACTTTGGGCGACAAGGGATGATGTACAAATCCAAGGCATCAAGATATTTTGGACACTGATGGATGTGAATGTGCAAAAATGGATTAATGAGAAACCCTGCTTGTCCACTGAAATTTATGATAGTGTGAAGCACATTGTCGAGTTTAAAGCAGACATGCACTTTATCTACATCCGGGCGCGCAAGACCTCGACCAAATATGGACCACAATGTCATTCATTGCCATTGATGATGTTGTTGATGCAGTATTGGATGCCTGGCCACTAGAATGGTGTGGACCAGATGCAGTGGGGCGTAATGAGGCCACTACCCAGAAGCAGAGGGATGAAGCTAAGCGTGAAACACAGCAAAAGTGGAACGAATAACACACTGCAGAGGTTCAGGCAGCCAGGGAGGCGGCACAGCCTTCAATAGAAAAGGCACTAGCAGGAGGGGCTGCGACGACAAAGGAAAAAAGCAGTCAAAAGGTACCCACAGAGGCGGCTGCAGAAGAAACACCATCAACCACTATGATGGCACCAATAAATGGCCACTGTCGACAGAACGGACAAAGCCACAGAAGAAGGCCAAGGCATCTAAATGGGACGGCGAACTGACAACCTTGACCGAGGGCGACCTCGGTGACATAGGGGACACTGTTCGTGAGGTCACTCAGGACGCCATTGACGAGGCCATATCAGAGCATGAAATTATGTTGGGGGAGTTCCGCGCGCAACTACAGGAACTTTAGATATGGGCAACGCCGATGGGCACCAACGCTACTCATGCGGTTCTCGGTATGTCAGCTCTAGAACCGCTGCTGAAGGCCCAAATGGCTCATACTATCATGATTCCAGCAGGAGCGCTAATAACTAAAAGTTTGGAGGATAGAGTTGTTCTAGGATGGCTTATGACGCTGGGCCTAAACTTGGCTACCCTCCCACGCGAAAGCTTGCACCAACTCCAGGATAGCACCACGATGGAGCTCCATGCCCGGGAAGGGTGCTTGGAATAGATACTTAGCGAACAGAGGATTAATATAGAATAGTTGAGCCTCCAAAGGGATGAAGCCATTGCCCAGAGTCAGCAATTGGAGCAACTTGTAGGGGAAGCATGTTCGAGTGCCCCTGAGCTGGAGATTGCGGCTGAGTTGCCTGTTGGCATCCGAATCCACAAGCTGGCTAGTGGGTTCTGTGCAGGAAAGGAGGAAGCTGCAAGGATTCAGTTGGAGCTCAGCTTGTAGATTGCAGAACTGAAATTACAGGTACCACCTTCGACACCACCAGCGGTCACTGAGCAGCGGAAAAGCATCATTCACTCAGGGTGAGAAACGATCACATGGTCCATGAAGGAATGCACCGATTTGTTGACACAGTCTCTTATTACGCTCACTTCACTTCAGGAAGATCCAACCCTACAACGACTGGAAACAGAGGCAAGAGAGCTCTAGCAAGCCTATGATACTGCTAGAGGGACCACGCAGATAGTTGTTATTACGCAGTGCTTGGCCAAGATGAGGGAGGCCCAGGCCCTGAAACTACAAGATGATGTGACTTGACAAAGGGTAGCAGTAATTAAGGAATGACTCCAGCCATGGATTGATGAGGCATTCGCGGTTTCCACCGCCATCGAGTGCAAGGTGGCACACATGTAGGAAGAATTTGCACCCAAGCAAGCAGCTGGGCTAGAGATAGATGTATCGATGGCGCGTGTTGAGTAGGTAAAACAGATCGCAGAAGAGTTTGTTGCAAGTAAAAGAGAAGCACAAATGTTGCCAACTGACCTTCACAAAAATATTTTCACACCAGCCGAGTGACTCGGGATGAGTCATGATTATTGTGTTGGGGGACTATTGGGTAGCAGAGGGCCCGCGTAACAATTTTGGGGCTAATAGCCCGCAATTTTGGGAAAAGACATGGCAAAGGACCTCATGAAGTGCACGGAGCATGAATGGTAATGAGTCAAGTCAAAGGGTTGTCCACCCAAAGATAATGTAGAATAATAGGAAGTGAGTCAGCTTACCCATGGTCCGCAGACTATGGAAATGTATAAATAGAGTGAGGCTCTATGGTTAGGAGTTTAGGTTTTGAAGGGGAATGAATCATAGTGCTATGGTTTTGTAAAGATTTTACGTGCATCTGTGATTATGAGTCGAGGGTATTGGTGGGTAGATAGAGGCTCTACAGCTGTGTGCGCAGAGGTCTGGAAGAATTTGCAGCTATGTGTTCAAACCCCTGCAGCTGAGTGCGCAGGGAAGATCTAGATGTATCGGTGACAGAGTTGAATAAAGATAAGTTGGTTCTGAAATACTGTGTTAAATCTGAACTATTGTGGATCTAATTAATGTATGGTTGATATTTCTATTGGATCTAGGTGCTTATGCCTATTTTATGGGTTTATGCAAATTTGTATCTCTTTTGAATGCGCGCATTGGTTATCCTAATTAAATGTTTGTTTAAAGACCCTAACAAGTAGATTTGATCTTTAATAACTCATTAACTAATAAGTATTGAGGAATAACCCTGTGTCAGATCCGCATGAAAGCAGAGCAGCGCGAGGCTACAAAACGGTGTGTGACCCTTCCAGACCACATCAAGACATCCTAAGGGTGTGGAAACCTTGTTCCAGCACCCTCCCCTGCTACCTCGGGTGAGACCTCAATCCGCACTCCACGGGCTGTTTCCAAAAGGGCCGATAGATGTGGGATTTGCTTGGCTAAATACTTCTTCCGAACTTGGGTCAAGCCCATATAAGCCAACAAATGTTTTGAAGAGATAACGGGGGTTCGTTAACTAATGGAATGCTTCCAGTAGCCTGTGAACTAGAGGCGAAGAAGGCGAGTTGGTCGATAACTGTGATTCCACCCTTATGAGGGAATGCAATCGTATGAAAATACATAGAAACCACAATAGCCAGAGCATAAACCCTCGGTCTTCCTAGAAAAATGTTGTAGTCAAGACGTCCGTCAACAACCTCAACTTCAAAAATTACTCTTTTGCCTCCTAGTTCGATTTGTAGACTACTCAATATTCCACAAGGCATATATGTGCAACTGTCAAAAGATTTTAACGTTGTTGGTGAACATGACAAAGGCGGTGAGCCAAGTGTTTTCTAGAAATTCATAGACATAATACAAGTAGATGCCCCCTCGTCAATAATGGTTCAGTGAATAAGTTTATTCAAGGCATTTACTTGAATTAGGAATGCTAATTGCGCTGGTAACTGTGGTGTATAACTCGCATGGTTGAAAACCACAAGATTGGAATCAGTTGGATCAATTCCACCAATTGCTGACAACAAAGCCTGCTTTTGGGAGGGACAATTTTGAAGCACCTCAAGCATTGACATAGCAGAAGGTGACTGAGCCAAATCTTCTACTATGTTATAATTTTTTGTAGCTCAATCTCGAGGGTTAAATGTCGATTTATGTACAACTCCCTTAGGTGGTTTTATTGTTAACTCTGGTGCAATAGGTGGTGGAATAGGATCAAACGAAGTCGAAGTCAAAGAATTAGGTTGATTAGCTTGGTTATTCGATGATGACAATTGATTTCCATAATATTTACTTTATGTTGACACCAAAACTTCAATTTTAGGCTTAGAGGCAGATAACATAAGCACTTGGGAAGTGGAAGCATGGTCTGTAGCAACCATATTTGTCTCCGGTTTTGGAAAAGGATCAGTCAATACCGCGGATGTATTAGAAGTCTTAAAAAGCTTTGAGACTTCGGAGTGGTGAGGACAATCTCATGTAAAATGCTCATCGTTACAGATCAAACATGGGTAACGAGGTTTCCTAGCCGAAGGAGAGGAATCAAATGATTTCTCTTGAGGGGAATTATTTTGTTTCTTATTGTTTTTCCCATTCTTCTTGCTTCTTGGTTTCTTTTCATTCTTGCCCTTGTCAGATGACACGACATTGATTTCGGAAGCAAGAGTTTTATCAGGTGTATTTGTAGTTTGATTGGAAATGGAAAGTGTTTGACCAAGTGGTCTACTTGTCGTTTGTGTTCTCAAAGAACCAATCACACTGTCACTAGCATGAGAGTCCTTACTCGATGATGGTGGAGGAATAATGAAAGTTGGTTGGGGTGCATTCAGGATCTTGTCATAGAGCGTGCCAGACTATGTATAAATCAAGTCCAAATATTGGGCACGAGAAATTACTTGCTCTTCAGTGACAACTCCACCTTTTTCCACATCCTCGGTGATAGATGGTAGAAAGGATTTTATAAACCACTCAGCTAAGAGCTGATCAGGAACATAAGTTTTAACCATTTGATGACGACGATGCCACTCATGAATATGATCAGAGATATGAGTAGCAGTAGTCTATTTAAAGTTGGTTAATAGTTCCGTTCCAATTTCATATCATATGGGTAACTGGAAGTGGGTTAAAAACGTGGTAGCTAAGGTAGTAAAGTTATCAAAAGAAGCTCATGCTAACTTAATGTACCACTTCGCAGTCGGACCAGTAAGCATTCTCTGGAAAAGATGTAGTTTAATTGAATCATCATTTAAGGAGTTTGATGAACACCATAAATGAAAAGTCATGACATGGTTGGATGGGTCTTCTCCAGGATTTCCATTGAATTTCAGAATATTGGAAGGTAATTTATGAGGAATCACTAGCCACCAAGGTGCATAAAGAATTGGGTCATTAGTGAGCCAGTCTAGATCTAGTAATTCAAATGTTGCAATGAAAGGAAACTGTCTATTGAGGTCAGGTTGAGCATATCCAGGATAAGATGGAATTGCCTAGGCAATAGGACTTTTCATACTAGCATAAGGCATATGCTGCTGGTAACCTTGATAAGGGTAAGTTTGCTGATAAAATCCAGTATGAGGTTGTTGTTGAGCATGAGGATACATTCTCTATTGTCCAAACTCAGCATAGGCTTATTGACCAGGACTTGAGTAAATTTGTTGCTGACCAAACCCAACATAGGCTTGTTGACCAAGTCCAGGTTGAGGTTGGTATTGCTAGAATTGCTGATGTTGATATTGGGGCTGCCAAGGCTGTTGAAGCAATTGTTGTTGTTGTTGATACAATGGTTGTTGATTTAACAGTTGTTGCCCACCAATGTAAGATTGAACAGGTTGTGAATACACTAAACTAGTGTAAGTCTGAGTCATTCCAGTAAAAGGTAAACTAGCTTGAGGTTGTTGGATTCCAGGCACAAGTGGTTGTTGTAAAACTGCTTGAGAAGGTTAAATCTGTACACCTGAAACTTGGGGGTCTGAGGTTGAAGGGCCAACTTGCACAGGTTGAGATACAACAATTTGAGCTTGTGATCGCAGTAAAGATGTAATAACAGGTGTTGTAGGTATGGATGAGATAGATTGCATAGGTTGTGATGGATACACAAGCCTAGGTTGAACGGACATTGTTGGTTGTCACTGACAGATAGTCATTCCAGGTTGACCTAAAGACGATGGCATATCGACATATGGTTTCCCCCCCAAAAAGGAGGATAAGGAGAATGTGCATATTGCTCTCCGTATGGGTGTAGTCCAGTGTAAAGAGAATACATAGGACAGTAACTAGATGAACCAGCTTGATATGAACTTGATGGGTCCAGTTGTTCGATATTCATTAATTAAGAACCAGATAAAATTCCAGTAGAGGACATTGGTGAAGACCAAGGGCTAGAAGCAACACCTGAGTGGGTCCCTGATAAAGACTAGTAACCTGATGGGATGGATGGAACACCATACAAGTGTGACTCAGGTGTCATAGTAAACATCGAAGAGGTTGCAAAAGAAGATTCTGTCATAGCCGTAGCAGATGGTATGGTCTGGGATGTTGACTCTGCCATAGTCAAATATCCAAATAAATTTGCTAACAAATCAATGGGTGTCTGAAAGAATTCAAGATCAAAAGGAGTAGTAAAATGAGGAGTATAAGGATACAAATACAATCCAGTTCCATAGTGGAATGGAGTTTTGGGTGATTCTACCTCAGGTTCCTCTTTTATCGAAATCAAACCAGGTGGAAGAATTTCAGCGTCAGGTCTGTAATAGATTTCCGGTATTTGTTCCTGAGGTAAAGAGGAAATATTGATAGTTACGGATGTCTGAGGACGTACCGGTCGATCTTCTTACGGTATGGTAACAACTTCTGATTGTTCAACCTCAAGATCCAAATGTTCTGGTAAAAGAACAAGTTTAGGTTGGGCTTCTTGAACAATTTCTAGTTCAGAAGTAACTTATGATTAAACAATGATAGGTTCAGGATCAACTTCTGGTTGAACAGATTCAGCTTTAGAAGTAATTTCTTGTTGAACAACTTCGGATTGAGAATCAACTTGTTGTTGAACAACTTGGGTTACCGTTTCACTAGATTCAATTCTAGTTTCCTTAGGTAATTTCGGAGATTCCACTTCAGTAACAGATGTACTAGTAACTGTAGGAGTAATTCGGGCACAATACTTACTAGTATAGGTGTTCCTAGTAATTTAGATGAAGAACCAGAAGCTTGTGAAGTAATGGATCCAGTCAAACGAGACCGCTTTGACCGAATAGGTGTAGCTTTGGGTGGTAAAGGCGGTTTACTTGCCGCTCTCTGCGAACAACAGGGTAAGGGTTGATTTTCCTCTATGATTTATGATTGATTTTATTATAAAAAAGAAATAAACAAAAAGGGGTAAGCTAGGGAAAAGGTTTACCAAGCAACTGTGAACTTCAAAATACCTCCCGATGAACCGAGAAGTACGGGAAGGCAATCTCCTCGAATGCTGTGTTTGGTGTATCACAGTGTACAAGGCGACCGACTCGGTTACCTAAAGATGGATAGCAACCTAGTGTTGTCCTCCCATATATACCTGAAAGTACGTGGAGGCCCAATCTGTATTAGCACTATCTAATGCGAAACCGCGTAGTGAGAGCATTCCTTTATACTTTACGTATTGTAACACCGCCCTATATACTAGAAGGTGCGTGGATGAGCTATGATATAATCACATACGTGGAATGAGGTATCGCACTCGGAATGTATTGCAAACAAGTTAGCGACAACTGCTATGTTTTACGACATTGGAGCACATCTCTAGCCTAGAACCTCTAAATGTTTTGTGTTAGGTGACAATGTCCATTAGGTTAACTGATGTTAATTTTAAGTTGATCTTGATTAATAATTTTCCTTTCAAGGTTCACCACGTGATGTATTTGAAATTCATAGAATGCAACTAATATGATAAGCATTCTTTCGATTCAATTTTAACAATGAAAACCTTAGTTTTTAGATCCCTATAATACTAGTGATTCCCCCATTATTATTGTCGTTGTATCCCTTATTGTTATTATTGTGCCCCTATTGTCCCCATATTGTTATTATTGTGCCCCATAGAATCCCTCTATTGTTATTTTTGTGCCTTTATATTATTATTGTTAGGTCGGCTTGGTTATATTGTGACCCCTTAGACTCCTGTATATAGAAAGGAGGCTTTGTCATTTGAATCATCCAAGAATTGTTCATTTGTGTAATGTAAAGGAGGTTGCCCCCTCAAAGAGGCTGAATTCTAAGGCATTGATCTATCTTTTCTATCTTTTTGTGAGCTTGTTTCATAACATTAACTAATAGGGATATAGCAATCAGATTCTTTTAATCAAATAACAAAGAACACATCTAATGCAATTTCCCTAAACTATTCCTATGAGCACACACAAACTCTTTCAATGCACAATGCAAGTTTTTCTTTTCGATTCCATTAATGTTGAAATGAACAAAAGGAAACTAATCCACATACAATCAATCAATCTTTTTGAAATAATGAAGACTTTACGATAGTTCCATTTCGAAAGAAATGAAGAATTTTACGACACTTTCTTTTGAACAAAGATTAATCAACTATAAAATAACTTTGAAAATGAATTGATAGTGATAAAGAAATCATTTAAGCAACATTAAATAATCAAGACCAAAGTAGGGCTAGCAAAGGAAACACAATTTGATTTCAGAGACACAAGCATCATTGATCTTTCAACAAGCAAAAACATAAGGAAATTTGGGAAAAATCAAGTCAAAGGAGGGATTTTGACCTAAGGAGGATCAACACAACCTTGAATGGGAGAAAATACACTTCAGATCACTGTCCTCAAGTTAGGGGTGCTTTGTAGTGCTCTGTCTCTTGACCAGACTTGCGATGGTGCCAGAGAGGCTATCCTAGGGGCTTGCAAGCACAATTTTTACCAAAAAATACTTCAAAAAGGGCTGAAACAAGATCAATGGAAGCAAGTAAAGTCTACTAGGGTGTACTAGGATGAAGGTAAACTACCCAGAATGATGATCGTTCCCCAACAGAGTCGCCAATTTGTTATGTGGAATTTTGCATCTACGAATAAAAATAATTTCCCTACGTGGGTAGTTACACCTAGAACAAAATATTTAAAGAGATTAACCTTTTTCTATAGAAGATAAATGAGACAAGGTACCTACTTGTTATCTTTCACTTTCCCTTTGTCTCCTTTCTATGGCTCTCATCTCTCCTTCTTGAACTTAATCTTCTCGACAAGTACCTGAAATCATAAACAAAGGACATAAACCAATCAAATCAAGAGATCTATCTACTATAAGCAAATGGAATCGAAAGAATTTACACATATAATCATCATACATAAAGCCAAGAATATGGGAAAAGGTGTAAACAACTTTATTAAGTAGAAGGAAGAATTACAACTATTGTTACACAGTAATTTGTCACCATTGGTCACCGTCCCTGTTACCCCTTTTCCGTACTTTGGAGGACTCATTTCGGGACCTGTGAGCAGTGACATAACTTAAAAACACTTGCATTATGTTCCCCTAAGTATGGACTTCATGTGCCCTGAAGACACCTCCTGCAAAATATCCCTGAAAAGTGCCTTTTTTCCATGATCGCAGGTCCACAATGTACTACCCGCGCCAATCAATGAGATTCTCAAAAGAAGGTGCGACCATTGGCACTCTGTCTTAGAATAACACCCGCGCCAACCAAGTTTGGAAGAGATTTTTAACAAACGCGCGCCCAGATGCTTTTTCCCTTCAAGTCATGAAGTCTTTTGAGGATAAAGCTCATCTTCTAGATGTCGAGAGTCATCATCTATCCTTTACATCTATCCACAGCGGCTTTTTGGAGATAATGCCAATCCATAATGGGTGTCCTGATGCATTGTATCTTCCTCCCCTTCTCCATCTATAAAAGTCTGTCCTCATGCATTTGACAAGCTAGTTTTTGGAGTAATTCTAGTAATGATAATGCTTGTCTTGAGTGATAGTAAGAGTCTTGGAGCATAGGGAGGTTATGCTGCCGGAAGTCTGAGAGAGAGAAGGTCTATTGCAAGACATGTATAGCTGCTCGCCCAACCAGAGGAGAGGTTCAACGTCAGAACTTTGGTTGTATATTTCTCAGACTTCTGACAGCATAACCTCCCTATGCTCCAAGACTCTTACTATCACTCAAGACAAGCGTTATCATTACTGGCATTACTCCAAAAACTAGCTTGTCAAATGCATGAGGACAGACTTTTATAGATGGAGAAGGGGAGGAAGATACAATGCATCAGGACACCCATTATGGATTGGCATTATCTCCAAAAAGCCGCTGTGGATAGATGTAAAGGATAGATGATGACTCTCGACATATAGAAGATGAGCTTTATCCTCAAAAGACTTCATGACTTGAAGGGAAAAAGCATCTGGGCGCGCGTTTGTTAAAAATCTATTCCAAACTTGGTTGGCGCGGGTGTTATTCTAAGACAGAGCGCCAATGGTCGCACCTTCTTTTGAGAATCTCATTGATTGGCGTGGGTAGTACATTGTGGACCCACGCTAATGGAAAAAAGGCACTTTTCAGGGATATTTTGCAGGAGGTGTCTTCAGGGCACATGAAGTCCATACTTAGGGGAACATAATGCAAGTGTTTTTAAGTTATGTCACTGCTCACAGGTCCCGAAATGAGTCCTCCAAAGTACGGAAAAGGGGTAACAGGGACAGTGACCAATGGTGACAAATTACTGTGTAACAACTATGAAGTCCGATCCATTGTGACTCTTCTAGCTTGGGTTCCAACCAACATCACATCAAAAGCACAACACCTTGGCAGCATAACAATACTTGCTTACAATCTCAAACCTCACACTAGCAATACATCCTTACAAATTCTCAAATTCCAACCCTTGATCACTTAGATGAGTGCTCAATTTATAGGAAAATAGAGGAGGTTTGGTCATAAATGAGGGTATTGAATGGCCTTCCAAACTTAGAGTTATTTTCCATGGAGGAAGGGATGAGAGGATAATAGGTTACTTAACTCATTCCCTATCCAATTTTGAGCTCATAGGAGATGATAAGTGTGGGAATCTTCTACATGGCTCCAAAATATAAGACTATTCCTAGAACCCTATGATGATTTCGCTCAATATCACTCAGCACAGGTCAAAGTGGGCCTAAGTTCTCTAGAAAGCACCTTGACATGGGCCTACCTGCATTGAAGTGCACTTACCCCTTACCAAGGTTGCACTGGTCCCTCAAGGAGGCATTTTTGGAGCACTTTAGGCCAAGAAACTCTCAGGGAAGGAGTCATTCAAAGTGTTAACTTGTCTAGGGCATGTAGCAATTGAATTAGGGTTTAATGAGCCCCTACTAATCTGAATGATGGGAGTGATGTGCCCAAATGGATATGTAACACTTGGTTTTCTTGATTCAATCCCGATTGTACATCTTGAAAGTATGAAATTTTCTGAACATAACTTTCATGTAAAACATAATGACACTTGAATATAATGGTTACATAACCAATAGGCCTAAAAGGCATAACAATGAACTTGCTTCCTATACCTCTTTTGTACCTTCGAACCAAGTGAAATTTTTTACAAGTATCCATCCAATGAAAGTGCATGGATCGCTGCAACTTAATCTTTACACCATGAAAATCTTCTGAATGAAACAAGACGGTGAAGTTGCTTACATAAACCTGAAACTCAAATGAACCTTTCAATTTTGAAAGAGCATATAAAAAAATTGAACTGATCTTTTGGTTTAAAGCAATACATGCCTCTTGTTGTTTACCTCCCCACTAAAAGACTTTGCACACACATGAAAATGCATGCCAAGGAGCTTCGAAAAAAGAAATGCCAACAACAACTCTCCTCCAACATTGGGATACTCCCAATAAACCTCTTATCAACATTATGATCTTGGGCGTTGACCAATCAACAATGGCATCCATCTTGGAGAGGCTTGCCTTCAATTTACCTCCTCCAATATCATGGCCCAAATGCATCAAAGAAATGAAACTCCACGTGTACTTCGATATCTTCAAAACATCAAACATTTTTCCTTCATAGATGACATGTTAATAAGAAAACTTTCTAAACATGTTTATGTCACCCAAGTGGACAATTTATTCAAGATGTGACTCTTTTTTTCCATAATTCAAATACATGTATGTAATAAAAGTACTACAAAGAACATACAACATTAAAATCCATACACATTGTCAGGCAAAGAGGTAACTCCTCAAAATGAGATTGTACATTCATTTAGACTGTTCATTATTATATACATGAGGGAGTGACTATTGAGTTTCATCTCCTAATGACTCTCCATTTTCTCTATTATTTATTTACATTATTTATAGTTGTTCATTGAATCCCTATGATTAGGTGTCAACATTCCCCCCCTTAATCTAAATGGATGTTGGTGAGTCCAAGCATCATTCTGAATCTTTCAAGCTTTTCTCTTCCAAGTGCTTTGGTAAAGATGTCTGCAATCTTCTCATTAGTGGAAAAATGGTGAAGATGGATTGTTTTAGCCTCAACATGACGTCGAATCAGATGATATTTTGTATTGATGTGCTTCTTTTGATCATGGAACTTTGGGTTCTTGGCCAACTTTATTGCCAAGGTATTGCCAATCATGAGTGGAGTCGAATGTAATTGTTTTACCTGCAAATCTTCCAGAATTTCCTGAGTCACACAATTTCTTTTGTTGCCTTAGCTGCTACCACATATTCTGCCTCTGTTGTGGAATATGCTAGAATTGATTGTTTGTGTGATCTCCAGGAGATAGATCATGATCCAAGACTCATAACATAACCTGAAGTAGATACCCCAGTTTCTTTGTCTCCATCGAAGTCTGAATCAGAGTATCCAATCAAGCTGAAGTCGCCCACCTATGTATACTTGAGTCCAAAGTATTGAGTTCCCTTCAAGTACTTTAGAAATCTTTTTGCAGCAGACCAATGTCCCTCACAAGGATTTTGCATAAATCTGGAGAGGATTCCAACAAAAAATGAAATGTCTGGTCTAGTAGTAGTGAGGTAGTTGAGACTTCCTACAAGATGTCTATACTTTGTTGCATCCTCAAATTTTTTTCCTTCAATGGATGTGAGATTTAAGTTTTGTTCCATTGGAGTAGTCAGAGGGTTGCATTCAACCATGCCAAATCTATTCTACAGATCTCCAATTTACTTCTTTGGAGAAGGAATATGGACTTCGGATGTTGAGTTACTTCAATACACTACAAGAAAAAAGGTCATTGGTGAGGGGCATGCCTATGACAGACCTTTAAGGTTTGTCATCAATGTCGCATATGGTGACGGTCTTTAAAAATTCATTGCTGTAAGTGTATATAGTGATGGTCCTTTAAGGTTTGTCACCAAAGCCATTTTCAATCACACTTTTGGTGAGGGTTGTTAAAGGCCCATCACTAATTCTCTCTTTGGTGACACTTTTGGTGAGGGTCGTTAAAGGTCCATCACTAATTCTCTCTTTGGTGACACTTCTAGTGACAATCTTTTATTGACCGTCACCAATGATATTTTTGGTTACTTTCGGTGACAGTCAATAAATGTTCGTCAGCATTGATCATTCCAATGATTTTTTTATTACACTTCATGCCTGTGATAGACCTTTAAGGTCCATCACCAATGTCACATATGGTGACGGTCTTTAAAAAATAGTTGTTGTAAGTGTATATAGTGATGGTCCTTTAAGGTTTGTCACCAAAGCCATTTTCAATGACACTTTTGGTTAGGGTTGTTAATGGTCTATCACTAATTTTCTCTTTGGTGACACTTTTGGTGAGGGTCATTAAAGGCCCATCGCTAATTCTCTCTTTGGTGACACTTCTAGTGACAATCATTTATTGACCCTCACCAATGCTCTTTTTGGTTACTTTTGGTGACAGTAAAAAAATGTTCATCATAATTGATCATTCCAATGAGTTTTTGATGATGCTATGTACCTGTTACTATATTTTTTGTAAAAATGTAATGATTTAAGACCATTGTTGTGGAGTATTTTTCATTATGTGTCCAAGGTCATAGCGGTTATAATAGTCAGTCAATTTGTTAAGAAGTAATTAGTGTGTATCATTTCCCTCAAGTCATAAGAATATAGTCTTCCTATGAGTCAACACATGATTCATCTCTATTAGGTTTATTATCTAGCAAACTTTCTTTAAATAAGTTCCACTAGTGTGTGTAGGAACTATATTATTTAATACATAATCAAGCTCTATCAATTCTATTAATGAGAGAGACCTAGCACTCCTCAACACTCATGGCACACTTTAACATGCTTTGGAACAATACACTAACATTCCTTGGCACCTCGCATGTCTTGGAACATCTTTGTACCTAGAACATCTTGCCATGAGTAGGACGCCCAAGCACATGTTGGCATGCCATAGCATAGCATAGCACTCCCCTATCATGTATTGGCATTCCCTGTAGTCCCTAGCATGCCCTAGAACTTGTTGGCATAATTTTGCATTGACAAACATTAGCACTTGGCATGTATTAGAACATATTATTAGTGTACCTAGCATGCCCCTTTTGAAAAAGATAAAGTCCCAACTTATTAACCCTCTTGTGTGTTCATTTCCTTTCATTTTAGCTTGGTTATTCCTTTTGTTGCCCTGAAACTCCTTGACGCATATTCGCATACTCTGGCACCCTACACATCCTAGCATGTCTTAGCACCTGGCATGCCTTGGCACTATTTGGCACATGTTAGCACACCACGGAACTACGTAGCACACTCTAACACTTCTCCACATTCCTTGATATTCCCTGGCATGCCTTACCCATGCTTAGAATACCTTGTCACTCCCTCCTTGGCATGACAGATAGCACTGATTGACACTCCCTGACACACCCTCATATTCCTTCACTTCCGTGCATTTTGACCTAGTGCTCTCGTGTGTTGTCCTAGTACTCCCTAACACCTCAGCATGCATTGGAACTCTCTAGCACACCTTAGCACTCATAAGTGAAGAATGAAACTTGTAACTAATGTTACCAGAATCAGAATAAAAAATAAATCGGTGAGGCAAAAGAGCTAGGAGTTTTAATCGGATTGGGAAAAAATGGGAAAAAATCAGTGAATTCAATAAAAAAAAATATACACATATATTGAATTAAAAAAACATTTTGCATTGATATTCAGTAAAGCCATGTCCAAGAAATTAATAATATCAATATATGTCCAAAATATCATGAATGAATAAGCATCTCATATATGTTATGAGTCCAAACATGATCCAAAGTACCGAGTCATGACTCCTAACTAGTGACTACATAGAACTAGAAGTAACTGCTTCTAAAATTTTACAAACAACTAAATACTAATTAGAAAAAAATTAGTAACTAAGAGTCTAAGACTCTTAAGAGTGAGAACTAGAAGCAATCCCTCCCACTCCTTCGATTTCTTGACTCTCAAAGTTCTTCAAGTCATGTAGGTTTAAAAGAGGAGCCTCCTCTAATTAGACCGAATCTGCTGCATTTATAGTTTACAGATCTATCTCTTTAAGGTATATTGGTGAATGATCCAAACCTATCATTATCATGAGACATTGAAATGTGAATTTAAGTTTGACTTTGAACTTTAAAGTTTAAACTTTAAATTGCAAATCAGATTACGAAACCTTCAAATTCAAGATCTTGCCTAATATTTTCTTGTTGCGAAGTCGTAGATTGTAATGGAAAAATACAAGGTAATTTAAGCGTTTTCGTGTCAGCCAGTTGCACTTCTTAGAATTTATTCTCTCAAACATGCTCCAGTTTCACTCACAACTTGAAGCACTGCATGTTTGGTTTAAGATTTGAATGGCGAATCTTTTCAAATCTGGTGTATCACTACAAAAGTTTTTCCACCAAAGACCTAGCAATTGGAAAGGGTTCGTGAGTAGACGTACTAAATACTAAATAGTAAAAGCTTAAAAATACAACAAAATTTAATAAAACATTTAACATACAAAATTAAATTTAAACAAATTTAATAAATTAATGAAGCCTTCAAGCCTCAAATGGTACCTGGCACCATCTTAGACCTTTCTCGTATAACATTGGTATAGGCAAATAACTTAGCTGGTGCTCTATAATCCTATAGTTGGGAAAATACACGACTTTGAAATTCTGGATTAGGGAAGCACCTTTCCATGCATGTCATAAGTCCTCTGCGAACCTCCCCATCCTCATTAAATTTTCTCTTATCATAAAAATACTCTAGGTTTAAGAAGTACCTAGCAACATGTAAGGGGGAATGAAATTTCCTATCCCAACGTTCATCAATAATGTCCCAAAGAGGCATATACTTTGCCTCCTCATCCCCATATCTTCTTTCGATGGCCTCCTTTGCGAGATCCATCGCCTCATAAATGTAACCCATAGTGGGTTTGTCACCATCAACCATCTTGAAAGTTCAAGCTTTCAAATTTAAATAAATATGAAACATTGAAAATAAAAAGAAGCTTGAAATGAAATTTAAAACATGAAAAAGTTAAAAGACTTGAAGTACCTGAGAACTCTAACAAGGGACTCCATCACAACAATAATCTCTTCGACATCTTTCTAGAAACTGTCATTAAACACAAGTGCAACAAGTTCAATGCCTTCAAGGGTCTTGGAATGTTTAGATGCCATCCACTTAGGTACCAAGAACATCCTCTTCAGATTTATCTTTTGCTCAACCAAAAATTACAAAGATATGAAATTTGTTGCAAAATCTCAAAATGTCTACCAGCAGCCATATAATTTTTTTTTGTTTTTTTTTTTTTTTAATTTTTAATTTTTTTTTTTTTTTTTTTTTTTTTTTTTTTTTTTTTTAATTTTTTTTTTTTAATTTTTAATTTTATTTATTTATTATTTAATTTTATTTTATTTATTTTTATTTTTTTTGAATATGTCTACTCTTATAATGATACAAAAAATATTTACATAGAGGTGGCGGCCTCGAGAAGTCTAGCCCAAAGAGGCGACATACTCACATTACATAGCTGAAAACTTGACCAAAAAGACTTGTTGTAGACTGACTAGAATACAATAGATTACGTAGCTGAAAAATTGACCAAAAAAGACTTGTTGTAGTGCATGGACACAAAATGCAACATTGTCAAAACTGTAGATTGACCAGAGGTAATTCAGGGACCAAAACAGATTGTCTGGGCTTATGCTAATAAGCAGGGAAGCGCTGCCCAGGTCAAAACTGTAACCTAATCCAAAATGCAACTGTACCCGTAACTTAGAGCAACAGGAAAACAAAAACCAAAGAGTGCAGACCTATTTATGCTTCATTAGTGGTGGAAGGCGACTCTTCAACAATACGACACCCATAATTGAAGGGGTCATCATCATCAGAGGGATGGACCTCTTTGCCTGAAGAATTGCCAACAGTTGGGAAACTTGAACCTAACAACCATATAATTAGTTGCATTGTCGGTGACAGTTTTTACAACATGTTCTTCTCCCACTTCTTGAATGACTTCCTCCATCATTGCACAAATAAGTTGTGTAGTCTTAACCTTGTCTGAGGCATCCACTGATTTGAGAAACATTGTACCTACTGGACAAGATACACTGATATTTATTAAAGTTCTATTCCTTTGATCTGTCCATCCATCACTCATGTTGGTGCACCCCATTTCTACCCATGATGAACGAAACTTAGATAGCACAAATATGACATCTTCAACACTTTCTAATAGCAAATTTGTCATAATGCTCTTTGATGAAGAGGCTTTGAACCCTGGACCTGCAACAACAACTGCATCAATCATAGCTTGCCAATAAGGACTTATTACACAGTGGAAAGGTATGTCAAAATAGTACCAAAATTTAGCAATGGCCTTCCTTTCCTGACTATGGATATTTTTTTTTCCAACTAGTGGTATCCAAGGTAGGTTGGGAATCGGGTTTTGTGCGGGGAGAAAAAAATGTTTTTATGTTTCCACCTCCAATGTTGAATGCAGGAGGATTCATTTGGCCTTGAGTTTGACTTGGACTTGGAGGCATGTGCGGGAAATTTGGGAACTACATTGAGGGTTCAACAGGGAGATGACAACGGGGTAGTGGAAGAAAAATTGTGAACTCCAAGAGTTCCTATTTCCTTTTTTTGCTTTTATTTCTTTGCATTATGCTGACTCAACATATCAATGGCCAAGGTTGCTTGGTGTTTGAAATTTTTTCAACATTTTTGCAGAGACCTATATCATGGCCGTGTATTTGTGCAAAGTGGTACTTGAATCTATAAATTCCTCCACTACATTTTGCTTTGAAAAATTTACAAAGGAGCTTGGGGTCTCCAAGAATCTTGTCACAATAAGCCCAAGCAAAGTCCTTCTCTCTCGACATTGTTGTTGTTTTGGACTTGTGTTTAAATTGCAGATTCTATTTAGATTTGGAGTTGTGTCTTCTATTTAATTTGGCTCCTGTAAAAGACAATAAAAAATTAAAATTAAACATTCCATATATAACTTCGCAAAAAAGAAGGTTGGTTATAAAGGATATGAGGTTTTGTTAAGGATCAAAGAGGAGTATGTCCAACAACACAAGCACATTTCGACCTCATAGATCATTATGACCTTGAAATACAATTAGGTATATATGAGGAAATGATACCTAAAGGAAATATTATCAACATGTATTACATTGTAATCATGAATTTGCAAGTTCGTTTCACATAAGACAACTGAACCAATACATCAATAATAGATTATGGAAGAACAAAAATACCCAAAGCTATGAATGCATGGTTAAAGCCTTTGGAGTTGGCAAGACATCGACCAAGGAAGGATTGCTTGATGACTTGGCTAGTGGTTGGTATGAAAACATTTCTTAGTGCATTTTAAAAATCCATTTAAGCCCCATTTATAGGGTTGAAAAGTCATAACCAAAGGAATACGCCAAACATTCGATTGTTGAACAGTGAAACTTGAAACTTGCCATTGAAAACGACATTGAAAATTTAATATAGTAATATACCTATTATTTAAGCCAAGTGCCAACGCACCTTGATTTTTGAATAGTGAAGTGTCTATGCTTGAAGATAACACACGCTGAAGGTGACACGCAACTGCTCGAGGGTCGATATGAAGTATGGATAGAACACACGCTGGCGACTACCCGATATGGAATCTGGAATTAGGTTCACGCTGGCAGTTCCCCAATATGGAGTCTGGATTGTGTAATAGTGAGTAGTGATTGATCACTAAAGGTCTCAACGTATGAGTTGCAGGCCTGAGAAATGTGAAATAAATTTTGGAACGACCGATGTTTAGTTTTTAGCAATGCAACATACCTAAACTTGAGAAACTCGTGCTCCTTGAGTCAAAGCCAAAAATCGAATAATTCAAAATCAATCGCATGAATCTACTTTAATCGGCAAGTCGCAAGTCAAACTTGCATTGACCATGAGTTAAACTTGGTCAACATGAGTTTGACTCGCAAAGATTTGGATTGGATCGTTTGGAGAGCGAGTAGATTTTGACTTGTGATTAATCACGATTGATCGATGAGTCCTGTTTCACTACTTGTAACTGAAATCTGAATTGAAAATAGGAGATCTAAAAATTGAACCTAATTGTGAATTTTATAAACTAAAATTGGCCCATTGGCATAATTTCTATTTGGAGCTGGGTGCATCAACGGAAGAGATTCATTTTAAATCAGGTTCATGGAGAAAATATTTTATGGAAGATGTTTGTTTTATGTCGAGGAATACATAGTAATATTTTTTATTAAATTTGAATAACAATAGTATATACTTTGTATCTCCCATATCTCATTATTTTTATCTCCTATAACTCATACAGAAAGTGGGTTAATAGTGGACATGTAGCATCAAGCTCCACTCCTTTTAATCCAAAGTTCTACATGCAAACCTTTGTGTCACTTGCACTGCAAAGCCTTTGCTGTAGAGTGTGGAGTTAACACCTACCTCTGCATGACAAAAGCTACACATACCTTTTGACTTGGTTTTTTCACCTTTTGTCCATTCTTTGTGTGGAGTCTGGGACAACAAGCTCCACATACTTTTTTTCCAGTGTGAGTGTAACTTTGCACATTTTCTTTGCTTCAACCAATATCAAAAGCATTTGTGAGCTTCTTTCAAGGCATGAATACATGCTTCAATCATGGAAATTAGCAAAGTTTCTAAAGCAAAAAATAACCATGGAGTTAACCTTTTCCATTTCAAATATGTTAGGTTTCTATTGAGAATTTTTGAGAGATAATTATTAACTGACCCTCTACTTTTCCCTTTTTCTTAATATAAATTGCATCTCTTATTACATTTCTAATCAAGACAGTTACATCAAATACTGGATCAAAGGGCCAAGGACTTTTTATAAATGCTTCCTTGTCCAGTAGAAGAATAAATGGTCAACATGTCAACTTGGCTCCAATTTCTTGGGAATTAATAATTGTTCTAAAAAATGACTACTCTTGTTTTAATCTAGAACTATGTTTCAGCTTTGAAAATGGATTTTCCTCCAAATTTATCTTGGAAAGGTCCTTATTAAAGGCTTCTCTATATCTCCTCCATTAGAATGAATGGCTTGTATGTTGAAAAGTATAACAAAGCTCCCTTCTTAAAAGTCTGATCATCCCATTATCACCAAGAGCTCCTTCTTTTCCCCAAACTGGACCCAAAACAACATTGAGTACTTAATTATTATCCAACCTGAGAAATTTTGATTGACACTGCAAATCAAGAGTTATTCAATTTAAAGTGCGCTAATAGGATTCATCATTCTTTCATTGAATAAGTATAATTTTTTTGAATTTGTCATTTGTGCTTGTAGTATGTGGTACTGACCTTGTTTCACGTGAAAGGGTTTTTATTCTTGGACTATGACAATGCTAGTAAGATTTAGGCCTTTTGTATTATTTGTACCCCATGATCACTTTTGCAAGATGTATGTCCTGTGTGGAAATAAATAAGAATTTAGTTATTACATCCTAAACTAAAACGTTGTTTCTTTTATTAGGTGCCATGTAACGTCCTCTACAAATTGAGGATGAATGGGACATAATATCTTATCCATCCTCGTAGGCTATAGTCCTCCATAAAGGGGAAAAAACCCCAAAATACCCATTGTTGGACAATTTTGGGGGAAACTGGGCTTAAAAAACCCCAAGTTTGGGGTTTGGAGTAAGGTTTACTCAATAACTTAAGAATATGAAACCCCTCTGGAAAATCTATAAATAAAGAAGGATTGAATTCATTTTGGATCACCAAGTGTGGATTATTTTTTGTTCTTAAGCATTAGGTCTGATAGTTTTTTACCCCTTCTGTCTCTTGTCAATTTCGGTGGTGAAAGATTACACCCTAGTTGACATTCCCTTATTATCTCTCTATTTGGGCACAAGGGTCTCTGGCTGGTCATCGAATTCTGTTGGATATTGGTCTCTTGTCTTTTTCTGGGCACAAGATTTTTGTTAAAGGTGGATGAATTTGGAGGATAGTGTGAGATAGGTAAGTTCTGTTTAGCATACACCTCTTTTGAAGGAAGCAACAAAGTTTATGAGTCCTTAATATCTTGTTTTGGGCAAAACACTTACCTTAGGTAGTGGATTCGTTTCTGGCACCTAGAGTAGCGAAACTCTTTAATTTATTTAGTTTTTGCATGCACAGTTAAAAGGACCACTTCCCTAGTTATCAATTCTTAGCGTTAGCTAAGGAAGCATGTTTGCATATCTCATATCATATTCAGTAGAGGCAGACTTTAATTTTCTTTTCTATCCATGCAAGGAAGGTGCATTAGGATTAGGAGTTAAGAAAGTTGAGACATTGTTGTACATGTTTCCAGATTCATTGTACCTTATAGACTAAATGAAAAGTGAATAGTAGTGTTTGAAATTTTTAGTTATTTCATGTTTCAAACAGTAACAAATAGTGATGTGATTTTAGTTTCAAATTTGTGTACTTTCTGTTACTTTCTTTATTGGCACGTGCTTCCCTATTCAGAACAAGGGGTTTTTCTGCAGTATCTAGCCTCCAAAGCTTCTTCAATGCAAACTAAATATCAAATCATGCCATCGTACTCCAAAGCATCTAAGGCATCACCCTAGAGAAGCTCCAAAGTAGACCAATGAGCTTTGACAGGACAACTCCAACCCCATGTCACCATACAAGTGTTGACATCACTACTAAAAGATCACTTTGAAGTGTCGCATCCTACACCAATTCCTAAGATGGATACCCAAAGGGGTTCTAGAGCGAGGCTCAACCTTCATTTCCACATTTAAGACTTTTCAAAGGGTCCAATCCCTTTAAACCATACCAATTTTTACACTTTCACAATTTGGCCCTGTTCCTATCAATTTTATATTTTGTATTGAAAAGTCAATCCTATTTTGCCTGTTTATTAACTTCAGGAAAAATTATAGGTCAACTCCAGCAAAATGTGAACAAATTTGTGGGTTAGGTTGGCATTTCTCCAAATACTATCACACACACACACACACATATATATAAAATCACACATTTTCCTTTTTAGATCTTGATTGGTTGAACAAAAATGTTCGTTGCCTGTGTAATTTTGTCCCATACCTCCACAAGCATTTATAGATAACAATCTTTTTAATTCTTCATCTGTGTGCATAGTAAGGTCCCTTTTGGTTGTTATTTTTGATGGATCAACCTCTGATAGTACACCTTTTACCACAGAGATGTTGTTGTTAGATATAAATCTCCAGAGGAGTCTTACACCAGACATACAAATGGCTATTTTATATCACAATAATAAGCATTAACATATGAAGATGTGGCAGACCCTAAACTCTGTGCATTCAATCCATTACTTTTTATTTCATGGAAAATTTCATTTTGCATAGTAGATGTGTTGTGGCACTTGAGTGTGTTCGCATAAAAAATTCTAAGGCCAAACCCGGATTCTCATGTGTCATGGAAATTCAACATATGCCTTGTTCACCTAAGAACTACTTGTAACTCATATTAGGGTACTCATGTATAATCTCAACTCATCCCACTTAACAAGTTACCAAGACAAGGATCATCACATCCAACCTTGGTATAAAACAATTAAGCAACACAATTTAAATCTTGACATGCCATAGCACTTGACATGTCTTAGAATGCCTTGGCACTATGTGGCATGCATTAACATCCCCTACATTACTTGGCATGCTTTGACACTCTCTAGTGCACTGTGGCACTTCCTGACATGTCTTGGTAGTTTAGCATACCTTAGCATTGCCTAGCATATAACCTTGTCACTCCCTCCTTAACACACCTAGAACTCATTGAAACTCCCTCTCACACACTCTTATTCATTCATTTCCATGCATTTTGACCTAGTTCTTCCTTATGTTTCCCTGACACCCCTTAACAATCCCTAGCTCACCCTAACACCTGACACATCTTGGCCTACTACCTTAACACTCTAGCATTCCTTGGCACTACATAGTATACATTTTCACTCTCTCCTTAGCACACCTAGAGCTCACTGACACTCTTGGTCACAAACTCTTATCCATTCATTTCCATGCATTTTTACCTAGTGCTCCTGTGTGTTTCCCTAGCACTCCTTATCATTCCTTGACACATGTTGTTACACCCTAGCACCTATGATATCTTGGCATGTTTCCCTAGCCTCTAGCATGCCTTAACACTGCCTAGCATACCTTGTCAATTTGTCCTTAGCACACCTGGAACTCACTGAAACTTCCAATCACAAACTCTTATTTGTTCATTTCCATTCATTTGGACATAGTTGTCCCTGTGTTTCCCTGGCACTCCCAGCTAACACTTCCTTGCATGCATTGGCACATCTTGGCCACATGTCTCCCTATAAATCTAACATTCCTTAACATTGCCAAGCATGCCTTGTAACTCCTCCTTAACACACTTGGAACTCATTGACACTCCATGCCACACATTCTTATTCCTTCATTTCCATGCATTATGACATAGTGCTCCATCGCTTTTCCCTAGCACTCCCTAACACTCCTTGGCACACATTGGCACACCATGGCACTTGTCACATCTTAGTAGGCTTTCTTAGCACTCTATCGTCTATTGGCACTGCTTATCATACGTTGTCACTCCCTCCTTAGCACACCTATCACTTTTTAACACTCCCTATCACACACATATATTCTTTCATTTACATGTAATTGAAACAAGTCCTCCCTTGTGTTTCCATGGAAATCCTTAGCATGTGTTGGTGCCACATCCTAGAACCTAGCACACATTAGCATGCCTTAGCACTTGGCATGTCTTGACATGCCTAACATTCCTTGGAACTTTCTAACATGTGTTAGCAGTTCCTGAAATTCCTTGCACACCTTGGCACTCCCTAGTTTTCATGCCCTCATAGATAACCTTACTTTTTTTGTGACTTAGGAACCCAACCACGTCATTGAAAAAATAGTGTTGAGCCTAGACCAAAGTCTCCCTTTATCTCAAACTGATTTTTCCATCCTCTTATCACAATCGTAGGATTTCCTCCTACAAGTCCTAATATGAAATTATCCTAACACACTTCTTCCATGGGACACATAGAATTCACTGACACTCCCTGGCATAATCTCTTATTCATTCATTTCCATGCACTTTGACCTAGTTCTCCCTTGTGATTCCCTGACACTCCCAAACATTCCTTAACATGCATTGACACTATCTGGCATAGGTCACTATGCCTTTTCATTCCTTGGCACGCCATGGAACTCATTAATTATCATGCCCTCATAAATACCCTTATTTTCTTTTAGACTTAGGAACCCAACCAATTCCTACCTCGACTACAACAACTTTACCAAGTTACATTTACCACAACTAGAATATGCCTTGTTCCCATAATGGACTATAGATCATCTTAGGTTTCTCATGTCCAATCTTAACTCATCCCACTTAACAAGTTAGCAAGTTAAGGCTCACATCCAACCATGCCCATAAAAAAAATAAGCAACATAGTTTACATCTTCACATGCCATAACATTTGGCATGTATAACAATCCATTGGCACTACATGGCACACATTATCATCCCCTACATTCCTTGGCATGATTCTCCACTCCCTAACAAACTCTACAACTCCTTAACATGCCCTGACAATCTAGCATGCCTTGGCACTGCCTAGCATATACACTTGTCACTCCCTCCTTAACACAATTGGAACTTGCTGACACTCCCTATCACACACTCTTATCCATTCATTTCCATGCAATTTGAACTAGTTCTCCCTTGTCTTCTCGTGGCACTTCCTGACACACATTGGCACACCCTAGGACTTGGCACATCTTGGTATGTCACCCTGGCACTCTAGCATTCCTTGGAACTACCTAGCATACCTTGTCACTCCCTTATTAGCACACCTAGAATTCACTAACAATCCCTTTCAAGCACTATTATTCATTTATTTCCATGCATTTGAAACTAGTGCTCCCTTGTTTTTCCCTGACATTCCATAACTCTCCCTAGCATTCATTGGCACACCTTAGTACCTAGCACATCTTTTCATGTTTCCCTAGCCTCTAGAATGACTTAGCACTACCTAGCATACCTTGTCACTCCCTCCTTAGCACACCCTGAAATCACTTACACTTCCTGTCACAAAATATTAATCATTCATTAGCATGCATTATTTTCACCTAGTGCTCCCTTGTGTTTCCCTAACAACCCCTAACACTTCCTAGCACTATTTGGCACACCTTGGCACTTAGCACATATTGGTTGCATGTCACTCTTGTATGCTAGAATGACTTAGTGCTGCTTAGAATACCATGTCACTCCCCTCTTACCACACCTGGAACTCATTGACACTCCAAGTCACACACTCTTATTCATTCATTTCCATGCATTTTGACCTAGTGCTCCCTTGTGTTTCCCTATGTTGGGTCCCTATAATACTAGTGATTACCCCATTACTATTGTATTTGTACCCCTTATTAATATTTTTGTGCCCCTATTGTCCCCATATTGTTATTACTGTGCCCCATAGAATCCCTCTATTGTTATTTTTGTGGCTTTATATTATTATTGTTAGGTCGGCTGGGTTATATTGTGACTCCTTAGACTCCTATATATAGAAAGGAGGTTTTTTCATTTGAATCATCGAAGAATTGTTCATTTATGTAATGTAAAAGAGGTTTCCCCCTCGAAGAGGCTGAATTTTAAGGCGTTGATCTATCTTTCTATCTTTCCCTTGAACTGGTTTCATAACATTTGGTATCAAGCTTTGGATTCTAGGGTTTTGCTGCTCCAAACAAGTCATTGTGGCATTTTCACTATAACTTTTTTTCTGCGACGTTTTAGAAGCTAAAAAAAACCCATTTGAGAAGACATTGCGCTGAAGCTCGGGTCTGAATTTCAGAGTTTTTCATGCTATATTTGTGGAGATATGATCTAAGGAAGTTGGTCTTTTTGCATACTCTTGAATTACATTCCAAACAGGTGACCTGGGGAAAATCATCATAACTTTCTCTCTGAGAATCGGATTGAAATTTTGTAAGAAGGTACAGAAAGAGGGCAGACTTTAGTTTCTTGTATATATTTTTCAGAGCCAAAGGTCAAAACAGGGACACGTGGCACGCCGTACAAGTTCGCTCTACTAAATTAGTCTATAATCAGGTCACTGTGGGAGATTTGGTATAACTCTTCATTGGAGAATCCAATTGGGGTCAGACTGGTGGCATTGGAAAGAGGACATAGAGGGCTACCATAGATCGCAATTTCAGAATTGGATGATCCGAAATTATAGAGATACATCAGAGGCAATATCAAGCTCCTACAAAGTGAAAAAAGGTGTGTAGATTTTTTAAATTTTTGCTTAAGCTTGGTTTGAAAAATTATTTTGAAGGAATTCAAAGGGCATAGTAGAGCATTAGTATCAATAACTGATGCCCCGAGAAAAGAAAATGCAAACACCCAGTAAGCAATCTGAAAGCTCTAGCATGACTCATGAAGAAGAGGAAGAAATGCTACATGATATATCAAAACTACAAGAGCAAGTGCAACAAATTTCACTCTCACAAAAGCTAACAGAAGCTAAGATAAATGGAGTAGAATCTAAGATAAAGGGCGTGGAAGCCAAGATTGACGATTTGAAGATAGATTTGAAGGAAGATTTGACAAATTTTCTACAAGAAATACTTACTAATGGTGAAAGGGGAGGAAAGGAAACTCATGATGCAAACAAAGGAAATGTTAATCATGATTTCATAGACTCTAATGTTGGATCGAAGACGAATCATATTCCAAAAATAGATATGAGGAAGTTTGATGGCAAGGATCCCACAACATGGATATTACAGATGGAGCAATCTTTTGATCTCAATAATGTGAAAAACACAAAAAAGGTACGTATTGCAACTTTATATTTGGAACCAAATCAGTTTGTATGGTATCAATGGCTTTGCTCTCGTAAACAATTTATCACTTGGGCAATTTTTACGGAAGAATTGATAACACATTATGAGGATACAAAAAGCAACACTTTTTTTAGCCAATTGATAAGTCTCAAACAAAAGGGTTCAATAATGGAGCACATTGAGGAGTTCCAAAAATTGAACATAAGGGTAAAAAATATTCCAGAGGAGCATAGGATTGATGTGTTCATAGGGTCTTTAAAGGATAATATCCAAAATGATGTTCATCTTTGGGAACCTGATTCATTAGAGAAGGCATTCAGGTTAGCAAGAAAAATGGAAAGAAAAATTATGGCAACCAGGAAGCATACCACCCACAACTATAAAGACGGAAGTGTTGTTGCCGCTAGTCTTCCACAACCTATAAGGTTGACACCACAACAATTGGAAGAAAAAAGAGCAAAAGGGCTTTGTTACAGTTGTGATAACAAATACACTAAAGGTCATAAGTGTGCTGAGAAGAAATTATTCTACATAGATTGTGAAGAGGAAGAAGAAAAGGAGCAAGAAAGGTCAAAAGAAGAGGATATACTCCAGGAACAAAACCTAGATGAAGAACAAATGAATCCGACCATATCTTGTAATGCATTGGCAGGAATTACCACTCCTCAAACCATCAAGATAGAAGGACAAATCAAGAAGAAAAAGGTAATAGTGTTGACTGATTCAGGAAGTACCCACAATTTTATTCATTGTAAGGTAGCAAAAGAATTGAATTGCTTCTTATATCCAGCACCAGAGTGTCAAGTGATGGTTGCAAATGGAGGAACAATAAATTTCTCTAGAAAGTGCCATAATATCAAGCTATCCATGGGAGAATATGTATTGACTAGCCCAATGCTTTCCATTCCAATGGGAGGTGCTAATGTTGTATTAGGAGTCCAATGGCTACAATCCTTGGGTACACTAGATTTTAATTTTCAAGAACTTTTCATGAAATTTTCTGTGGAAGGAAAGGAAGTTGAATTAAGGGGTATTGCAGGGAAACCGAGAAAGATAATTAGCTCTAACGGTATGACAAAGCTTCTAAAAAAGGAACGAAAAGGTGTAATTGCACAATTATGTTCGCTAGAGGTTTCCACATTGGAATCATCTATTTCTCCAGATCTCCAAAAAGTCTTGGACAATCATTCCAAGGTGTTTGAGACTCCCAAAGGTCTCCCACCTATTCGTGATCATGATCATGCTATTCATCTGATTCCAGGAAGTGTTCCTCCAAACATCAGGCCGTACAGATATCCCTATGCCCAAAAGAGTGAAATTGAACATATGGTTGCAGAAATGCTAGAGGTTGGTATAATTCAACCGAGTCAAAGTTATTTCTCTGCTCCAGTAGTATTGGTGCACAAGAAGGATGGATCATGGCGCATGTCTTCGGATTATAGGGATCTCAACAAGCTCACTATTAAAGATAAGTTTCCCATTCCTGTCATTGATGAATTACTGGATGAATTCCATGGATCAATTTAATTCACCAAGTTGGATCTTCGTTCAGGATATCATCAAATCAGAATGAAGACTGAAGACATTCCGAAAATAGCATTTAGAACTCATGAGGGTCATTATGAACTTTTGGTCATGCCTTTTGGCCTTACCAATGAACCCTCAACATTTCAAGGTTTGATGAATTCAATTTTCAAACCATTCCTTAGAAAATTTGTGTTAGTATTTTTTGATGATATACTAATCTACAACAAGTCTTGGAAGGATCATGTTGAACATGTTGACAGGGTGCTACAACTATTAGAGGAGAAACAATTATATGAAAAAAGATCCAAATGTTTCTTTGGAGTACAAGAGGTGGAATATCTGGGTCATATTGTATCTCATGAAGGAGTTAAGGTAGACCCTAGAAAAATTAAAGCCATTAAGGAATGGGAAATCCCCACATCCATAAAGCATCTGCGAGGATTTCTCGGGTTGACAGGGTATTATCGCAAGTTTGTTAAGAATTATGGGAGAATAGCAGCACCTCTAACAACACTATTGAAGAAAGATGCAATTTCATGGACTCTGGAAGCAACAAAGGCCTTCGAACATCTTAAAGAGGTAATGTGCCAAGCACTTGTCTTAGCTACACCGGACTTCACAAAAACCTTTATTGTGGAATGTGATGCTTCAGGAATGGTGCTATTTTAATGCAAGATGAAAGACCCATTGCTTTTGAAAGTCGTCCAATCAAGGGAAATTTTTTACACAAAGCTATTTACGAGAAGGAAATGTTGGCAATACTCCATGCACTTAAGAAATGGCGACCCTACCTAATGGGAAGACACTTCAAGGTAAAAACGGATCATGATAGCCTTAAATACTTTTTAGAGCAAAGATTATCCTCTGAAGAGCAACAAAAGTGGGTAAAAAAGATGTTGGGTTATGACTTTGAAATCATCTGCAAAAAAGGGAAGCAAAATGTGGTGGCAGATGCACTCTCAAGAAAGGATGAGGATGTGGAAGCATTATTGTGCACCATTTCTATTATCCAACCAAATTGGATAAACGAAGCAAGGGAGGAATGGAAGAATGACGAAGAAGTGTGGGCACTTATTCGAAAGTTACAACAAGATTCCAGTACGTCGGATACATTTAGCTGGAAAAATGATTCGTTATGGTATTTACAAAGATCGCTTATACCTCTGTAAGAATTCCCAGTTAAAACAAAATATTCTTATGGAATTGCACACTTCTCCCTTAGGAGGGCACTCGGGATTTTTAAAAACTTACCACAAGGTTAAGAAGGAATTTTTTTTGGGATGGCCTTAAATCAGATATTCAAAATTTTGTGGCGAAATTTTTGGTTTGCCAACAAAATAAAGTTGAAACAATTAAGACACCGGGTCTATTACAACCTTTATCCATTCCAAGCCAACGTTGGGAGGAGGTTTCAAAGGATTTTATCATAGGTTTACCCAAGTATGAGGGAAAGAGTGTCATCATGGTGGTAGTTGACAGATTTACCAAGTATGCACACTTTTTTGCATTATCACATCCATTTAAAGCTAGTACAGTTTCTACTGCATTTATGGAAACAATTCAAAAGCTACATGGAAACCCAAAGATTATTGTAAGTGACAGAGATCTCATTTTCACTGGAAATTTTTGGACAGAATTCTTTTCTTGTCTTGGTACTCAGTTAGCTCATAGCTCATCTTATCATCCTCAATCTGATGGGCAAACTGAGATAGTAAACAAACGTTTGGAAGGATATCTTCGTTGCTTTGTATCTGATAAACAGACATAATGGGTCAAATGGTTGTTGGCATTATGATTCTGGTTGGCGCTATGGCACAGGTATTGTACTTGATGGCAACTCACTCAAGTGGCAGGTCTATGTTCAGGCTCTCAAAATCATAGAAAATGAGATACCCACAGGTGATCCTAAGAGAAGCTGCGGACCCGCAGGTACGCCGACCAAGAAGTGCGGACATACCCATAGGTGCTCCGTTCAGAAGGTGCGGACCCTAGTTCACTCACTCCAATGCAGAGAAGCGCACACACGTGGGAATTCTTATGTTTGGCCCTTGGTATTTAGCCCGTCGTTCATGATCCTATGGTTTTGGTCCGTGGTATAAGATCTAAATTATTGAACCCCGGTTTGGATCCCTTGTATTGGTTTTCGATGGCTTTGTGCCATGGTTTGAATAAGGGCTTGCCTATAAAAAGGAAAGGAGATCACTTGGCTAGTCACTTGTGAAATTTGAATATCTTAAGATCTGAAATTTTGGGTAATCGGTTTAAAAAGCTAGATCTATATCAAGGAGAAATCTGAAAGGTGTAAGGCAGATCTATTGATAGGTCGTGATCTCTTGGGCGCATGACCAGATCTGTGGATCTGACGGTCTGTGGTACATTGGAGGACTGTTATTTTGGCTCTATTTGGAGGTCCGCTGGTGATCCACAGCTCAGGTGTGGAGGTACGCAGCACAGCAGAAGGCGTAGGTGCGGGGGTCCGCAGTGAAGCAGAAGGCACTGATGCAGAGGTACGTAGCGCAGAAGAAGGCATAGTGCGGAGGTACGTAGAGGAACAGAAGGACTAGGTGCGGAGGTACGCTGTCAGGAAGACAGTGAAGGTGCGGATCTAAGCAGAGGTACACAGTGCAGAGGAAGGAGTAGGTGCAGAGGTACACAGAGCAAAAGAGGACCAGATGCGGATCTGCGCAGTCTAGACACAGAAGAGCTGCGGATATCCGCAGGTTGATATTGGTGTAGTTGCGGACTTTTCTTGAAGCATTTGTTGGCTGCCTTTTATCTATTTGCTGCAGAGCTCTGGGTTTAGATTACTGGTATTGCTTTTCTGTTTACAGAATTTTGAGAAGTTGGGTAATTCATTGGTTGATTGTATAAGGAGATTGGTTGATTCACATGTACTTGATGATTATTTGATCTTCTTGGATCCAGTCTGAAAATTAATGAAACATGGTCCTTAAAGAAGTAGAAGAGCTAAGGGGGTTGTAGCTCCCTTCCAGGAGAAACTGGAAAATGAGAGAGGGTTGTAGCTCTCTGCAGGTTGCAGCCTGCATACTGGTAAAGGACAGCACTAGTACAAAATCATTGTAAAAGAAGTTTCTAATTGAAAGAAGATAGAGACATATTGCAGCCGGTGGTTTTCACCCACATTGGGTTTCCACCTTATATCTAGTGTTCTTTGGTGTGATTATCTGTTTTTCCTTGTTCTTGCTCATTATTATATGGTACTGACATACAAACTAATGATTAATATCTAAAGAATAAATTAAAGTATAAATCTAGAAGATATATTGAAAATAATTTGATAATACTGATTCACCCCCCCTCTCAGTATTATTTCCAACAATTGGTATCAGAGCAGGTCCTTCAGAAGAAGCTTGATTGCTAGAAGGAAGATCTTCCATCATGAGCAACTACAAGAGGGAAGCATCAATCAGGCCACCGATTTTTGATGGGACAAGCTTTGTATATTGGAAGGTAAGAGTTACTGCCTATCTTCAATCTCTTGGTATAGAAGTCTGGGATATCATAGATACAGGGTATACTTTTCCATCAGCAACTCCTACAGATCCGGCTGAGAAGAAGAAATATGAAACAAATGCAAAGGCGGTCAATACTCTATTAGGATGTCTATCTCAATCAGAATTTGTCAAGGTTATGCAGTATAAGTCCGCAAAAGAGATATGGGACAAGATTGTACTGAGCTATGAAGGAGATGATCAGGTAAAACGAGAAAAACTTCAAACCCTCAAAATTCAGTATGAAAATATCAGAATGCATAATGATGAAAGTGTGGCTAACTATTTCCTTCGTGTAGACGAGATTGTTAATTGTATGAAAAACTTGGGTGAAGAAATAAAAGAAGTCGTTGTGGTTGAAAAAGTTCTAAGATCTTTGTCCCCTAGGTTTGAATCTAAAGTTTCTGCAATAGAAGAAAAGGAGAATCTTCGAAACCTTACCATGTCACAGTTACACGGGATTCTAACTGCTTATGAAATGAGGAAAGGAGGACCATCAGACAGGAGAGAAGCAGCTTTCAAGGCTTCAGGCAAAGGAGACTACTATGAGTTAGGACATGCGTCAAAGGAGGAAGAAGAATCAAATTTTTTCAAAAACCTTCAACGGGGTACTGGAAGATTCAGAGGTAAGTTACCTTTCAAATGTTTTGCTTGTGGGAGAGTTGGTCACTATGCTGCCAAATGTCCTCATAAGGATAAAACTGACAAAGGGAAGGAACCTGTTAGATGGAACAAGAAACAGAATGTAACTAAGAAAAGTTACTACACTCATGAAGATAGTGATGGTCTTTCAAATAGTGATGAAGATGAACGAGGTAATAACTATAAACTTCTAATGGCTTTTGAAGTTGATGATTACATGGATGTTATAGATGTGGATGGCTTTTATGAAGAGATTTCTAGACTCAAAACATGTTTAGAAGAAAAGAATGTGATCATTAATACTCTGCAATTCCAACTTGATGAAAAAGAAAAATCTCTTGAGAAGTTAGAATGTGAAATTGTTGGCCTTAGAAAAGAAATTGAGAAAACAAAGGCTCTTAATCTTAAATTTGTTAAAGGATCTGAAACTCTGGATGAAATTATCAATGTACAGCATTCTCCGCTAATCAAGACAGGTCTGGGGTATAATGGAGAAGCATCTCAAGCATCCACCTCAAAGAGTTATCTCAATGCAACAAGCAGGAATGAGCTAAAGCCCAATGGAGATCACCAGGTAAAACAGGGACGAATTACATCAAGAATAAACAAAGACTACCAGCTAAATCAGGGGCAATCCACCTTCAGGATGAACAAAAGCTACAACCAGCCACAGGTAAAATCTTCTCAATTTGCCTCAAGAATGGATGACAATAGAAACTACAATCATTTGGCAGGTAGATTTGATAATCGCAGAAGTTTCTTCAATGGCCAATGTTTCTCTTGCCATAACTTTGGCCACAAAGTAGCTCAATGTGTTTCCTATAAAACAATCATGACTAGAGAAGCTCAAAAACAAAGAAATATGACTGGGATCACGAAAAGGACTTATAATAACTTTTTGGCCCTTGAAAATGAAATTGAATGTCCTATTTGTAATAACTTTGGTCATGAAGATTCTGAATGCAGGAGCAGGTTTTGGTAGACAAAGGAACAAGCCTCAAGTACCAGAACATGGAGAATAAAGGAACCACAACCAGAGAGATGTGGGATAGCTTTTTATGCAGAAGGACAGGAAAATCAATGGTACATCGACAGCGGATGTTCGAAGCATATGACAGGTGATAAAGAAAAACTCGAATCATATACTGCTTTAGAAAAGGGAAAGAAAGTTTCTTTTGGAAATGATACCCCTGCAGTCATAAAAGGAAGAGGCACTGCTCAGTTGAAAGAAAAGGTCAAAGCTGGAAATGTTTTGTATGTTGATGGCTTGAAGCATAATCTTCTAAGTGTTAGTCAGATGTGCGATCAAGGAACCGAGGTAATATTTCGATCAAATGGATCTAGTGTTCGTGATCTTGATACAGGAAAAACAGTGATTGAAGGCAGAAGAACTCCAAATAACTTATACATATTTGAAGAAGGACAACAACAATGCTATTTGAGCAAGGATGATGAACACTGGTTATGGCACCGGAGGTTGGGGCATCTAAGCTTTTCACAAATAAGGAAAGCATGCAAATACCAGGCATTTTGTGGTCTTCCAGATATCAAAATTCCAGACAACATCATATGCAAATCATGTTAGTTTGGTAAGCAAACCAGAACTAACTTCCCTGAGAAGGAAGGATCAGTCAGCAGGCCTCTTGAACTAGTCCATGCAGATGTATGTGGTCCTTTTAGGACAAGGTCACCTCGAGGAGAAGAATACTTTATATTATTCATTGACGACTTCTCCAGGATGGTTTGGTTAGGACTTATGAAACACAAGGAAGAAGCATTCGAAAAATTCAAATCTTTCAAAGCCTTGGCTGAAAACGAATCAGATCACAAAATTAAGTGCCTCGGGTCTGAAAGAGGTGGGGAGTTTACCTCAAACGAATTTTTCGATTTCTGTGAAGAATATGGAATAAGAAGGGAATTATCTACAGCTAGGACTCCTCAACAAAATGGAGTGGTGGAAAGGATGAATAGAACAGTTCAACAAATGGCTCGTGCTATGCTTGATGAGTCTGGAACTCCCGCAACCTTCTGGGGTGAAGCTGCATTTGCTGCGGTTGTTATTCTCAACAAAACAAATGTCCGAGTGAACAGCACTCAAACTCCTCATGAGCTCTGGTATGGTGAGACTCCTTCGGTAAAGCAGATCAAAATTTTTGGAAGCAAATGCTATATTAAGAATAATGATGAACAGCTTGGCAAACTTGAACCTAGAGCAGATGAAGGCATTCTCCTTGGTTATTCTCCCCACAACAAAGCATATAAGTGTTACAATAAAACACTTGGAAGAATTGTTGAAAGCATTGATGTGGTGGTTGATGAAAAAGGAAACATTCCTAAGCAAGTAAATTATGAAAATATCGAAGAGGATGAAGAATACCCTCCAAATCAGACTGAAGATGAAGAAGAACCTCAAGAGGCACCAGAGGAACAGACAAGGATAAAAGAGAAGACTCCATCTAGGTATGTTCAAAAGAATCATCCAGAATCTCAAATCTTGGGGCAAAAGGAGGCAGGCATACAAAGAAGAAGAACAATTGCAGAAGCTTCAAGCTATTTGGCATTACTCTCCTCCACTGAACCACAAAATGTAAGAGAGGCATGCAAAGATGAATGTTGGGTCAAGGCAATGGATGAAGAACTTGAGCAGATCGAAAAGAACAACACTTGGGAGTTGGTTCCTAGACCAAAAGATAAGAATGTCATAGGGACAAAATGGGTCTTCAAAAATAAGTTGAATGAAAATGGGGAAGTAATTAGAAACAAGGCCAGACTTGTTTGTAAAGGATATGCTCAACAAGAAGGAATAGAATTTGAAGAAACTTTTGCTCCTGTTGCAAGACTTGAGGCCATCCGAATGTTCCTTGCTCTCTCAAGCTTTCAGAAGTTCAAAGTATTTCAAATGGATGTGAAATCAACCTTTCTGAATGGAGACTTAGAAGAAGAAGTATACATTGAGCAGCCAGATGGTTTCATTCTTGGGAATGATCCAAATCTTGTATGCAGACTGAAAAAGGCTCTCTATGGTCTTAAACAGGCTCCAAGGGCTTGGTACTACCATTTGGACAAATATCTTCATCAACAAGGTTTTTCAAAAGGATCAGCAGATAGCAATCTTTATATAAAAATTGAAAATGACAAATTGCTAATACTTGTTGTGTATGTAGATGATATTATCTTTGGCAGCAGTGAAGAAGCTATGAGTCAAAGCTTTGCCTTGGTGATGCAGAAAGAATTCGAAATGTCTTTGCTTGGATAACTGACGTATTTTCTTGGTTTGAAAATCCAACAAAATGAAGACGGTATCTTTTTGTCTCAAACCAAGTATCTCAAACAGATCTTGAAGAAATATGGCATGGAAGATGCAAAACCAGTATGTACCCCCATGGTTACAAGATGCAGCCTCAGTGCAAATGATGAATCAGCAGCAGTGCATCAGCCAACCTATAGATCTATGATTGGAAGTCTAATTTATTTGACAGGTATCCGACCATACATCATGCATGCAGTGGGAATAGTTGGAAGATTTCAGGCAAACCCAAAGGAAACTCATCTTCAGGCAGTGAAGAGAATTTTCAAGTACCTTCAAGGAACTCGAAACTATGGCTTATGGTATCCTAGAAATATAGATCTCACTCTTCATGCTTTACAGATGCAAATTGGGCTGAAAGTGTGGATGACAGAAAGAGCACAAGTGGTGGTGTATTTTTATGGGTTCTAGATTAGTATCTTGGTTCAGCAAGAAATAGAGTTCGATTGCTTTATCTACAGCTGAAGCAGAATATGTGGCTGCTGCATCTTGCTGCACTCAACTTCTTTGGATGATGCAGACTTTGCAGGATTTTCAAATCACTTGTACACCACCTATCTCCATCTTATGTGATAATACAAGTGCAATCAGCATTTCGAAGAACCCAGTCATGCATTCAAAAACCAAGCACATACCGATCAAGTATCACTTTCTCCAGGAACAAGTGTTGGAACAAAAGGTCAAACTGGAGTATGTTCCTTCTAAGGAACAAGTTGCTGATATTCTCACCAAACCACTACCCAGGGAAACGTTTGAATACCTTAGGCAAAAGCTGGGGGTAGTTGATGCATCATCTTGTTGTTGAATCTTATCTGTTTCAGAGATTGTTGGTTGTACGCGAGTTTCATATGGGGTATACGCGTACATTTGCTAGTTTATGGATTGGTCGAAGATCGAATGGCACAGGTTCAGGGGGAGAATATATTCTTCTAATAATACATTGTTGGCATTATGGTAGAAGAGCTTGGAGGAGAAAGTACAGAAGGAGAACATGGGTGCTGATCTGAATATGGCTGCTAATATGTCTCTATCTCTCTTGTCAAAGTCATGATGGATTATGGTTCTTTTTGAAGAAAATTTCTTTTGCAGATCTGGTCTATAGTCAGGGGGAGCATGATCAGCACAACAGAGATTTCAACATGTTCTCAGGGGGAGCATAACCCTTTGCCCTTGATGTCAAAGGGGGAGAATGGATTTGAGGATCTTGGGGTTGCCATCAAGTCCAAAGGGGGAGATTGTTGGCATTATGATTCTGGTTGGCGCTATGGCACAGGTATTGTACTTGATGGCAACTCACTCAAGTGGCAGGTCTATGTTCAGGCTCTCAAAATCATAGAAAATGAGATACCCACAGGTGATCCTAAGAGAAGCTACGGACCCGCAGGTACGCCGACCAAGAAGTGCGGACATACCCATAGGTGCTCCGTTCAGAAGGTGCGGACCCTAGTTCACTCACTCCAATGCAGAGAAGCACACACACGTGGGAATTCTTATGTTTGGCCCTTGGTATTTAGCCCATCGTTCATGATCCTATGGTTTTGGTCCGTGGTATAAGATCTAAATTATTGAACCCCGGTTTGGATCCCTTGTATTGGTTTTCGATGGCTTTGTGCCATGGTTTGAATAAGGGCTTGCCTATAAAAAGGAAAGGAGATCACTTGGCTAGTCACTTGTGAAATTTGAATATCTTAAGATCTAAAATTTTGGGTAATCGGTTTAAAAAGCTAGATCTATATCAAGGAGAAATCTGAAAGGTGTAAGGCAGATCTGTTGATAGGTCGTGATCTCTTGGGCGCATGACCAGATCTGTGGATCTGACGGTCTATGGTACATTGGAGGACTATTATTTTGGCTCTATTTGGAGGTCCGCTGGCGATCCATAACTCAAGTGCGGAGGTACGCAACGCAGCAGAAGGTGTAGGTGGGGGGGTCCGCGGCGAAGCAGAAGGCACTAGTGCGGAGGTACGCAACGCAGAAGAAGGCACAATGCGGAGGTACACAGAGGAACAAAAGGACCAGGTGTGGAGGTACGCTGTCAGGTAGATAGTGAAGGTGCGGATCTGAGCAGAGGTACGCAGTGCAGAGGAAGGAGTAGGTGCGGAGGTACGCAGGGCAGAAGAGGACCAGATGCGGATCTGCGCAGTCTAGACACAGAAGAGCTGCAGATATCCGCAGGTTTATATTGGTGAAGTTGCGGACTTTTCTTGAAGTATTTGTTGGCTGCCTTTTATCTATTTGCTGCAGAGTTCTGGGTTTAGATTACTGGTATTGCTTTTCTGTTTACAACATTCTGAGAAGTTGGGTGATTCATTGGTTGATTGTATAAGGAGATTGGTTGATTCACATGTACTTGATGATTATTTGATCTTCTTGGATCCAGTTTGAAAATTAATGAAACGTGGTCCTTAAAGAAGTAGAAGAGCTAAGGGGGTTGTAGCTCCCTTCCAGGAGAAACTGGAAAACGAGAGAGGGTTGTAGCTCTCTGCAGGTTGCAACCTGCATACTGGTAAAGGACTGCACCAATACAAAATCATTGTAAAATAAGTTTCTAATTGAAAGAAGATAGAGACATATTGCAGCAGGTGGTTTTCACCCACATTGGGTTTCCACCTTATATCTGGTGTTCTTTGGTGTGATTATCTATTTTTCCTTGTTCTTGCTCATTATTATATGGTACTGACATACAAACTAATGATCAATATCTGAAGAATAAATTAAAGTATAAATCTAGAAGATATATTGAAAAGAATTTGATAATACTGATTCACCCCCCCTCTCAGTATTATTTCCAACAATGGTTGCCTCTGGCTGAATGGTGGTATAACACTTCCTTCCATACAGCAACAAAAATGACCCAATTTATGGCACTTTATGGGTATCAGCCACCATCCATCACATCATATTTAAGAGAAAATTCTAAGGTTCAAGCAGTGGAACATCACATCGAACATCAACAACAAGTCCTCCAACTCTTAAAGGATAACCTCGTGTTGGCACATAATAGAATGAAACAACAGGCAGATCAACATTGCAGCGAAAGAAGTTTTGATGTAGGTGATTGGGTATTCCTACGGATACAACCATATAAGCAAATGTCCCTCAAGAAAGCTAAGAAGGATAATAAATTATCACCAAAGTATTATGGTCTGTACAAGGTGTTGCAAAAGATTGGTACTGTGGCATACAAATTGGAGCTTCCTGTAGCTTCTCGATTGCACCCAGTTTTCCATGTTTCATGTTTAAAGAAGGTTATAGGCGATAAGCTCCTAGTTCAAACAATATTTCCAGAACTTGACGAGGAAGGAAAAATTATATTGGAACCAGAAGCAATCACAGAAACAAGATCTCGACAGCTAAGAAATCGATCAATTTCAGAGTATCTTATCAAGCGGAAGAATTTATCAGCTGAAGGTTCCACATGGGAGGATGAGAATTTTATACAGAAGCATCCAGAACTACTCAAGCATTGAGGACAACACTTTTTTGAAGGAGAGGGGCATGTTGGGTCCCTATAATATTAATGATTACCCCATTACTATTGTAGTTGTACCCCTTATTAATATTGTTGTGCCCCTATTGTCCCCATATTGTTATTATTGTGCCCCATAGAATCCCTCTATTGTTATTTTTGTGGCTTTATATTATTATTGTTAGGTCGGCTGGGTTATATTGTGACTCCTTAGACTCCTATATATAGAAAGCAGGTTTTGTCATTTGAATCATTGAAGAATTGTTCATTTATGTAATGTAAAGGAGGTTGCCCCCTCGAAGAGGCTGAATTTTAAGGCGTTGATCTATCTTTTCTATCTTTCTCTTGAGTTGGTTTCATAACACCCTAGCACTCGCTAACACTCAACACACATTGGCACACCTAACTGAAATGAGTTTCACTAACAGTCAATCCAAAAACCCTTCCAGAGTCTAGCTAGTTACTTGTTCTTCACTAAGATATTAGCGTTAAATTTATTGTATAGTGTTTAGTGTGAAAATATTACTAGGAATTTTTATCGCATTACTTGGAAGGTGGCTAAGCCACAAGAATGACAATAAGGTTCCTGAATCTTGGATTGTAAAACTAACCAACAAATATATGACTATAAGATCTTTTGGAAATCGTAGTTCACTAAAGAGATTCATGGTAGTGATTTTCCCATTGGGCTAGACCCAAGAACTTGATTGTTAATTATATGCAGAGAAGTGTTAGTTTGATGTTGTAAATGTCAAATTTATAGTTCAACAACATGATGGAGGCTTACCTCTGACATCATAATTCAGTTTTTTATCTTCATGGTGAAAACCCCACAATGTCCAAGTGTGACACCCTCCTTGCAACAACACCCTTCGAGTAGTTACCCAATGACTTCCTTTCCTTTGATTCCCCACTCCTCATCTTGGTCACTCTCAATTACTTCTCCCTTACTCTCTTGTCAATGTGCTCTTATGCTTCCTATTCTCCTTATCCCAATTTCTCTTCTCTTTATACTTCTCACTCCATCCTTCTAGTTAGTTAGGGCTTGGCTAACTGGATTTTCTCTTTCCTGCCATTTGGCCTCCCATTTTCTCCTTGTTCTAGAATCGACAAAGAGTGAGGGAGGAGAAAAATCCATTCATGTGTGCTAATAGGTTGCAAAATATCTCCCCACCCTCATTGACTACATCAAGGCCTGTAAATATTATGCCTGTGAGTGTCTTTGAGTCTCTTCTTAGGTCTTTGGTCGAATTATTTTTACTCTTTCAACTATATGAGTCGAGCTATATGCTCTTTAACCCCCCCATTAATAGAGTTCCTTGTACTTGTATCATGCCCCTGGTATAAAGACATATGTATATGTTATTATGGTATATGTTGAAATTTCATTATTACACTCACCTTGAAGTTAATGGGGTTCCATATAACTCCCCCTAGTTAATACAAGGTTCATTGAGTTAGAAAAATGTGCCATCAATAATTATAAGTGGTCACGTTAAGGAAGGACCATTGGTTCAAGCCTCATCAATGGAGATTGGGTCAATGGTTAGGGTTTTGATTCAGTTAGACACTATTCACTATTATATTTGTGAGCATAGAGTAATTATGATCTTCCCCATGTACACAAGGATAACTGAGAAGTGTTTCCCATAATCATGCAAGTGGAACTTCAACATGTACATCATGGTAACCACAAAATATTTATCATATTTATACGATGCAATGCGATAGGAAAATATTTACATTGTATACATGAATTTACTAAGATCAGGACCTTTAGCATCATATCTACATATTTACCACAAGACAAGGGTCATTACAACCCCTTAAAAATAGCCATAAGGCCTTCCTCTTTTGCAACTCCTTGACCACAAGGTTTTAATTGAAAACACATAGTTCCTTTAAAGATTTGTAGGTTGAGACAGCCACTTCAAGCCCTTGAACTTAAAGATAATCAAATATTTGAAATTTGTTACAATAATAAGTCCATTATGCACACTCCTCATCATAGAGTTGGGTAGAGAGGGAGAATACTTGATTGATGCTAACCTTGTAAATGAAAAACTTTGCCTACCCATTGGTTGGACTCTCCACCACTAGTTGACACCACTAACACACATCAAAAGTCCAAGATACCTGTGATATGTGCCCTACACCCAAGGGCTTAGACTATGCCTCCAGAAAATGTACCTTCAACTTTAGATGTCCCATAACAGTGATATCCTAAACCTAGCCTATTTGTTAGATTTTTGTAACTTTCACCTTAACTAACATTTGTTTTTAACTATTTAATCCACTTACCATATACTCTCTCTTGTTTGCACCCACCTAGAATACAATAACACTTATGTTTTTAACACAACCAAGTTAAGAGGGCATGTTTCTTTCTTACACTTAAATGTTTTCAATACAACCAAATTAAGAGAACGTGTTTCCTTTTCAAATTCCAAAAGTATAACATGTATATCTCTATAAATTAACAGCAAAATCATTGCATAAAAAGGTAAGCTTAAAATTAAATTATTATGATAAATACACCAAATATGGAAAAGATATGTTTGAACCACAAAAAAAGTGTTAGTTTATCAAATACAACTATAAACTTATTAAGCCATCCTAGATCCATCTTAACCCAGATCTATCAAGCGCCGAGAAGGATCCAATCTCTTGATGTGAAAACCTGTTTTTTGGCACTTGATAGATCCAGGTTAAGATGGATCTAGGCTGGTTATGTAATACTATATAATATCTATATTTGTATCTACATGTCTCTTTCTTATTCCCTCTCTCTATCTCACCCCCCAAACATGCACACTCTCTCTCCATATCTATCTCTCTCTCCCTCCCTCTTCCTCTTTGCCTCTCTCTCTTCCCTCTATCTCTCCTCTCTCCATCGCTCCTTCATTACTCCCTCTCTCTCTCTACCTTTATCTCTCTATGTCTTTCTTCTTCCTTCCCTTTCTCTTCGCCTCCAACTTCATCTCTCTTAGTCCTCTCTCTCCGTTTCTCTCTCACCTCCCTTTGTCCCCCCCCCCCACCCCACCATCACTCTCTCTCTCTCTCTCCCCCCTCCATCTCTGTGCCTCCCTCTCTGTCTCTTTCCATTCTTTCCCTATATTCATCCCCACCTATTCTCTCTCTTCCCTCCTCTCTTCTCTCCCTCTCTCTCTATCCATCTATCCCTTGTCACTTCCTCTCTCTCTCCACCTCTATCTCTCTATGCCTTAGTTCTTTCCTCCCTCTCTCTCCCCCTTTCTTCTTCTCTCTCTCCCCCTCCAACTCCATATCTCTCTCCCCCCCTCTCTTCTTCTCTCTCTCCCCTCTCTCTCTTCCTACCTCCTTCTCTCCGTCTCCCCCCATCATTCTCTCACTCTCTCTTTCTTTCTCTCTCTCTCTCTCTCCACCCTCCATGTTTTTCACTATCTCCCTCCCCTCTCTTCCCTTCACTTTGCTTGCTATCATCACTCGGATCCTTAATTAAGATAGATCTATGTTGGTTCTTACTAATATTTGTATTATATAAATTTCACATCTTTAAATACAAAAGTATTCTCTTTTTTAATTTTATTAAAACCTTAATTTAATTTATATGGGAATAATTTTAGTAGTCTTGAGGATAGGGGGTTTATATATATCTGAAAACTAATTACAACCCTTTTCCTATTAGCTTCAAATAAAAAATGTTATAAAATTAATTAAATTAAAATATTTTTATTGTGAAATAAGTTATGGTTTTTGGGCATGTGGTATTGATAAGCCATGGTATTGGCCCATGGTATTGTAACAAAGCCTATTTACAAGTTAATAATATCCATGGTAAAGTGGGGTGAATATCGATGCTTAAGAATCTTGTCATATTGTTATAAAGTATTTAGATTGTGAAATAAGATATGATTTTTTGGCATGTGGTATTGATAAGCCATAGTATTAGCGCATGCTATTGTAACAAAGCCTATTCACAAATTCATAATATCAATGACAAAGCAGGGATGAATATCCATGATTAAGAATCATGTCATATTCTTATAAAATATTTTGATTTTGAAATAAATTATGTTTTTTGGGCATGTGATATTGATAAGCCATGGTATTGGCCCATGGTATTGTAACAAAGTCTATTTCAAAGTTAATAATATCCATGGTAAAGTGAGAATGAATATCCATGGTTAAGAATATTTTCATATTGTTATAAAATATTTTGATTGTGAAATAAGTTATATTTTTAGAGCATGTGGTATTGATAAGCCATAGTAATGGCCCATGGTATTATAACAAAACCAATTTTTTACAAGTTAATAATATCATCGTAATGTGGAGGGTGAATATCCATGGTTAAGAATCTTGTCATATTGTTATAAAATATTTTGGTTGTGAAATAAGTTATGGTTTTTGGGCTTGACGTATTGATAATCCATGGTATTGGCTCATGGTATTGTAACAAAACCTATTCACAAGTTCATAACAAAATCAAAATATAACAAATTGAATTTTATTATTTTTATTATTAATTGATCCAACATTTAGATTTTTCAGTCATCCCCATACTTTTGACTTTTATTATTATTATTACTACTATTATTATTTAACTAAGCCCATATTTAGAATTGTTTACATACTTACATTACACCTATACATCTACTCTAGACTCTATAAATATTGTATTTATTGTTTTCAGAGAGTGAAATTTTAACATTTTTGAAAAAATTCAACCTTAATTTTGATGTAACAAAGCCCTCCCAATTCCAATATTCATTTACGTTATAAAACAAGTAGTATATGTTCACTTTTGATAGGGTGGAGGGAAAACGAGTAGATATTTTCACTTTTCACAGGGTGGGAGGGAAAATGAGATTGAAGAGAGTTGTGAATTAAATTTTCACTTTTCATAATGCGGAGGGAAAATTAGTAGCATATTTTCAATTTTCATAGGCGGGAGGGAAAACAAGATTGAAGAGAGTTGTGAATTAAATTTTCACTTTTGATAAGGCAGAGGGAAAATGAGTAACATATTTTCACTTTTCACACGCGGGAGGGAAAATGAGATTGAAGAGAGTTGTGAATTAAGGTTTTACCAGTAGCAGATTGATATCGAACCCCACCATTGGATCTTCAATCCATTAATGGTGCCTAGGTATGTTTCATTTCTAACCTGGCTGCATTTCCACCCCATTTTTAGTCTTCTTCCACACAGGGAGGAGTACACACACCTCAGGTCTCTAACCCTGCCATTGATTTTCAATCCATTAATGGCCCCCACATATGTTTCATTTCTAACCTCGCTACATTTCCACCCCACTTTTAGTCTTCTTCCACATAGGGAGGAGTACACACACCTCAGATCTTTGGTTCAAAATTCACTATTTTTTTCATCCTTTCTTTCAAGTTTACGAGTAGCATATTTTCACTTTTCATAGGGTAGGAGGGAAAACAAGATTGAAGAGAGTTGTGAATTAAGGTTTTACCAGTAGCAGACTGATATTGAACCCCACAATTGGATCTTCAATCCATTAATGGGGCCTAGGTATGTTTCATTTATAACCTTGCTGCATTTGCAACCCACTTTTAGTCTTCTTCCGCATAGGGAGGATTACACACACCTCAAATCTCTAGTTCAAAATTCACTATTTTTTTCATCCTTGCTTTCAAGTTTATGCTTTAATCTCTGTGCCTCACTTTGTTACTGTTTGCAGGGATGGCATTGGAATTTGATGACTTTGGGAAGCCATTTATTATAATAAAGAAGCAGGGGCAGAAGACCCAAATGAGAGGCTTAGATGTTCAAAATTTCTAACATTGTGGTCACCAAGGTTGTTATGAGAATACTGCGCACCTCACTGGACTCCAATGGAATAAAAATGAAGCTCTAGCACCCTTGTGATGATGTCATCATCAGTAAGCTCCTATTCTTTTTATTCATTCTCTATTTCTGGATCAATGAAAGTGCCCTTAAATTATGAAAATTAGTAGAATTTATTTTAAAACTTGTATGATTCATAACTAAAAATTACTTAAATTTTCTGTAAAGACTGAAATAAACCATTAAATTATGAAAATTAGTAGAATTTACTTTAAAACTTATATGATTCATAACTAAAAATTACTTAAATTTTCTGTAAAGACTGAAATAAGCCAATACTCTGCGATCTACTCACTCTTTCTCACAGACTCTGAGGCCCACTGAGGTAGATGCTCTAATGTGCATTAAGGGAATTTTAGCCCCTAGAATTGTATGTGCCATATTCCAACATGTTGTTTCCATTTATAGGTGCATGTCGTTGTGGGTAGGTCTCCTATTTTATATGATCTAGCTTTTTAGGACATGCATGTCAAACGTAGCCACATGGTATTGGTACATGCATGTAATATACCCAATAACTTATGTGCACTTTGAGGATGTGCTACTTCAGTTTACCACCCAAATTTACACAAAAACTGAACCCAAATTCACACAAATTTACGAAGTAATTGAACTGGATAATTCACACAAAAAGTGAACACAAATTTACAAAGTAATTGATATTAACTATTTACTACTGACATGCATGAAACTATAGATTTATGCAACCTAAATACACACAACCATTCCATTAATCACAAATCCATAAATCACAAATGCAACTAACACAAGCAGGGCAACCTAAAATTTAATTCAGCAATGGAATAAACCATAAGAAAATTAGTAATAATTCAATACAATTCATATATACATTTAGTAATACTTATCTATCTGGAATTGTTCAACAATTAGTTGCAGAAAAGGGAAGTAAGATCACAACCATATAACTGAAGATCAATCACAATTCATATTTTACTCGATCACTTGCTTCATCATTGACATTAGCACTATTTCACATGATCACATGATCCATTGTTAGTAAGATTTGTTTAACAATAGACCACACATAAGGGTATGCAAGTGTATTGTCTTATTGTCCATAAGCATACCTGAAATATAATCTCTTCATGAGTATAATTGATGGCCTTTACTATATTGAAGCATCTGTATTTTTCTTTATTTTATGGTTTGTCTATATAGAGTTGATTTTATTAGGTGTACATATGCATCTCAAAATTTCTCTTTAAGAAATCCTATCTTTATTCTTTCCAAGAAAAACTCTCTGGGGAATCCCAATGGATGTTTCCCCACATTCATGGATGGAATCCGTTGTAAACCCATTGGCATTGACTAGTGCACCTCACCCAAGGGATTTCAAACATGGCACCTGCCAGCTTAGAACTAGCTAAATACCCAGTAACATTAATGACATTCGGTTGGGCTAACCCCTTGAGCTCAATAAATCATAATCAAATACACTATTTTCTATATTAAATTATTGGTCCTATTTAACATTTTGTTAGAGTAACTATAACAATCCAAGTCTATTCCTATTTTTATATTGGTTTTTAATTCATTTTTTGGTGTGGTGACAACTTTATATGACTGTATAGATGTTTATTTTTGTCAGAGTATATGTTGAAAAGCAGATGCTCTCTTACATTCTACCTTGTCTGTTATGTATTGATGGAGTTCAGTTTCATTAGTTGTGACCAAAGAACTATGTCAGGCATGTATACAAGTATTCTTGTTTCACTATTTATAAACTGAACATTGTCCTTAAAAAAGAAAAGTAGATCCTTAATGCTACATGTTTGCATCTTAGGGAACTTCCAATCCTAATAAATGAGGTGAAATTTAAGTGTTTCCAGAATCCAAATCTTAGGTTTTGTGAATTCATACATATATGGTCCTGAAAAAGCGAAGTGAAATTTAATTATTTCGAAATCTTAAGTTCTGTGAATTCACTCATATTTGGTGTTGGAATCTTCTGAACCAATGGGAAGAATTTCTTTTAGTTGCATTCAAATTTTCCAAAAACAATGCTAAATTTCTCCTTGACTAAAATTCTCCCTGAAATGGCTTTTGGATTGAAAATTTTGTAAATATTTTTAGGGAAACAACCCAAAATAATTTTTCCATATTAGAGTTTTATAACACTAGGTACTAAAACATTCTTCTAATTTCTATTGCAAATGTCTGATAGAGTCTGCCCCAAAAACTGATCAGAAAATTAGGAGAGTCTGCCCAAAAACTGATCAGAAAATTAGGTAGATGCCTTGGACGGACTAAATAATTTTGAATGAATAATCAATTAACATAAATGATATATTAGGTTCCATAAATATATAACTTAGAAACATAAACTGAAGAAGAAATCTCAACGAGATTGACCTATTCTTAATTGAGTTGAATGAGGCCAGGAATAACTTTGACTATAGGGTGTTGAAAATGGCAGAATTTTGTTCTAGTTGGATAGATTTAGAACTAAAAATTAGCAGTCTTATTACTTGCATAACTTGGGAATATTTTTGTATCTCAAGTCTCAACCTTATTGAATAGTATGATTTATGCCTTGCAATGTTGAGATATAATGTGATACCACTTGCTAGTAACCTAAACACTTTGGATGAAAATTTAGTTGTGAATTTTACTTGCAAAAGATATAAGTGAAAATATAGATTAATTGTCCCTTGTGTAAAATTTCCTTGAAATTCTGCTACTGTTTGAATGAATAAATCTGAAACGAATTGTTGCACTAAGACAAAAAATATCTCTACCAATTTGTAGTGGAATAGAACAGAAATAAAACACAGTCATACTATAGCAAAAAAAAAAAAAAAATTCTAGGGGACCCAACTGGAAAAACCCTCTGCTAGCTGTAGAAATTTAAAATACTATCCATATTAAAATTTGAGACACCTTCTTCAAGACCAGGTTCATCAATTCTTATTGATTTTCATATTCATTTTCATAAGCATTAGGGTTTTTGTCCATCAAATCATAGTAGCTAGAAAGTGTCTCTTTGATTTCAGAAAGAAGATCAGGATCAACTTCATCCAAGAATCCTTTAGAAGGCTCATTAATAGCAAGAAGAAAGGTATTTTTTATTTTATTTCATCACATGCATCCATCATAATCATTGATTGTCTTCATTTCTTTCACAGTCATTTTCAATGTTAAATGAAAAAGGTAATTTAGTATGATATAATCCTTAGGTAACCAACCTCAGACATATTGTCGGTTAATTTATGTTGTTTGAAGTTTATTAAGTTTGAGTTTTATCATGAAACTACTAGAAGCATACTAGCATGGGTGAGTTGATTATCTTGATAACAATGTTATGGTTTGATCTAGTCCTTGAAAGGAACTTATAGTTGATGGTCAAAATTTCACATTCCTTTCATTTTTTTATCTTCACATATAACAAATATCTTTATGTTATAGCCTCTAGGTAGATATATATACAATAATTGCCACTCAAAAGTTGGAAGCCATCATTTTGGACATTGAGCTTACTCAACTTACCTTTGTTTGAGTTGAAAATGTCATTAGATCTCATTATATCGTCTATTGCAGAGCATGAATCCAATTTACCTTTGTTTCAATTTAAAATGTAATTAGATCTTGCTATATCATCTTTTGTAGAGAATGAATCCAATTTCTCATAGTCCATTTGCTTGAGGTATAAGAAAGATATTTTAATTCATTAAACTTACTTTAAATATTCTATTTGTTGATTGTGATTCTGCAGGCCACATCTGCATTGGAAAAGGGGTATATTTAATGAAGTGTGGAAGGAGGGGGAAGCTTTAGTTACGTCCTTTCAAACTTTCTAAGGTATGTAATTTTTAAAAAATTCTCCATAGAATGTTGTGCTTTAACTTTTTATTTTGATAATGGATTATTTATGTGATATCCCCTCTCTTACACACAACCAGAGTCCAGACATACATGGTTTTTTGGGATATGTGGACAATTGAAAGATATATGCTAGCCATTTATCTAATTTACATCGTAGAAGATCAAGCATTTACAATTGAATACTTCCTTGCCACTAAATTAGAGTTGAAGAGTCAGACTCCTATTTTTCATGCATATCCATCACTTTTAAATCAATTTATTGTTGACTCTATATAGACCTTCCATGGGGGGCAAAGAGTGATCACTACCATTACTTAATCTTTCTACAGACCAAGTAAATATTCCAAATGTGTATAAATTAGTGGCTTCTTGGAGAATCTCAAGAGTGGCGCTATTGTAGCAACAAGAAATTTGTTTATTTTGAGTTCTTCATTAGTGCATTGATAGTATATTGTTTATTCCATACAATACCTGAATAGTGTATGATCAAATTACAGTTAAGCCTGTCATAATATTTTGACTTACCCTCTTTTAGAGGGAAACTAGAGTGTGTGTCAAGCTTGCACGTCACAATTGTATCATGCAAAGTTTACCTGGGATAAGTTTTGTGGATCTAAGTAGCAAGATACCTATTGGAATTGAAGAGGCAACAATACTACAAAGTGGGAAAGAGACTTCACAGTTAACCTGGCTTTCACATTATTGTTGGAGTTGGTTTGTTGGCAAGATGTTGGATACCCCAACTTCCTTTTTATGATTTAGTGCAAGATTGAATCCTTCAACATATTCCTTGCTCAATTGTCATTAAGTGATGGCTTTTCTTAGAAGTGCTTCACACCTATAAACTTTATTAGAGTTGTTCTTGCATGTTTGGATGTGGTTAGCTTTTCTAAGCACACACGTACAAGAAGAGGGGAAATAATATGCCTGACTAATTTGAAGTTTTCTACTTGTGAATAGGGTGTTCCCATTCATAAACCTAACGACTCACTCTACTTCTTTCTAGTGAACAACTTTGGGACTTGCCATGAATCATGAGACAATTCCAGCCCCATAACTATAAATTTCTTATTTAAATCTATACCCAATATATTAGAATCTGCATAAGGAGAACTCCATTCTTGTTTCGAAAGAACCTGTAATCGACTTGTACCATGCTATTTAATCTTTTCTATATTTATTCGCATCCTTGTGTTGGGTGCTAAAAGGTGCCTTCTAAAACTCCTATTTATCCCACATTAATTGTCAACCCGAGCAATCCCTCTTATTTTAAGAGTGTACACAGTATGTGCATGCTATAATCTCAGAGAGTAATGTTTCTTAAATTGCAGTATAGATCTTTCACATACAAGAGTAAATGGATGATTTTAATAAATCCCAATTGCAATTAAAGAAAACTTAATCCTCTAATGAAATCAAATCATACATTCATCAAGGTAACAACAATCATCAGTCAATGATACAATAGTGATAAATCATTCCTCTTTTAACTGATTTAATCTAAATCAAACACAATCCTCAATAACCAATACAAGCAGCAAACGATCCCAATCTGAGAGCTTCGACAGCGATAATCAATACTCTTTACAATTGATGATCTCAAACATAATATGTAATTAAATAACTGAATTTGAAATAACAGTAAACTGAATCAACAACACTACTACGGATTATACAAAGTAGAATGATTATGTTAAGATTGGAAAATAAGAAACAACAAAGCGATACAATTGCAGAAAGTAAGAATTCAATCAAACCATCACACTGCGGAAATCAGAAATGCATGATACAAGAACAACAAGTGAATCCACTAGGGGTCGGGCCTTTAGCCTCCAGTGAATACCGCCGGATTACTTCAGGAAATGCAAAGGAACAACAACTCTACTTATATATTAATCATCAACTCGGGTAGCATTATATTAATTTGTGTCTTCTCAGCAGCGATAGTCTACAAATAGAATTACAATTCAGAATAATAATACTCTCTCCCTCTCCTCCTATCCTATCCTATCTATCTCTAATCTAATAATCCATCTAATTCTCCACCCTTCATCTCTAATCTCCTCTCTTTGACCTCTGTTCTCATTTAAACACCCAGAGAGCAGAGAGAAGTTACAACAATTATGATTACAAAAATGATTCCCATAACAAAATTGGATTGTTCACAACAAATTTATCAACAAGATCATATATGAAATATCTTTCCATCAGCATTCAACAGGAACAGGTCGAATTTGGTATTGCAACTGGGATAATTTGGAAATCGGCTACAACAATGAATATGAGAAAAATGTCTTCAAAAAACCTTCTGTTTCCCTTAATATGGACCAAATTTGGGAAAACTGTTCACAAAAAAATTAATTTGGTCTGTTCTGAACAAAACCCATGTTTCGGATTTTCCAGATTCTTCTCCATTTGCCCGAAACGTCCAATACAAAATTTTCACTTCTTATTCCAACGAATTTCTGAGTTGGAATATTTAATGATGAGCTGGAGATCAAATCTTCAATTTGGAAAATATCTTGGAGGCTAAAATGGTGGGTGATGTTACAACCAATTTATTAATAAACTATCATTGGTAAAATCATGCATAATAATCATCAATTTATTAAAAATAATGGAGAAGAAATTATATTTATCCATAAGAGCATAAATAATTATAAAATGGAATTATATGATAAAGTATGGTAAATGACGTGATAAACAATGGTAGAAATGGATGAAATAGGCATTAAATAATGATAATAATACTGACAAACTAGTGGCCCAACATACCCCCAAACTGAATATATTTCATGTCCTCATGCAACCCAAAAACTCTGTATCAACCAAGCAATCATACAAAAATTGTTCATCCCAACTCATGAAATGGATGGAACAAATGAATTCTTCCTCAGTTAATAAATATTCAATTTTATCAATGTTGATGAAGGCATAACAATTTTTACATTGACATTCAACTTATGTGTATATGAAGTTGCAGCAAGATATGATATAAGTAACAACAAACTTCATTAACCATTTTCTCAAAAACTACAAACCAGATTTTGTTGAAATTTTGCAAAGTACATTTATAATATATTAATGTTTCTATGATCCAAAAATCAGATCGTTTTGATGCACATATCATGATATATAAACAAAATGGCTATAGGTGATAGTGCATGATTTCCGAAATTTTATGAACTAATTTAACTTGAAATTGTATTTTAATGATACGTCTATGTTTTCCAGAAATCACAAGCATTGAGTTCATAGTTTTAAAAATATGTGGAAATCAATCTTGCACTGTATAAATATGAAATTGTATGCCTTAAATGAGAAAGAAAGTAGAAAACATCCATCATGCGTAGCAATTCCTCCCCAAAATGTGTGTATTTTTTTGCTGTACCCCCAAACTAAATATATTGCATGTCCTCATGCAACCCAAAGACTTTGTATTAACCAAGCAATAATACAAAAATTGTTCATCCCAACTCATGAAATGGATGGAACAAATGAATTCTTCCTCAAATAATGAATATTCAATTTTAGCAATGTTGATGAAGGCATAACACTTTTTACATTGACGTTCAACTTATGTGTATATGAAGTTGCAGCAAAATATGATATAAGTAACAACAAAATTCATTAACCATTTTCTCAAAAACTACAAACCAGATTTTGCTGAAATTTTGCAAGTAGATTTATAATATATTAATGCTTCTATGATCCAAAAATCAGATCGTTTTGATGCACGGATCATGAGATATAAACAAAATGGTTGTAGGTGATAGTGCATGATTTCCGAAATTTTATGAACTAATTTAAATTGAAATTATCTGAGTTTGTGTATTTTAATGATACGTTTATGTTTTCCAGAAATAATAGCAAACTTCATTAACCATTTTCTTAAAAACTACAAACCAGATTTTGTTGAAATTTTGCAAGTAGATTTATAATATGTTATTGCTTCTATGATCCAAAAATCAGATCGTTTTGATGCAATTTATTGATTCCTAGACAACGGCGCCAAAATGTTGGGTGCTAAAAGGTGTCTTTTAAAACTCCTATTTATCCCACATTAATTATCAACCCGGGCAAGTCCTCTTATTTCAAGAGTGTACACAATATGTGCACACTATAATCCCAGAGAGTAATGTTTCTTAAATTGCAGTATAGATCTTTCAAATACAAGAGTAAATGGATGCTTTTAATAAATCCCAATTGCAATTAAAGAAAACTTAATCCTCTAATGAAATCAAATCATACATTCATCAAAGTAACAACAATCATCAATCGAGGATACAGTAGTGATAACTCATTCCTCTTTTAACTGATTTAATCTAAATCAAACACAATCCTCAATAACCAATACAAGCAGCAAACGATCCCAATCTGAGAGCTTTGACAATGATAGTCAATACTCTTTACAGTTGATGATCTCAAACAGAATATTTAATTAAATAACTGAATCTGAAATAATAGTAAGTTGAATCAACAACACTACTACGGATTATACAAAGTAGAACGATTTTGTTAAGATTGGAAAATAGTAAACAAAGAAGTGATAAAATTGTAGAAAGTAAGAATTCAATCAAACCATCACATTGTGGAAATCAGAAATGCATGATACAAGAACAACAAGTGAATCCACTAGGGGCCAAGCCCTTAGCCGCCAGTGAATACCGCTAGATTACTTCAAGAAATGTGAAGGAACAACAACTCTACTTATATATGAATCATCAAATCGGATAGCATTACAGTAATTTGTGTCTTCTCAACAGTGATAGTCTACAAATAGAATTACAATTCGGAATAATAATACTCTCTCCCTCTCCTCCTATCCTTGTTGGAGCAAACAATGCGCAACGGAAATGTAGAAGGCATACACAGCACATACAAAATCATAAAAATAACACAAATATTTAACATGGTTCACCCAACCAATCTGGTCTACATCCACCAAACAGAGGCATCGGCAATCTTATTATTCAACAGGAGATTAAAACAATTTAATTCCTCACACATACTCTCAGCTCACCCTATTTTCTACACCCTTATCCTCTACGGGCTTACATTTCTTATAGCTGGAGTATAAAACTGAATCATAAATTCTCTCACAACAAATTTAGGATGCATTAACTCCTTCTCAAGAATAATGGAGCTAATATAGCAACAAATCCTATTGTTGTCACCTACATGAGATTTTTGCCAAATTTAATAAACAGAAAATCTCAACAATCTCCACCTTGACAACAATTAGCCTGATACCCTGTTCATTTATTATTTTATCTTTTCTGCAAGCCAAGAGAAGCCAAACACCAACATAGCTTCTCTAACAAAACTGGTTTCGTGAACATGTCTGCACAGTTTTCCTTTGTATGCACTTTTTCAAGAGAGACTCCCCTTTCAGTGATAACCTGTCTTACAAAATGGTACTTGATAGGTATATGATTTGATTTACTATGATAGGCCGGATTCTTAGCCAAATGAATTGCACTTTGACTATCACAAAATAACTTGATGTTGTCCTGCAACCTACCAAACTCACCAAACAAACCTTTCAACCAAACCGCTTCTTTGCAAGCATGTGAAGCAGCTATGTATTCTGCTTCAGTAGTGGATAAAGCAACAATGTTCTGTAGCTTTGACATCCAGCTAATAGCTCCACCTACAAGAGTAAAGACATACCCTAAAGTTTACCTTCTCTTATCCAAATCACCTGCAAAATCGGAATCAACATATCCACAAACAAATTCACTACTCCTGTTATAAGTGATACAATAATCACTTGTGCCTCTCAAATACCGAAGCACCCATTTTACTGCTGACTAGTGTTCTTTTCTTGGATTTTCCATATACCTGCTAACAACCCCAACTGCATGTGAAATATCTGTTCGAGTACAAACCATCGCATACATCAAATGGCCTACTACATTGGCATATGGAATTCGAGACATATATTCATTTTCTTCATTTGTATTAGGACATAAACTTGAAGAAAGCTTAAATGGGAAGCTAAAGGGACTGAAACAGGCTTCACAATGTTCATACCAAACCTCAAGAGTATATTCTCAATATACTTCTATTGTGATAGCCACAAATTACCATTGCTCTTGTCTCTGAAAATCTCCATGCCCAAAATTTGTCTTGCTGCTCCTAGATCTTTCATATCAAATGTCCTAGCCATCTGAGCCTTTAACCTGTTGATCTCTATTATGCTTTTGCTTGCTAAAATCATATCGTCAACATACAACACTAAGATCATGAACATGCCATTACTTAATTTCTTAAAGTAAACAAAATGATAATATTTGCTTCTTATATAATTTTGACTCATCATGAAAGAATCAAATTTCTTGTACCATTGTCGAGGCGACTGCTTCAGACCATACAATGATTTCTTGAGCCTGCAGACAAATTTCTTGTTGCAATTTTGAACAAACCCTTCCGGCTGTTCCATGTAAATATCCTCATCTAAATCTCCATGTAAAAAATCAGTTTTAACATCTAGTTGTTGTAATTCTAAATCAAGTAAAGCACCTAATGCTAATACAATTCGAATTGAAACAATTTTTACAACTGGTGAAAATATCTCATGAAAATCAATGCCTGCTTTCTGAGAAAAACCTTTTGCGACCAGCCTTGCTTTGTACCTGTCCTCTGTATCATCAACACCCATTTTCAATTTGTAAACCCATTTACATCCCACAATTTTTCTGTCTTTAGGAAGTTCTACTAGATCCCATGTGCCATTCTTGTCTAATGCCATCATCTCGTCCTTCATAGCTTCTTTCCACTTTTCACTTTTAGAACCTTCTACGGCTTCCTAATAGCATAAAGGTTCATCATCATTAGCGGTTAAAGCAACTAAAGTAACATAATCATCATACCTTTTAGGAGGACGTTTGATTCTCGTGGACCTCCTTAAAGATGTTTCTGGTACTTCCACAATTTGCTGATTATTATCTATAGGAACTTCTTCATGATCTGCATCTGAAACATGTCCATGATCTACATCTGAATCTTGTTCATGATCTGCATTTGAAACTTGTTCATGACTCACATCTGAACCATGTTCATCTTGACTATCATCAGTATTTGAACTGGTTTCAAACTGAATGTGTTGAAGCTTAGATACATTATCCTATTTCAATTTATCATCTACATCTGGATTTTCAAGTGAGGATTCATTAAATTTAACATCTCTGTTAATGATGATCTTGTGAGTAGTAGGATCCCACAATCTGTATCCCTTAGTCCCATCACCATATCCAACAAAGATATATCTTTTTGATTTAGGATCTAATTTAGAACTCTGATGTTTCAGAAATAGAGCATATGCATCACAACCAAAAACTTTTAGTTTAGAATAATCACAAGGATGACCTTTCCATACCTCTTGAGGAATTTTGCATCCTATTGTAGTTGATGGTGATCGATTTATCAAATAGCAAGCTGTAGAAACCGCTTCTGTCCACAATTCCTTCTGCAAATTGGTGTTACTAAGCATACTTCTTGCTCTCTCTAAAAGAGTCATGTTCATGCGTTCAGCAACTCCATTTTGCTGAGGAGTATATACAGTGGTTTTATGTCTTTCGATCCCAGCGTCCTTGCAATAATTATCAAATTCCTTTGAAGTAAACTCACCACCATTGTCAGTTCTTAAACATTTAATGGTTCTTCCAGTGATGTTTTCAACTAATGCTCTAAACTGTTTGAAAACTGTAAACACATCAGACTTCTTCTTTAACATTTAGACCCACACTTTTCTAGAGAAATAATCAATAAAAGATACAAAATATGACGAACCTCCATATGGGGTTGTAGGAGATGGACCCCAAACATCAGAGTGGATATAATCAAGGATTCCCTTACTAGTATGTTTTCCAGTTTTAAACTTCTGCTTGCTTTGTTTCCCAAACAGACAATGTTTGCAGAAATCTAACTTATCAGACTTTAAATTAGGAAGTAACTTATGATCAGATAAAATCTTTAAACCTCTTTCGCTCATATGGCCCAACCTTTGATGCCATAAACGAATAGAATTATTGTCGTTTTCAGACACTGTAGAAACATGATCTAACTATGTTCTTCCTTCTAACTGAAAAAGATTTCCAACCTTCTTTGCTTTCATTACTAGTAAAATTCCTTTATAAACTTTCATTACTCCACCTTGAATAAAATTTTATATCCATTAGTGTCTAGTACTCCTAGATAAATGAGGTTTTTCCTTAGTTCAGGTACATGTCTTACATCAGTTATAATGTTATTTGTCCCATCAAACATTTTCATCTGGATGCTTCCAATTCCCACAATGTTACATGTGACATCATTTCCCATGTAAACTACTCCATCATTAGCTGATTTATAAGTTTTAAACCATTCTCTATGAATGCACATGTGATTTGATGCACTAGAATCTAACAACCAATGTTGATCATGATTAGACAAATCAACTGATAACACTTCATCACTCATACCTGTCTTGGATGTCGAACCTGTATCTGTCATGTTTGCTTCTTTCTTCTCTGTTGAAGAGTCTTCTTTGGATGTTTGTTGTCTCTTCCAACAGTCCTTCTTCAAATGTCCCGATTTGCCACAAAACCAGCACTTTACCTTACTCTTCTTCCCTTTCGATTTTGAACGCGAGTCGTTGTGCTTACTGAAGCGTCTTTCTTTAGAATGACCTCTGACCATCATTGCTTCTGATGTAGAGGTTTCTGAATTTGACCTCTTCCTTGTCTCTTCGGACAACAAAGCTCCAACAACATCATCAAATTCAAGGGTTTCTGATGAGCTAAGACTTATAGAAGTAACAAAATGATCCTATGACTCGGGCAACGAGCATAATAAAGTTATAGCTTTATCTTCTGATTCAAAATTTACTTCTATACTTTCTAATTGCACCAGGAGAGTATTAAAGATATTCAAATGATCAGTAATAGTTGTACCTTCCTTCATGCGCAAACTGTACAATTGTCGCTTCAGAAGAATCCTATTGGTTAAGGATTTTGTCATGTACAACTTTTCAAGCTTTGTCCACAAACCAACAGCAGTTTTCTCTGACACGATGTTAAACAAAACATCATCCACCAAACATAGTCGAATACTGCTCAGAGCTCTTCCATCCAATTCGTTCCATTCATCATCTGTCATGGTGTAAGGTTGTTTGGATTTTCCCAACAAAGCCTTTGCCACGCCTTGTTGCACAAGTAGATCATGCATCTTCACTTTCCAGATCTCGAAGTTGTTTTTGCCATTGAACTTCTCGATCTCAAAATGAGCACTTTGAGTTTTTGCCATGTTGTAACAAACAAAATCTCCAATTCCAACTTTTAATAAATGAAGTTGTTATTTAACAAATGCCTTTACCTTATACTAAAATGCCTCTGTCGTACCATGTCATTATAATTTCAAAAAACAAAAAATTGTAGTTTTACCAGAGGGAAAAATGCCTGGCGCTCCTCGACGGCGGAAGATCCGCGCCTGAAACAAAATCCACGTGAGGCATGAAATTGGCGCGATTAACCCTTTTGTTTCCGCGCCAATAGCCCTTTCTGGCGTGCTGGCGCGACTGTTTCTGAATCTTCCGCGCCAATGGGTGCGACTGTTACTGAATAAACCGCGCCAGCCCTTCTTTAGCTCAAAATTGGCACGATTGTTCTTACCAAAACCGCGCCAACAAAAAAGCTCGACCTTCCTCCTTCCGCAGCGTCTCTGTCACACGTACCAGCTCCACAACATGCTCTGATACCAATTGTTGGAGCAAACAATGCACAGCGGAAATGTAAAAGGCATACACAACACATACAAAATCATAAAAATAACACAAAGATTTAACGTGGTTCACCCAACCAATCTGGGCTACATCCACCAAACAGAGGCATCGACAATATTATTATTCAACAGGGGATTACAACAATTTAATTCCTAACACATACTCTCATCTCACCCTATTTTCTACACCCTTATCCTCTACGGGCTTACATTTCTTATAGCTGGAGTATAAAACTGAATCATAAATTCTCTCACAACAAATTTAGGATGCATTAACTCCTTTTCAAGAATAATGGAGCTAATATAGCAACAAATCCTATTGTTATCACCTACATGAGATTTTTGCCAAATTTAATAAACAGAAAATCTCAACAATCCTATCCTATCTATCTCTAATCTAATAATCCATCTAATTCTCCACCCTTCATCTCTAATCTCCTTTCTTTGATCTCTATTCTCATTTAAATACCCAGAGAGAAGAGAGAAGTTACAACAGTTATGATTACAAAAATTATTCCCATAACAAAATTGGATTGTTCACAACAAATTTATCAGCAAGATCATATCTGAAATATCTTTCCATCAGCATTCAATAGGAACAGGTTGAATTTTGTATTGCAACTGGGATAATTTGGAAATCGGCCGCAACAATGAATCCGAGAAAAACGTCTTCAGAGAACCTTCCATTTCTCTTAATACGGACCGAATTTGGGAAAATTGCTCACTTCAAAACTAATTTGGTATGTTTTGAACAAAACCCATGTTTCAGATTTTCCAGATTCTTCTCCATTTTCCTGAAACGTCCAATACAAAATTTTCACTTCTTATTCTAGCGAACTTCTGAGTTGGAATATTTAATGATGAGCTGGAGATCAAATCTTCAATCTGGAAAATATCTTGGAGGCTAAAATGGTGAGTGATGTTACAAAAAATTTATTAATAAACCATCATTGGTAAAATCATGCATAATAATCATCAATTTATTAAAAATAATGGAGAATAAATAATATTTATCCATAAGAGCATAAATAATTATAAATGGAATTATATGATAAAGTATGGTAAATGACGTGATAAACAATGGTAGAAATGGATGAAATAGGCGTTAAAGAATGATAATAATAATGGCAAACTAGCAGCCCAACACCTTGGTCTGTGACATAAATATGCAACAAGCTACCTTGCATTTTCTATACTAACACTCTAAAAAGTAATAAAGTATGCCCAAATCTATCATTTCAAATGATCTATGTAGCTCACCTTTTGGTTTTTCAATTATCGAAGTTTTACCTATATTGATGAGATCTTATACAATCAATACCACAGTGACAATATATGTTATAGTATTATCTGTGTTTCTTTGAAGGTGTTTCTCCTTCAGTAGAGCAGCCATACACTGCAGTTTCCATTTAGGGGAGAAGTGTACCCAGTAGCAACCTTTGCTTGTGTGCAGATGGGTTGATTACACATTAGTCTCTATCTGTTGTTTTGAAGGTGTTTCTCCTTCAACAATACTTCATCTCAGTAGATCCTTTCGGTCTGCGCCTTTAAATGCATGCAAACTTGGGATACATGTTGTAGATTATAGTTTTCCTATGAGTTTGTAGCAGTGATGAAAGAAGTGCATCGATTTTAGGCATCTTGTGGTTGTTGTATTAAAGCATGTTTGTTTAGTGTTTCCCAAACTTAGATACAACCATATTTAGTATGCTTTTATAGTTTGACTTAGATGCTCACTTTTCTTAATTTAGGTGTTTTTCTTAGTTCTATTTTATGCACAGATTTATCTTTAAGAAAAGTTCACAATAGAGAAGGGTTCTATATTTTGAGCAGGGGACACACTTCTAGGTAGGAGGTACTCTATTCTAGGAATATTTTTTCATGCAGGTTAGGTGCTTTCTCCGAGAATCCCAAGAGGCACTATTGTAGCAATAAGAAATTCATTTATTTTGAGTTCTTCACTAGTGCATTGATAGTATATTGTTTATTCCATGCAATACCTCAATAGTGTACGATCAAATTATAGTTAAGATTGTCATAATATTTTGACTTACCCTCTTTTAGATGGAAACTAGAGCATGTGTCAAGCTTGCATGTCACAATTTTACCATGCAAAGTTTACCTGGCACAATTTTTGTGGATCTAAGCAGCCAAATAACTGTTGGAATTCAAGAGGGAATAATACTAAGAAGTGGGAAAGAGGTTTCACAATTAACCTGCCTTTCCCATTATGGTTGGAGTCAATTTGTTGGCAAGATGTTGGATACCCCAAGTTCCTTTTTATGACTGAGTGCAAGATTGAATCCTTCGACATATTCCTCGCTCAATTGTCATTAAGTGATGGGTTTTCTCAGAAGTGATTTAGATCTATAAATTTTACCAAAGTTGTTATTGAGTCTTTGGATGTGGTTATCTTTTGAAAGAACAGACATATAAGAAGACGAGAAATAATATGCCCAACTAATTTCAAGTTATCTTGTTGTGAATAGGATGTTCCCTTCCATAAAACTGACGAGTCACTCTGCTTATTTCTAGTGAAAAAATTTGGGACTTTTCATGAATTGTGAGGCAATTTCAACCCCATAACTACCAGTTTCTTATTTAAAGTTTTACCCACTAGATTAGAACCCACACAAGGAGAATTCCATTCTCGTTTCAAAAGAAACTGCAATTGAATTATACCATTCTATTTAATATTGTATTTCTTCACATCCTTGCCCTGTGACATAAAGATGCAATAGGCTACCTTGCATTTTTTATACTAACACTCCTAAACAATAATAAAGTATGCCCAAATATGTCATTTCAAATGATCTATGCATCTCACCTTTTGGTTTTTCAATTATTGAAGTTGTTACCTGTATTGATGATATCATCAACAATCGAGGCCACAATGATAATATCTATTAGAGTTTTATCCGTGTTGCACTAAAGGTTTTTTTCTTCAGCAACATTACAATGCATTGTAGTTTCCATTCAGCGGAGAAGTGTACCGAGTAGCAGCCTCGGTCTCTGTGCAAATGGGTTGAATTCACACTAGACTTTATCTATTGTTTTCAAGGTGTTTCTCCTTCAATAGTACTTCATCTTAGCAGATCCTTTCAATCTACAACTTTAGTATATGCAGCCAGCCTTGGGGTACAGGCTATAGATTCTAGTTTTTCTATGAGGGTATAGCAACGATGAAAGAATCACATCGATTTTAGGCATCTTATTGTTGTTGTATGAAATCATGCTTGTCTAGTGTTTCCCAAACTTATATAGAGCCATATTTATTATACTTTTATAGTTTGACTTAGATGCTCACTTTTGTTAATTTAGGTGTTTTTTTTAGTACTATTTTATGCATAGATTTATCTTTAAGAAAAGTGCACAGTAGAGAACGGTTCTATATTTTGAGCAAGGGATACTCTTCTAGGTAGGAGGTACTCTATTCTAGGGAGCTTCTGTCATGCATGTTAGGTGCTTTATCCTAGACAAAGTTCTAAGTCTTCGCCTCCTTGACAAAGTCCCTACCAGACAAGACACCAGTGGATAGAGTTCCAAGTCCCTAAATTTTCCAAAAACTCACTTGAGCCTAGCTATCTAGCCTAAAATCCTTTACATTCCAGTCATCTCTTGGTTGTGATTTCATAGAGAGAAACCTCTCTAGTTTTGTAGGGCTAGCTACCAAACTAAAAGCTTGTTCTTTGGTTAGCTCCGTCGATCTCCTCATCAACCTGGGACATTATGGAGGATAAAAAAGGGCATGACAACTAGGGAGTGCCAAGTTGTTCTAGTGAATGTAATGTTCCCAAGTCATGGAAAAATGCAATGCTAGTTGTGACATCATGACTGCCAAGGTGTGTTAGGGAATTCTAGGACATGCTAATATGTGCCAGATAGTATGAAGACATGTCAAACAAGCTAAGATGTGCCAAGTGCTATGGCATGCCAAGATGTACAAGGGTTCCAAGTCCCTGCCTCCTCTTCTTCCATATGCTATCCACTTATGACATTTCCTTTGGAATATTTGGTGCATCTAATAGTTATAGGTCATTTATAGGTTATAAATGTCTTTAAAGTTTCACTTCTAATTGGGTATTCAACTGAACATATTGATTCTCTTATACATAACTATTTTTCCCTCCACCCAATTTTCATAACTTCAATAACCATTAGGTAGGGACCTACAACTTTGATGTTGCTTTGCTTGTTTAGTAAAATATTGTCGAGACTTTAATTAATGGAAAGTTGTAGAATTTACAATTTATGAAGTTTCAAGGTCTAATTTTTAAAAATATAATTCTTTAAAGGGTTCTAGCTCAACGGAAGAGCACCTGATTTACAAGCAGAAGGTTGGTGGTTCAATTCCATCATGCCTTGACATCCATATGGAATGGCGATGATCAATTTTTGGTGATAGAGGCTCTTTTTACCATCACCAATGAGCTTTGGTGACATTTTTCGACACTCACCAAAAATATGAAATGGTGGTCGTCAACGAATGCCACCATATATACGCATCAATAATGATGACCCTCAAAGGTCCGTAACCATAAATCATTGGTGTTGATAGGAAATGGTGACGGTCGTTGTCCGTCATTATAGTCATTATTCGTGACAGACCTTGAATGTCACCACAACACCTATACTTCTAGCAATGCAGCTTTTGGTGACGTTCAATGAACGTCACCATATATATTCACCAATAGTGACGGTCAGTAAAGATCCATCACAATAAATCATTATTGTTCATATGAAATGGCAATGGTAACTATCTGTTATTATAATCAATATTTGTGACGGACCTTGAATGTCACCATAACACCTATACTTTTGGTGACGGCACCTTTGGTGACGTTCAATTTTTGGTGACCGAGGCTATGGTCCATCACCATTTCTCATATGCAATGGTGATGATCTCTATTTGACATTATAAATCAATATTGTTGATGAACTTTGAATGTCACTACAACACTTATACTTTTGGCGATGCCACCTTTGTTGATGTTCAATTTTTGGTGACAGAGGCTATGGTCCATCACCATTGCTCATATGAAATGGTGACGGTCGCTATCTGTCATTATAAATAATTATTGGTGACGAACTTTATATGTCACTACAACACCTATAGCTTTGGTGACGTTTAGTTTTTGCTGACAAATGCTCTTTTGACCATCACCAATGAGCTTATGGTGACATTTTTCGCCCCTCACCAATGTCCTTTTTTCTTGTAGTGATACCAAGATAGTAATGAAGGTAGCATAAATCATTCATTTCAAAACCTTTCCTCAATTCCTTCTTTATGGATGCAATGTAGCTCTCATTGTTCCCTGTCATCAAAATATCATCTACATATACCACAATATATACAACTGTTTTGCCAACTTTCTTGACAGACAAAGTTGCATCATCAAGATCATAATGTTTGAAATTGAGTTTCAGAAGATGTTCAATTAGTTTTTCATACTAGACTCACAGTGCTTGTTTGAGGCCATACAAGGATTTCACAAGTTTGCATACTTTATGTTCATATCCTTTCATAGCAAATACTTCAGGTTGGGACATAAAAACATTGTATTTTAGATCTCCATTCAAGAAAGTAGTTTTTACATCCATTTGATGGACTTTCCAACCATTTCGAGCTGCTAGGGCAAAGAGTGTCTAGATGGTAGCCCAACTGTGGGGGAAAAAGTATCCTCATAATCGACCCCTTCCTTCTATGAAAAACATTTTTCCACAAGCCTGGCTTTGTGCTTGTCAAGTGAGCCATCAACTTTATACTTGTTCTTGTAGACCCACTTGCAGCCAATTAGTTTGGTTCCTAATGGAGGATCAACCAGCTTCCAAGTGCCATTCTTTTTCAAGGCATCATACTCCTTTTGCATTGCTTCTTTGCATTCATTATGAGAAGCAACTTCTTTGAAGGAATTTGGTTCAAAATCTGTAGAAAAATTCAATTCACAATCATAAGAAACATCCATATCAACAAATGAATCAGAGTCATCTACATCACCTCCATTTTTCCGGGTTGAATTTCTAGTTCCTGTCTTTCCAACATCTTCAAGATGAACACTTTCAAGTGTATTTGTCAACCACTTTGGGGGACCTTTCTGAGATGGTCTAGGCTGCTCTGTTGATTGAGTTGGGACTGAATCAAGATTGAGTCTCCCAATTCTGTCAATCACAGCACTCAAAGTATCATTTGTTGTTGCAGTTTCATGTGAGAGAAAGAGTGCTTCAGAAGAAGATTCCATGGGTTGATCTAGTATAGGAATCCCCCCTTCAAGATGTGGAATCTGATTATCAAATTATTGAAATGATTTTGCATTTGCGAATCTATCCAAGCAATCAATTTGTCGCTCAACAACATTGTAAATTTTGGATGATTCAAGAAAGATCACATCTCTAGATGCAACACAATTTCTATTGACTTCATCATAGAGATGATATGCTTTAGAGGTGTTTGAATACCCCAGGAAGATACACTTACGACTTCTTGCACCAAGTTTGTTTCTATGTACCTTTGGTATTGAGGCATAGCATGTGGAACCAAAGAGCCTGAGATGCTTTACCGAAGGGATGTGCCCATACCACATTTCATAAGGAGTCTTGTTTCTAATAGCATTAGATGGATATCTATTCTTTACATATACAACACATAGAATTGCATCAGCCAAAAACATCAATTTTACGTTTTTGAAAAACATCATGGAGCACACCATATTTAAGATTGTCCTATTCATTCTTTCATTTACTCCATTCTATTGGGGATTATAAGGCACAATTTTTTGATGTTTGATCCCATGTTGGCGAAGATAGCTTTCAAATTCATTTGAAGTGCATTCTTTTCCATTATCAGTGCGAATAGAGCCAATATGAGATTGTGCATCATTTTCAATCCATGTATGAAATTTCTTGTATGTTTGAAAAGCATCAAATTTGTTCTTCAATAAATAAACCAAACACATTCTAATGTAGTCATCAATAAATGTTATCATATATTTATTTCCATTTGCAGAAGGAATAGGTATTGGACCACATAAATATGAATGAATGAGTTCAAGTTTTCTATGTGCTTTGGATTGAATCATGAAAAGACTGTTTTCTATCTTTCCTAGAATGCAAGCATCACATTTCTTAAGTTTCCTAGGAATTGTGGGAAAACCAGTACACCATTTTTCTTCAACAAGTGGAGGCTGTCATAGTTTAAGTTTCCAAATCTAGCATGCCATAATAAACTTGATGGAAATGTACCTTCTTCATAATGAGAATTGTATGAGAAATTTTGTGCACGAGTAGAGGTACCTTGCAGCTTGAGAAGCCTTTCTTCTTCTATCACCGTCATGACAAGTGAGTGGTCTGATGTTTTTCTCACCTCAAGCTTGCCATCAAACATATGAATGGAGTGTCCTTACTGGCAGAAGTGGACCAAGGAAAACAAGTTTCTCCTTAGTTGTGGGAGATATAAAACATGATGCAGAAGAAAGTCTGGAAGACCAGGCAATTTAAGCCTGATTGTGCCAAGCGCTGATGGCTTGAATTTTGATTTGTCTACAAAGTATATTGCTCCGTCAACATTGTCAGTAAATTCTTCAAAAAAGTCTCTTTTAAAATTCATGTGGCAAGTTGCTCCCGAATCAAGCAACTAATCATTTTTCCAAGAAGCAAGTGAAGCATTAAATAAGTCTTCATTTACTCCAATATTACAATGTGCCACAACATAGTGAGCGGATTCAGGTGCTTTACCTTTCTCTTTGTCATTAGTTTTACCTCTAGGTTGGTTTCTTTCTCGCTCAATTCTATCCCAAGGCAACTTGCATGTGGATGGATCATGTGATCAATCTCTTTTGCAGTGTATGCAGTGCAAATCTGACTTTTCTCCTTGAGAGTGTCTGCCCCCTGCCTCTAAAATTTCTTCCTCTTCCTCTTCGACCACCTATTCCTTTGGAAAAATCTTGAGCAAGATTCTCCTCTATATGTGCAAGACACACAGCCTCTTTAGAAGACTCAGGAGTTGTCTTCTTCCCAAAATATTTCTCTCTTTTAGAAATTTTTTTTCACAGGCGAGTCAAAGGTAATATCTTTTAGGTTTCCATTTGTTTGCAATGACTCAAGATAATTTGAGTAAGTGGGATAAAGTGCCTTGATAAAAGCTATCAGAGGAATGTCCAGTTCATCATTAGTGACTTTGATATCATGCATAGTAGTTTTTACTTCTGATGCAAGAGCAAGAGTATCATCATTTTGTAATCCAAGGATGAACAATTTAATCATGAGTTGAACAACTTCAAGTGTAGAGTGTGAGTCATAGAGTTCCTTCAGTTTTTGTAAGGCTTCAAAAGAATTTGAAAATGGCGAAATATGGCAACTCACCTCTTCATTTACTGATGCTGCAATCAATGCATAAGCCTTGCTATTCTTATTTTCCCAAATGGCAAATTCATTGTTTGAGGTAGGCTATTCTGGCTCTTTGTCTCCGTCTCCAACGCACACTCCTTTCCACAGCTCATTAAAAATGAGAGTGTGTTCAATTTTCAGAGACTATTCAGGATAATTTTCCTTCCCATTGAGGACCACTCCCACAATAGATATTAATGAGTGCATTTTAAAAAATAGTGAACTGTAAAAAAAATTATTTCTGCTACCAATATATAAAATATTTTCATTTCTGCACTGTAATAGAAATATCTTTAAGAAAAAAAGTGCAATTCTGATCAAGAATGCAATTTTGGTAAAAAAAAAATCATCTTCCAACATGGCTTTAAAGGACTCCATCTTCATAAAAATCTTCAGAGATTCTTCACAATCTTCTCTGCAACTTTATAATACTAAGGACTGAGTACCCAAATATTTCAGAACCAATTACTACATATTAATTCTAGTATCCTGTCTTTAGCCTTCGATGAGGCTTCACAATAGAAAAACAACAAAAAAATACTAAATGAGTTTAAAAGACTGTACAGGCTAGACATAGGCCTGCAACATCCAAACTGAAACCACTAGTCTGCTTGCTTGGTATGTGTTTATAGTAAGCCTTAGATGTGAGAACCAATACTACTAATAATAATAATGGCGTTTTCAATTACAATGATTTGGTGAGGAACCACAACATCTCCAAGGTGCCTCCCCACGCCTTCGTTCAGTTCGCAGCTTCGGGTGCTGTGAAGCAGGCGGTGAAGCTCAGTGAACATGGGAAGCTCATATTAATAGGCTGTCATCTAAATCACAAAGAGGGAAAGAAACTCCCCTCCTTAGATTTTCTTCTATTCAACTTGAAATCAGTTCATTGTTGAATCTCAATGAATTCGTGGTGGCTTGGAAAGAACCCACTTCTGGTGTAACTGATTGTGGAGTCATGCTGGTATGCGGGCGGTATGGTGGTATGCAGAAGCAACAGTGTAGTCATGATGTGTATGGGAGCGAGGTTGAAGAAGGTATGTAGCCAGTATGGTGGTACGTGGAAGCAACATCAGTAATACAATGGATTCGTGCTGCGTGAGGGGAGAGGCGAGGGGCTACCAGTAATACTACCAGGTAGCAGTTCAATGAGATACCACTAGGCCATTGGAGGGTCAGAGGGCTGACTATTGGGAGGGAATAGAAAACGCCTGAAGTAGGGGCAAATGTGCAGTTCTATAAAATAGGCAGAAGATAGGTAGAAGGGAGTTACAAGGGCAAACTGGAATGCCAAAAATGGAGCTGGCTCTGATACCATGTCAGACTAGGAGGTAACCCCTCAAAATGAGATTGTATATTCATTTAGGTTGGTCATTATTATATGCATGAGGGAGTGACTGTTGAGTTTCATCTCCCAATGAATCCCCATTTTCTCTATTATTTATTTACATTATTTACAGTTGTTCACCCAATCCCTATGGTTAGGTGTCAACACACACCATTCTTTTTTGGTGTTATGTATATTCTTGAACTAACCTTTTCTTACAACTTTTCTTTGGCAAAAACTACTCCTTTTGTCATTTTTCTTGAAATACTTACCATTCCTCTTTGGAACCATAACCATCGGTGCACAACATAGCATAATGGATGATTGAATGAGCCCATTGTTCAACAATCTTTTGCATGGCATTGGTATCTCTACACTTTGCAATTTTTTCAACCCTTGCATGCTGACGTCACAAAGAGAAACACCTCTTTCCGCAAATATATTTCATGTGAAGTTTCTTTCTCCTTGAAGGACGATTATTTCACAACCTGAAATACTTCATCACTCTGATGAACTGAACCAACCAAACTAGAATTGAAACTTGCATTACATGCAAAAAAAATTTCATAAACAATATCATCATTTGGCTTGAACATGAGAAGTACTAAACTTTAATTCACTAGTCTTTTTGCCTCCGTTGCATTAACCAAAGAAATGTTCAACTTTTTGTGATTGGCTCTCACTATGTACTCCACACCATCCTTGAACAAGTGATACTTATTTTCATGGCGGTAAAAGACTGCTTGCCGATCATACAAATATGGACTACTCAACACCACACCTAAAATATAAAGTAGTACCACATCTAACTCTACTTCATCAACAAAATTTGCAGTGGTTGCAAACTTAAACAAACATTTTCTTGTAACCTGTAAACTTGTGTCTCTTGTTATCCATCCCAAAGGGTATGGTTTATGGTGAGGTATAGTTTCAAGATTCAATCTTTTGACTAAGTCTTCATATATTAGATTCGCTTGTGACCCACTATCGAAGAGTGTGTCAATATTGGTGTGTTTAGATATGACCCTAACATGAAATAACTCAATTCGTCTCTTTTCATCTGGAGTAGTAGTAGTGTTACAGTTTTGTGAACTAATGCTTGCAATATCTTGTTTTCCTTTGATTCCCATGATAGTGATTTTGTTTTCATCACTTGATTAAGAACCTAAATCTTCTTGAGTGATAACACTAGTTTTTGTTTCCCTTTATTGTTGAACTTATTTGGTCTCATTTTTGGATGCAAATTCCTACAGTGGGCTTCATCATGCCCCTCTTTGGAACAATGTTTGCATGTGATTTTCTCCCCTTTTTTCTTCACTCTTGCATTCTTCTTTCCCTTCCATTTTCCTCCTTTCTCTTTCTTCTTGCCCTTTGGTGGATTTTTATTACTACCCTCTTCCTAAATGTTCTTTCCTCTAGATTTAAGATGCGTGGATTGCACACATACCTCATCTAAATTGTTTGGATTAAACATAAGGATAGTATGTTTCAAATAGGAATGTAAACCCCCAATATAGTTTAGCAGTGTATCTTGGGAATTCAAATTCACTCCTAATAACAAAGCCTTTTTTCTAAACTCCTGTGTATAATCTTGGACTGTTTGGCCTTTAAGTTGCCTAAAATTATGAGATCTCATAATGGCTTTTTTCATATAGGCTAAAGGATAAAACTGTCTTTTAATTGTAGAAACAAATTCAACCTAAGTGATGGATATCTTACCATGGATTCTCATTTCCTCTTTAGTCTTTGCTTCCCACCAAACTAGTGCATCTCCTTCTAACCTCAGTGAAGCCAATTGGATCTTTATGTCATCTTCTTGAAGGTTTTGAATTCTGCAGTATACCTCCAACTGTCGAATCCAATTGTCTAACTTTTCTACATTCACTTCTCCATTATACATGGGAAGTTCAAATTTTATGTCCAATTTCAGTAATGGAGTTTTTCCTTTTGGGGTTTTGGAATGAGTAAGGGCAGTTGCAATGGTGCTAGTGGAAGACGATGTTGTTTGAGATGGTGAAGATTATGAGGAAGATGATGAGGATGGTGGAGATGAAGGCGCCTTTCCACCATTCCCTTTGGAATCCTTCTTCTCATCTTTTTTGTCCTCTGAGCTTCCTTCTCCATGTGGAGGTTTAGAACTCTCTCCAACCATTCTAGTGTTCCTCTCTTCATAGAGGACTTTAACCATCTCAATCAAAGTATAGAAAGCTTTCTTGAATTCTTCCTCTTCTGAAAAGAGGCCTTCAAGCTCTCTTTCTCCAGACATAATGGCTATGGATTCAGGCTCAGAAATTTGTACTGATTGTACCTCTTCAATCTCAATTGAAGGAAAAACTTGAGGAGTTTCAAGTGCAGCTGGAATTGGAACTTTGGGTGGTGGAGATTGTGGCCTTGTGGCTCTCCTTCTTCTAGGCATTACCTCAGGAGTTGCAACCAATATCTTCCCTTCTCCTCTCTACAACTTTAACCTTGTAAGCATCACAATTTTGCAACCATTAAAATCCTAATTGCACAAACTCAAGCAATCAAGCAATTCAACCTTGGGCTTTGATACCAACTTGATCTATTTTTGTATGATTAGTTTTTTTGTGCTAATAACAATTACAGATTTATAAACATGTGCTTGCTTCTTGCTTTTTGTGTTGAGTTTTCCTTAGTTCTTGGTGTTTACAAACAGGGAAATTTCCTTAAGTTAAATAAGATATTCATGAGAAAAATAGCTTCAAAAATGGATAATGAACAAAAAACATGTATAATGCAACAAACCATCAAAGAGACACATTAACACAATGTTTTGATGAAGGAGATCACCCCTTCTAGGCTACAGCTCCTTGATCCAGCTTCCATGGCTTGGGCCTCTGTATTAGTTCAATGTCGAAAAAATGTTGTTTACAAATATCTATGGCTCCTGATACCTACACCAAAGTGTTCAAAAGTTCTAAATTAGCCAAAAACACTTCTTTCTGATCTTAATTTGGTCGAAAATTGAGCAAATTATTCTTTATTCAATTTTTCCTATGCAACCCTGTTAAATCTGGAGAGACTCCAGTTAAGTTCGCCAAGTTTGGTGGCGGTTCTAGATTTGGTGGCTCCGCCATAGATTCCACCAACTTAATTTGTCATTAACGCAAGATTGATTAGTACTAAATAGGATTATGGGCATGCTTAATGCTGGCCCTCACCCTTAGTTTCAGCGCTTGGTTGCATGGGGAGGGGGTTGGCCCGCAGGGCTAGCTCCCTCCTCCCCCGTCATCGACAACACTATATGCATTAAATACAAATTTGTGGGAAATATATTAACAAGCTTGTTGATGGTTTATTGTTAAAGAAATAAAGTTTGGGTGGGGGAGGTCATAAGTTCAAACTGCCTTTAACCATCCCATATATATATTTTTTCCATACCAAATTAATACATTGTGTCATTTAAATATTGCTAGTTTGGACTTATGGGGATTTAGGATTTAGGATTTGAATTAATATATTTAAAATGTATATAGTATATATATTAATTATATTATATTTAAAAAATTATATAATATAACATAATAATTATATATAATAATATTAAAATAAAAAAGATCAAATTCCACCTCAGAGCCAACTAGGCAATTTCCCTTTCACACAACTACACTGGCGAATCCAGAGGTGAAACTTGTCACAACCCCATTGGGCGAAAACTGAACAAGATTACCCTTATTGACTGGATCGCCATGTCATCATTCTGTCCCATTCTACAATTTTTTAGCTGTTTAGGAAAACGAACAACAAGCCTTTTCTCCTTCATCCGAACTCCGTTTTCGATGAAATGAATTGTGTTGCGATCATCTTGACAAGACGAGCGCATTCATATAGTTTTTAAGACAATATGAGAAATTTTATTTTTTAGCTAAATACTAAGCACTTGACCAGCTTTGTTTCAGCTGCTAGTTCTTGTGTGACAACAACATCATAAACATATTCTTGTGGATTAGCAAATTGTTTTTCTTCTTCCTGCTCTGCTTCGATTGTTGGTTCTTGTGTAACAACAACATCATCAATAGGTTCTTGTGGAATAGCAGGTTGAAATTATTTTTCCTGTTCCCCCACTTGTACTCCAACTAAAACAGTAACAGTCTCCATGATTTTAGCCTCCTCAAGGATTTGTTGGCAACCCTTACAATTTTTTTTTGAGACAGTAGATGATGCCATTTCTATAGCCTCTGCCAACATATCCAATCTAGTTTCATTCTTAAAATGAAGTTGTTCTTTAACCAAGGCAAGTTGTTTCTTTAACTCCTCATTTTCCTTTCTCATATTTTCAATTTGAACAAGAGGGTCAATTTTCATCTTACTTGGTGAAGTAACAACCTCTTGTTCTTCTATCTACTCTTCTATTACTGGTCCTTCTATCTCCTACTATTTATCTAGTTCTTGTTCAGGCTCTGGTATACCAACCAAGATTTCAGATGTGGAGGGGCCTTACTCTGCAAACTTCTCCTACTTTTCTTTGTCTTGTCTCTCCTCAAACCCATTAACTTTAGTTGTATCAGAACATTCCCCCTTAGTTGTAGTAGTAAGTTTGAGTCTCTTCTGATATAATAGCTACTCACACACTTTTCCCTGGGGTTCTTCCAATAATTGTCTTTTTCACTATTACCTTCATTGATACTCCTGGCCTGGTCCCTTCAGGTGTCTTCACTTCCTTAGCTCCAGTTTCAGGAACAACTATTTTTCCAACAGTTTCTTCCTCCAACACTTCCTCTATAATCAAGTACCCACCTCATCTTTCCTTTGATGAGTCACCAGAGACCACCACAACTTCTTCTAACCACATCTCCTTTCCTTGTGAGGATGAAATAGGGGTTGTTCTAATGGAAATACACATCTTAAGATTTCGTCAAACAATCATAGGAGATGTATCAACCCTACTCCACTTAGAGCTTGTGATTATCTTACTCTTGGAAGATGTAGCAGTTTTTAGAAAAAAATGTTGTTTCAATGTTGGGTGTTTCTTTAGTACCTGGTGTTGTTTTAGTACTAGGGGCTTCTTCAGCACTGGGTGCTACTTCATCACTCTCTTCATGCTCCTTATTTGCACTAGCAAAATGTCCCACTGTCAAATCATTGCACGAGCTCCCCTTGACTCTATAATGAATGCATGATGATTAATTTAATGAGTATATCGTTAGTGATGCAAGTTTATGGATGTTTTTCCCATTTCACAGTGCCTTCCATGTGTTGTAATGACTTTAGAAAGTAGTATGATAAATTAATCAATTACCTTGTCCTCAGGCGTGTCAACAATTGAAAGTGATAATTGAAAAAAATCCCAAAACAACCCTCACAGGTAATGAATTTTTGGATGAAGATGGCTACATATTCCCAAGGGCGAGGAAGAGATGTTCTATCAAAACCTGTGTGCTTGGGCATCAATTCTTCTCCCCCCTGTAAGAATATGGCCTTAGCTTTAGGATTGGCCACTTTCCTTGAGAACCCCCGTTCTCTTGTCCTAGGAAAACCTATCAATTTTTTTGATAACTTCTTCTGTAATAGTAATCCCTGACCACAGAGCGTTGTTCAACTAAGGCTTGGGAAAATTTTGAAGTGACCAATTCACTAAAATGCTGTAATTTTTCAAAATAACTCAGCCATCCAACCCTTCAAAAAATTTCCAATGCTTTCGAATGTTGTAATAACACATTAATATAGTTTACGTTCATGTCTGATTGTTGCTCGACCCATAATTTCTCACAAGCACACTTCAAAACAATGTTAGGAACTTGTTACAATTTTGCTTCAACACATATAGATGCTTGCTCAGGAGAGAATGTCAAGGTGTTGGAATTATCGATGGTTAGTCCTCCTTATTACTAATTCATAAATTTTAAATCAAAATGAGTTTATGAACGATTGCACTGATCTTCATATGTAACAACATGAATAATAAAGAAAAAAGTAACAATGATGGATTATTGTTACTAACGTTTGTGGTTACATCAGTTTAATTGTAAAATGTAATGGTGTCAGAATGGTCTAATTATGCAATATTATAGCAAGGTGAGGTATGTATTAATGAAAGAATAATTAGATTTCCTAGATCCATTCTGATTAGGAAAGGAAGCACGTGCTTAAGCAATTGTTTGTGTAACAACAACAACTCTTGAAACCTTAATTAATCCAAATCAGTAAAGGAACTGAAATTTAATCATGTAACAAAAAGCTTCGACAAACCTGAAACAACCCAGTGATTAACCAAAAAACTACCTACCCCATAAGCTTCAAATCCCTTAGCTCTTGATCCTTACTCCCCTAAACCCTAACCCATAATCCCTTAACCCTTAATCCCTGTACCTTAAATCCCTAAATCCCATAATCCTCAAAGCCCCTATCCAATTAACCCTAAACACCTCAATTAATTAACTATTTAGGCACACCCGACACTAATTTTGGGGCTAAAAAGGGAGCTAACCAAGGAGGTAATGTAGGTGCAAAAAAGGATCTAAACCTAGTGCTATCACTCGTGCTATTTCTGGGCAAATTGATGACGTTATTTTCAACACTATTTACAATGCTACTTCCGACGCTAATTTCCATTTCTATTTCTGGTGCTACTTCCGTTGATATTTATGGAACTATTATTTCTTGAATTAGTGCCTAAATCTTTTGGCTAGCAAAAGCAATGCCAAAAATGACGTCACTCGATAAATAACGCCGAATTTTTCAAAAAATTGGAGAAAAATACACTAAACGGTCCTTGGAAGTAGAAAAGGGAGCAAAAAAGGGAGTTAATCGCAGGGATTTGTCGTAGGGAAATCTTATCAAATCTTTTTATAAATTTTGCAACTTCGTCATTGGACTTCCTGTTTAGACTATTAAATTTTGTTAAGAAATATCCACGATCTTTATTTTCTCCCCATTTCTGTGTGAAAACAATCTCTAACTCTTCCCATGTTGAATTAGCAGGGAGAGTTTTAAACTGTTTCCTTTCCTCCCCATCAAGGGACTGCACAAACAATCTCATGTCAACAACCAAATATTCAACATTTAAATTTTCTACAAAATCATAGAATGTACCCACATGTTTCTTTGTTGTTATATCATATTCTCCTATAAAATGAGGTAATAATTTTAATAAATCTTGTAACATGGCATTCATGGGCTAAGGAAGATTGCGTAAAAACCTTGGAATCACCATAGTTTGAGTTGGAGGAGGAGGAAGGTTTACTGTTTGAGATGCGGATGAGGCAAGAGGGATTACAAAAATTGGAAGTGGTTGTGAACCACTGTAGAGCCTAAGATATAGCTGGTGTATCAACATTCTTCATTTTTTCAACTTCTAGTAAGAGGAGACTAATTCAAAATACTTTTCCTCTAGTGTGGGCTCTGGCAAAGGAAAATGAGGAGGAGGAAATTCCCCTTCTAAAAATTTTAAGGTTTTTGGATATATCTCAGGGGTATTAGCTTCAACCTTCTGAAAAGTAGGACTAGAATCCCAAGGAGCGCACAAGGTAGTAATAGGAGTTTTTGGATATTTTGTTTCTCTCCAAACTTTCCTTGAAATAAGTTTTTCAGGATTAGACATGGCTGGAGTTTTCTGTTACTACGTATCAAACTAAGTATGAGGTCTTTTTGGATCCAGGATTGTTGATAATAAGTCCCTTTTGGTGAGTAATTTCAACCAACACACTTTCTTTTCTCACCAGACAATGAAATGCTTTAACTAAATACCTAGGGAAAAATGACTTCGTTTCTCTGCTCCTCAAAAATGACACCAAAATATGTTGTAACCCTAGGGACAACCTCTAGCTGACAAGGGGCTAGTGCCTAGGACATCTATTCAAAATAAACAAGACTGATTACTTTTTAAATTGTGAATATCATTGCCCATATATTTTTCTTTGAGGTGTAATGTAATTTCAGCTCTTGGAAAATATAACAAACCCTTCAAGGTGGCTAATATGTCTATGACTACATTTTACTGAGGTTGTATTATGGAAGGAAAAAATTTTGAGAACAAAGATTCGATGTAGAGGGCTGAGATAGAATCCTTTACACAAAATCTTAGTTGAAACAATGAAATGAAAGAAAGCTAATTAGCGAAATTGTGGAGCGCTTTTTAAGGTTTCTTTAAATATAATTTATAAGTACTCTCTACCATTGTTAGAACATTAGTAAATATGTTTATGAAAAGGAACCAACAACTTCATTACACATATTTCAATGGGAGAATAACATAATGAGTGACTTAAAAATATAGAAAACACATGCCATAGCCAGCATACATGTGGAATCACTTGAAAATATTTTAGTAATTCTCCAAGAAAATCATTAGTACATTACACAACTAAACATATGATCTCTAAGGCAAAATTCAGAACCCCTCTCTTGGTTCCTTCGTCTTCTTTTAAAGAAAATTACATTGGGTGATAATTATGAAAATTGTTAACTACCTTAACTACTGAGTTATTTTAAAACACTTAAAAACTATTACAAAATTAAATAATTTCAATTTCTCAAAATTAAATCATTTGGGCTTTCGGGATTCTCATTCTTTTAATATATCTACTTCTTTTGATGTAGTCCCAGTCTCAATAACTAAAACATTTAGTGGAGTGACAAGACTTTGGCACTTTTTCCCAATTTCTAAATAAGGAACTGGAAATTGGAGCATCTTGGTATATGCCATCTCCATATTGGTTAACTTGGCATAGTTTGGCTTATCTATAAATAAAATCTTGAATTTCCAGAGCAGTTGAAAATCCCATTGGAGGTAGTTCACTATGGAGAACCCGTTAAAAACTTAAGTCTTCTAATGTGAAGAGTTTATTTTTATTTTAGCTTCGAATAACAATGTTTCATACTGCTCCTATGAAATAAGGTTTTCCTGTTGATCCCAAAAGGTTGGAAGTCCTACTCTAATCCTTTTATTAAAAGTGCAATTAAAGGATGCAACCAAATCTTTGACTTCTTCTAATATACTATATGCTTGCTTCTTGTACATATTTCTTTGAGCCATCTTACTAATTTCTATCACCACAGTTGCCCTATCTCGAATATCCATAGCTCTAAGTTCTTGGGAGGATTTGGCATTCAAATAGTCAATAATTTTCTTTGCTAATTGTGCACCCTCTTGCGCTTGGCTTAATTTTATGATAATGATCCTTTCAGAGGCTCTAATCATGACTTTCTCTTCTGTAATGACATTTATGTGATCCCAAACATTTCAAACTTTATGAATTATATCATCCCATATGATTTTCCTGGACTGAACCAAAGACATGCTTCCTTTAAGTTTCTCTTTCAGCTCCTTAATTTCTTCACATGTTGATTGATATTTGGCATTATATTGATTCACATTCTCCTTTGATATATTCAATTTCCTTTCCTTATGTTTTAACTATTCTTTGGTATAATTTATGTCTCTCTATATCTTCTTTAATTCATCTTCTAGTATCATCAACTCTATCATGGCCCTGGCCAAATTTTCTATTGGGTCCTCTGAATCAACTAATACTACCATGATGCACACATGTTTATCTATTCTCTGCAGCAGTTACGCATTGTTTTGTTTAAATTCTGCAACCTCTTGGTTTACGTTTAACAACTCTTTAGCCAAAATAAGTTCTACTGACGTCACTGTAGATTAATTCCCCTATTTTTTTGGGTACATTTTTTTTTTTTTGGGAGAGGAATATCTTTGGTATTTACATATAAATTTAATGTTTTGAAATCTACACCTTGTGAAATGGATTGAGATACTAGCTGGGTAAATGGAATCCTCAATTGATTCCTCACTAGATCTATAGCTAATAGGAGCCTAGTTTGATAATTTGAGACTAATTGAGCTTACAACTGTGTCATGACATTACTTCTCACTTTGACATTTTTCTCTTCAATCTGTTGAAAATTATCCATCAAAGTATTTAGGGAAGATAAATCTTATTCATTAAGAATTGGAGATGAGTATGCACACCTTATATCCCTTAATTGTAATTTTAATCCTATCTCACTTAATTGTTTTTATATTATCTGTGAAGTCCCTGCCCATTCTTCTTGAATTTTAGCCGTTTTACTAAATTGTGAACTCTCAAGGTCAACATCCATAAATTCTGCAACACATTTTTTCAAGCCATTTTCTTTAGGAAGAGGAGTTTCTACATCTATACATTATTGTGATAACTCCATACCAATATTTGATGATTTTTCCAGTTCTGGTCTTTCTTTGTGACTATATGGAGCACAAGATATTTCCACCCTTCTTTTTGAAATTACTTGATGTGGGTCATATTTCCATTTATCTCCTTGTTCAAAACCAAAATCTTGCAACATTTTTTCACTCTCCTCTGCAACTTGTCTATTATTCACAATAAATGGACCCACTATTCTAGGTAGCTTAGATAAGAAATCTTTTCAAGTTGCAACAAAGTGGATTTGGTCCACATTCAAACTCTGCCTGATTAATTCTAAAGAAAAAATCCTCATATGTGCAAATGTAGGCAACTCATAAGGTGGAACCTCTGCACCGTATAACCTTATTTCCAATTGATCTTCAAATATATACCAATCAACAACCTTGAGGTCTCTACTTAACTGTAGTAAAGATTTAGCCTATGAAAGAATTCTAGGAGCAGGTAGGTTATTGATAATTATGTATGCAACTATAAAAGAGGATATATAGAACGAAAATCTTGCATTTTTTCCTTCCTTCTGACTATATAACTCTAGTGGATGACAATTTCCTTTTGTTTAGTAGGATCAACAACATTTAACCCCAATCCCATAAATTGATCTGCATGATGGTAGAGAAATAAGTAAACAAGCAAAGATGGATATATAAAATAGCTAGTGATGCTAAAATTCTAAAATTAGAGGTTAATGGCATGCTCCCATTAAGATGTAATGTATATGATAATGTATGGTTGCATTATCAAATGGAAAAACCCTAGAGCCTAGAAATTGATGGTTCTAGTATCATCTTTCCCCAATACACTCATAATAACATAAAGGATTGGCTTCATATCTTCAAAAAATGAGATTATGGGAAACTTCGTAGCGTTTGGAGAGAGAACAAAATCATGAGGTAAAATGAGACCAAACAACTTGTTTTTATCTTTTGCAGAAAGAATTGATATACAGAAAAAAGTGAATAATCAACGAATGCCATATAATTATCAGACTCTGGGAAGTCGAGAGCTTGACGAATTAATAGAGAAGGGATATGAAAAATATTTTCTCCTACATAGTCCTTGACAAAATTCCATTGAGGATACAAGGACGAAGTAATCCAACTAATAAATTCGAGAAAGGGGCTAATATAAGGGATAACACTAGTGCCAAGCCTAGACTTTATTACTCGATGAGAGACTTCTAACTCAATTTTGAACAAATAGAGTCGAAAATATCCCTCTCCATCATAGGTATATGAGTGGTAGATGTAGATAAAGAATTTTCCTTAGCCATTTTAGATTTTTATCCTTTTAATTTGAAGTAGTGGAAAACAAGCAACGTTGTTACTTGGGCTTTTAAAATGGTTGGTGTTGAGAACTTGAACCAAGAGCAGGAGAAAAAATTGTATGAAAATAGGGAAAATGACGTGTTAAACGGGGTTTATTTCACATGGACAAAAAGTGGAATTATGAATACGTATAAGGATGATGTGGTAAGAGAGGTGGGAGCAAATATGACATAGGAGAAGTGACGTGGAGAGGTGAGTTGGCTCGCATGTACACGCCCACTTGCCGTCGTCGGTGGTTTCCATCGAACACACATTTACCACCCTTGGGAGCTCTTGGGTTGGTAAATGGTTTATATTGGAGTGATAGTGGGTAGATTAGGGCCGTTGATCTCCCCAATGATTACTTTGTGAAACTGCCTCTCTTTTGTTTTGTTTGTGCTGCCGGGTTTCATTGTGGGCATAGTTTGATTAAAAAATGCGGTGATGTGCTCACAACTTATGTGCTCTTTAATTTTCCAATGCTACATACGTATGTGGGGTGGCCCACCATCCATACTTATATTGTCACATTCCACTTTTATAAAGTCTCCAATCTAAAAAATCATGCTTACATCAAAGGAAAAATTATAGAATATACTTTATATAAGAGATGAGCATTACACCAATATCGGAGTCTGTATACATCTTCTTATTATTTTCTCTATATGTATATGTATATGTGTACGTATACATATACATATGTATACATATACATATGTATATGTATACATATACATATGTATACATATACATATCTATATATATAAATTTTTATTTATTTTTTATATTTTTATTTTATTTTTATTTTTTGAAAAATAAACTAAAAAATGGCTAGAACAAGTCCATCCCAACATATGAGTAATCGTTCAACATCTCAGCGCAGGAGGTATTGTTACTCCTAGGAAGTAAATAATTCAATAATTAATACCTTCCCTATTACACCCACATTAATCCACATCACAAGTTCTCCGTATTGTAACTATTATGGATTCCTCATCAAGTTTTACCTAATCACATAATGAGGTTGAATAGATGGGACTCGATCAAATAAAATGGCACATAAGAGTGTTCCACATGAAATTTCTTCCCCCTTACCTAAGGCAATGGGTTAGTTGCATCTGTAATACTCCTAACGGAATCTAGGCTCATGCATATCTAGTCCTTCCCATCATTCTCTTGATTAGCCTTATTTCGTAGTATAAGATTTGACATGGGCCAAAGGAACTACCCATCCTCACTACCATATGGACCATAATCCTAGTGATCCTTTTTGGGTACCCTCACAATAATTTTATCAACACCTCCACCATTGTAGCCATCATTGATGGGGGGCACGGGTTAGTCTCCTTTCCTTAGATAGAAATCCTAATAGAGAAGTACACATTAAAGAGGGCTAGCTCTAGTTTCTTCCATTGCACCAAAAAATAAGCATTAGGATTTCGTATACTAACTATTATCTTTAGTTGCCCTTCCCTTGTCCTCATTAAAGGGAACTAAATGTACTTCAATAGCCTACACACCATTATTTTCCTCTACACTAGGGGCTTTCCCTTCACTTGTCCTCTAAGCCCCTCATTCTCCCACTCCGTTTAGTGGAGAGGCATCAACACATATTTCTAAAACACATGAAAAATATCATTAGTATCATGCTATTTTCCATAAATCCATTATGCTTCCATGTAGTTTTTAACTTGATAGAAACATCATCACGGTGGAACCTAGTTATAAGTATGTGTGATTCACACGAGAGTCACACCACTCAAACATGTGGTGGTGTGACTATACACTAAATAATTGTGTTATTTCATGTTTTTGTCAATCAAACAACCAAATGACTATCTCGTATGGCTATGAGGTCTTTCTATGATGTGATCACACACATGTTGAAAGAATAAACACACATTTTCATGCATCCATTCCTTCGTGCCTTACGAGACTTGATGGAAACCCAAATAGGGTTATGTGCCAACCAAATATTGCCTAAAAATTAAAATGAAATGTATAAAAGGATAGAGAAGGATGTGAGGACCAACTTGGAAGATAGGTAATTGGATTTGAAAATCCAACATCTTGCAATCTATGCTCGCAGATTTAGGTCAATGTTTTCGAACTCATAACTCACACCAAACAAATGATTTTTGATCTTGTCATGGATGTATTTATTAAGTTCAACCAACATCTTTTTTTTTTCTTTTTCTATGTATGAGAAATCTTTTATTTATGCATGGTATGTGTTGTTGGATTGATTATATTGATCGCTTTCATGCCATGGTATTAGTTTCATGTGTGCCATATTCTTTTTTGAGAGCCATTTTTCAAAGGCATTCACTACCCATTTTAGATATACTTATGCAAACTAGCACTTAGACATCATATTATCCTCTACCTATGTTTCATTAAACCTTTTTGATTCTCTTATGTTTACCTTTAGGGCCTTCCCTCCTTGTTAAGTTGCCTTACCATTTTGACTTGCATTGATAGTACTTCATTTTCACGAGTCACCATATTTTAATGCTCATTTACATATTTGTGCTCATGCTATCACTTCCTCCTTAAGGATTGAGGTTCCATATATTCCACGTAGCATTACAATCCTCATACTTTGCTCTCTTCATTATTGTTCCCTCAAACTCTTTAGTGATTATTAATTTTTTTAACAGAATTTCTCCTCATATTATTGAATTCTTATTGTTAGGGATTTTATATGTCATTGGGTTCCTTAAATTAAATTGTCATCTAGAGTTCATAAACTTTGAGTTGCACTAAGTTCTGATTCAGGCCCTAAACAGTTCTCATATGAAATTATGAATTCCTATATCTAATGATCTCATCCACAAAAGATGAAGTGAAGAAACTTATTTATTTTAATCTAATCTATTTCATTCAAAACTCAAATTATTATTCTATAATTTTTAACTATGACTTATTTAACTCAATAAGTCATTCAGAAATAAAACAGATAACTATCACTACTGATGTTTTCAAACCAAACTAACAGTAACCTGATTCAAAATCATTGCACAAGATAATCCTCAGGATACTATGAATCAAAGGAAACTCAATGATAACAATCCCTATGTGTTACTTGATTCAAACAACTCAACATTCATAAGGCATAATTGATACTCTTCTAATTCAGAACTAATTTAAATCACCACAAATAGCTTCAACCTATTTTAATAATGAACGAAAATAACTCTAATTGGAACCTTCTACAAAATGAAGCAAATAACCATCTATTGAAATGACGATTACACTCTGATTCAAATAAATCCTACACAAGAAATCAAAATAACTATCCTGCAAATGTCACACAATTCCTTAAAGAATTAACACACAACCTATGCTAACCAATAATACTTTGTTTCTAATCAATGTTAGGTATGCCAAACATAGCACACGCTACAAGAACCTCATGTCACTAGTATATATATGTATACTCATAACTGATGGAAACAATTTCAATTCAAAATAAGAGGTTTAATTCAAAACACAGACATTTGTTTCTTCATAAATGTATTTCGAATTGAAACTTCCCTTTTTCCAACCATTCATGAAAGTAAAAGTGCGATCAAAAATTTAATCGTGTACAAGATACGTCTATAACAATGCTCCACAAATTGCAAAGACTTCAGTAGCGATACATTTGTTACCAGAGTTATGAAAGCAGAGAGGAATCTCAAGTATGAAATGAAGTACTGGAATTTTGAAAACCATTAACAACTCGATTTAAAAATGAAATGAAATTCTATTTACTGAATCAAAACACACTTTCCTATACGCTACAATTTTTACAAGACTAGATTCCAGGTTCGTGGTGGGCCCTTGCCACTACCTAGAGAAAGAATAAACTAACTCACTAATTTGTGAATCAATAATGTTGGGTGTGGAGCCTGATTATCTTCTTTATTTAGAGGTATCACTGCATTGGACCCCAGTTCATAATGTGGCGACAACGCCACCCATTTCTGCCCGTAATATTTGCGCTGCGGTAGAAGTTATGTTTAATTTAGGGTTTTTTGCCCTAGAAGGCAACCCCTCGCTATTTATGAGGGAATTGTATTGCGTCTATGTAGATATGTATTCTAAGTGAGAAAGAGAGAGGAGATTGTGTGAGAGCGAAGAGGGTATTACAATGGATTTGTTGTAGGTTGTATCTCTTTATTTTGCTGGATAATATAAAAGGAAGGACTGGCTATTCTTTGTGGATGTAACCCAAATTGGGTGAACCACGTATATCTGTGTCTCTCTTATTTTATGTGTTTTCTGTGTTTATATTTTTGTAGTATTTTTTATGTGTTCCATTGCTCTGTAATATATAATTTTATAACAACTGGTATCAAATCCAAAGGTCTATTTGGCTAATAAACTCGCAGGAGAGAAGGGTTCGTGGTTCAAGTGGGAGCAATGGCGGAAGATAGCAGGTTTAGGGTCGAAAAATTTAACGGCCAAAACTACCAGCCATCGAACATGCAGATGGAAGATTATTTGTACCAGAAAGATCTGTACCTACCATTAAGTAGAAAGACAAAGAAGCTGGCGAGTATGACAGACACAGAATGGGATATTCTCGATAGAAATGCACTTAGAACAATATGACTATGCCTAGTGGCATCAATAGCCTTTAATATTTCAAAGGAAACGAAAACAAAGGGTTTAATGAAGGAATTGGCCAAACTATATGAAAAAACCTCAACCTGAAATAAGGTATTTCTTATGAAGTGTTTATTTAATATGAAGATGTTAGAAGGTGGATCTGTTGCTGATCATTTAAATGAATTTAACACAGTTACCATTCGGTTAAGTTCTGTAGGGGTAACTTTGATGATGAATTTAGGGCTCTATTATTTCTATGCTCATTGCCAGAAAGTTGGAATGGTTTAGTTATGGCCATTAGTAACTCTATCTCTGGATATAGTACTTTAAAGTTTGATGATGTTGTCAGTGCAATCCTTAGCGAGGAAATGCGACGGAAAAGCTCCAGTGAGACATCAGGTAGTGCTTTGACTGCAGAGACTAGGGGAAGAAAAATGGAAAGAGGATAGAGCCCAAGATATTGTAGTAAGTCAAGGAAAGGCATATCCAAGTCCAGATCAGGGATAGTGTGCTGGAAATGTGGGAAGAAAGGACACCTGAAGAAAGAGTGCAAGTCTCGAAAGGGAAAAGAAGGAGATGTGCAGCAAGAAAACAATTATGAAGGAAATGTGACATGTGATGTGTTTCAAGATGCTTTGATTCTTTCACTAGAAAATATTATTGATGCCTAGTTGGTAGATTCAATGGCCTCATTCCATGCCACACCTGATAGGAAACATTTTCATGATTATGTACAAGGAGATTTTGGACAGGTTCGATTGGGTGATGATAAACCCTATAAGATCACTGGAATGGGTACAATTTTCATAAAACATCAGAATGGAAATAAATGGCTATTGAAGGAGGTAAGGCATGTTCCAGACCTGAAGAAAAATATAATTTCAACAGGATAGTTAGGAGGTGAAGGTTGTGTAACTACTTTTACAAATAAAACCTGGAAGGTCACTAAAGGAGCCCTAGTAATAGAAAAAGGAAAAAAGGTTGGCATATTGTATTTATGCAATGGTATTTCCTATTCTGTTAATTATTTAACCTCTACAAGAGAAGTTACGACATTGTAGCATCATAGGCTTAAGCACATGAGTGAGAAGGGGATGCATATTCTTCACTTAAGAAATTTGTTGCCAAGTTTGAAGCATGCTAATTTAAAATTCTGTGAGAATTGTGTTTATGGAAAATCGAAGAGAGTCAGATTCCTCAGAGTTGGGAAAGAAAAGAAGATTGAAAAATTAGAGCTTGTGCATACAGATGTATGGGGACCTGCTCAGGTATCATCTCTCGGTGTCTCTTGTTATTATGTTACTTTTATTGATGATGTAACCAGAAAGACCTGGATTTATTGTATTTGAAATAAATCTGATGTATTTGATACTTTCAAGAAATGGAAAGCTCTGGTTGAAAATGAGACAGGAAAAAGGTTAAAGTGTCTCAGATCAGATAATGGAGGTGAATTTTGCAGCAAAGAGTTTGATAGGTACTGTTCAAAGAATGGAATTAGAAGACAGAAGATAGTTCCAGGAACACCTCAAGAAAATGGTGTGTCAGAAAGGATGAACAAGACAATCATGGAGTGTGCAAGGTGCATGAGATTGCATGCAGGATTGCCTTTACAATTTTGGGCATATGCTGTAGATATTGTTGTTTATCTAATAAATAGAGGGCCTTCAAGTTCCTTGGATGGTGGTATTCTAGAGGAGGCATGGACAGGTAAAAAGGTAAACTACTTAGTTTTAAATACTTTTGGTTGTGAAGCCTTTGTCCACATTAATAAAGAAAATAGAAAAACGCTTAAGGAAAAATAAAAAAAATGTACCTTTATTGGATATGGTGTTAATGATTTTGGTTATCGCTTTTATGATTATGAAAAACAAAAAATCATTGGAAGCAAAGATGACATATTCAATGAAAAGGTTTTGTATAAGGATCAATTGTAGAAAAAGAAACAGGAAAAAGAAAATAGAGAATACACAATGCTTGATAAGATCACAGAAAAAGTGAAGGTTCTTGAAAATCATAATGATCAACAACCACAATATCAACAAGCACCTCAAACACCTAAAAGTGGTGTTAGAATATCTACCAGGATAAGTAGACCCCTTGAATGATACTCTCCTTCATTATATTATGTATTGTTGACTGATTCTGGTGAACCAAAATGTTATGAAGAAGTACTATAGGTAGAAACCAGGAAGAAGTGGGAGCAAGCCATGAAAGAAGAGATGGACTCCTTAGCACATAACTAGATTGGGGCTTAGTCAGGTTGCCTACAGGTAAAACAACATTGCAAAATAAATGGGTTTATAGGTTGAAGGAAGAATATGGAGGTAGAAAAAGGTATAAAGCTAGACTTGTGGTGAAGGGGTTTTCACAGAAAAACGGTATAGACTTTGATAATATATTTTCTCCTGTTGCTAAAATGACTTCAATTAGAACTATTTTAAGTCTAGTAGCAGCTAGAGATTTGCATCTTGAGTAGTTAGATGTAAAGACAACTTTTCTCCATGGGGATTTGGAGGAAGGGATATATATGCAATAGCCACAAGGATATGAGGTAAAAGGGAAGGAGAAACTAGTGTGTAGGTTGAAGAAGAGCTTATATGGCTTAAAACAGGTTCCAAGGTAGTGGTATCTAAAATTTGGCAGGTTTATGTCTGAACAAGGTTATACTAGATGTCACTCTGATCATTTTGTTTATCTCAAAAGAAAAATGATGGCAGCTATATTATATTGTTATTGTATGTAGATGGCATGCTTGTTGCAGGTTTAACATGCAGGAAATAAATGTGCTCAAAAGAAAATTGGTGAACTCATTTGCAATGAATGATTTGGGTGCTGCAAAACAAATCCTTGGTATGAGAATAACTAGAGACACGAAGAGTTGAAAATTAACATTGTCTCAGAGTGAGTACATAGAAAAGGTGTTGAAAAGATTTAATATGAAAAATGAAAAACCAGTTAGTATACCTTTGGCTAGCCATTTCAAACTAAGGAGGTGTGTCCCAAGGCTCAGGAAGAAATGGCTTATATGTCTAAAGTTCCATATGCATTAGCAGTTGGAAGCTTAATGTATGCAATGGTCTGCACAAGGCCTGATATTGCACATGCAGTGGGAGTTGTAAGTAGGTACATGAACAATCTAGGAAAATAACATTGGATGGCGTGAAGTGGATTCTCAGGTATTTGAGAGGTACCACAAATCAAACATTATGCTTTGGTGGTTCAAACATTGCTCTACAGGGATATGTTGATGCATACATGGCGAGTGATAGAGATAATAGGAGGAGCACAATAGGGTATGTGTTTACTGTAGGTGGAACAACTGTTAGTTGGGTTTCAAAACTGCAAAGTGTTGTTGCACTCTCAACAACGGAAGTAGAGTATGTTGTTGCTACATAGGCTAGTAAAGAAATGATTTGGTTATAAAGGTTTATGGATGAATTGGGTAAGAAGCAGGAGTTGGGCAGGTTATACAGTGATATCTAGAGTGCCATACATCTTGCAAAGAACTTTGCATTTCATTCCAAGACAAAACATATACAACTCAAGTATCATTTCATACGGTTAGTGTTGGAAGATGGACAGTTGAAGCTGGAAAAGATACACACTAGCCAGAATCATACAGATGTGTTAACAAAAGTTGTAACTAGGGAGAAATTGAGATATTACTCAGTTTCAATTGGTCTTCAAGTATGATCATGAAGATGAGAAACAACCAGGTCCAAAGTGGAGCCATTATCCAACAAATGAAGCAGTTGTGGAGTTGCTATAATCATCTCCATGTGGGATATTGTTGGGTGTGGAGCCCAATTATCTTCTTTATTCATAGGTATCATCGCATTGGACCCCAGTTCATAATGTGGTGGCAATGCCACCCGTAATATTTGCGCCGCAAGGGGGGGTCCAGGGGGGCCAGTTGTGATCTTTGGGAGCCCCCCCGAAGCTAAAAGTAGATGTAAAATTGCCTTGTAAAATGTTGCAATTTCGTAGTCAATCTGGGTCGTTCATTAGGCGGAGATCTGACTGTAGAAGTTATGTTTAATTTAGGGTTTTTTGCCCTAGAAGGCAACCCCTCGCTATATATGAGGGAATTGTATTACGTCTATGTAGATATGTATTCTGAGTGAGAAAGAGAAAGGATATTGTGTGAGAGAGAAGAGGGTATTACAACGGATCTGCTATAGGTTACATATCTCTTCAGTTTGTTGGATAATGTAAAAGGAACGATTGGTTGTTTCTCCATGGACGTAGCCCAAATTGGGTGAACCACGTATATCTATGTCTCTCTAGTTTTATCTGTTTTCTGTGTTTATATTTCTGTAGTATTTTTTATGTGTTCCATTGCTCTGTAATATATAATTTTCTAACAAAGAAAACATGAAAAATTAAATGAGAGTAAAAGTCGAGAGAATAATTATATTACAAATTCAATAATACATCGGTTTAGAATTTTGATCTTAACATAACAACATTAAAAAGGTTGTGCCACAATCACCATCTCATCTTGAGAGTATATGTCATGATTCCAATCTGTCTATGTGTGTAACTTTACATATAAAATATCGAGCCTTTCAAAGAGTTCAAGCCGATGAAAACTAGTTACAATTGATTAACTAAGGAAAGTAAAAATATATAAGATATGAGCTAATTTAGGCCAAGTGATATCTACAGGATAATTGTAACCTAACTTGTCTCGATCATGGCACTACCCTTGAAATGACAAAACTAATTCCATGTTCAAGAATGAGAAGGCCTATTCGGGTATGCCGAAGGTTGACTGGTTGGTCGATGCTGAGTAGAGTACTGAATGAGATGCAAAACTAAGTACATAATGGTGGTTCCAAAAATGACTACTTGTTGCGGTATTGAACTGTGTGTTGTATTGTATGTTGGACTATTTGTTGGACTGTGTACCGACCTGTCCACGTACATCATATGCCTGTGAGTCCTTTTAAGGATTTGTCAAATTAATTCAAGAGTTATAAGTTCATTTAACATCTACCTAAACCAATTAAAGGCATACGGAAAATAACACTTAGTAACAAATCTTACCTCCACTATAAAGTAGTGCGGTTTAGCTAGTGTGAAGTGGTTTTAGGGTACAAAATTGGTAAAGTAGGGTAAATGACAGTAAAAAAAGTGGAATAAGATGTGAAAAATGGGTACAAATGTAGGGCCCAACATTCCCCCATGCCAAAGGGAGTGCACACCCTCATGCAGTTGTCCCTCTTAAACTTCAACCAGTCATTAAAAATGAGGTCATCCCATAATTCAAATTCCCACTGCGCTTACTAAGACCTGTCAAACCAGGAGGTAACTCCTCAAATGTAATCGTATTATTCACTCATGTTGTTTATTATTATATACAGGAGGGAGTGATCGTTCAGTTCATCTCCCGATGACTCTCCATTTTCTCTATTATTTATTTACACTAATTACAGTTGTTCACCCAATCCCTATGATTAGGTGTCAACATTCCCCCCCTTAATATGAAGGGATTTTGATGAGTCCAAGCATCGTTCTGAATCTTTCAAGCTTTTCTCTTCCAAGCGCTTTGGTGAAGATGTCTGCAATCTTCTCATTAGTGGAAAAATGGCAAAGATGGATTGTTTTGGCCTCAACATGATGTCGAATTAGATGATATTTTGTATTGATGTGCTTCATTCGATCATGGAACTTTGGGTTCTTGGCCAAATTTATTGCCGAGGTATTGTCAATCATGAGTGCAGTCAATTGTACTTGTTTTACCTGCATATCTTCAAGAATTTTCCTGAGCCACACAATTTCTTTTGTTGCCTTAGTTGCTGCCACATATTCTACCTCTGTTGTGAAATCTACTGGAATTGATTGTTTGCATGATATCCATGAGACAGCTCTTGATCCAAGACTCATAGCATAATCCGAAGTAGATGCCCTAGTTTATTTTTCTCAATTGAAGTCTGAATTCCAATCAAGCTAAAGTTTCCCACCTGTGTATACTTGATTCCAAAGTCTTGAGTTCCCTTCAAGTACTTTAGAACTCTTTTTACAGTAGACCAATGTCCTTCACAAGGCTTTTGCATAAACCTGGAGAGGATTCCAACAGCAAACAAAATGTCTGGTCTGGTAGTAGTTAAGTAGTTGAGACTTCCTACAAGCTATCTATACTTTGTTGCATCCTCAAATTCTTTTCCTTCAATGGATGTGAGCTTTAAGTTTTGTTCCATTGGAGTAGTCAGAGGATTGCATTCAGTCATGCCAAATCTGTTCAATAGATCTCCAATGTACTTCTTTTGAGAAAGGAATATGGACTTTGGATGTTGAGTTACTTTAATACCAAGATAGTAATGAACATAGCCCAAACCAATCATTCCAAAACCTTTCCTTAATTCCTTCTTTATGGATGCAATGTAGCTCTCATTGTTCCCTGTCATCAAAATATCATCTACATATACCACAAGATATACAACTGTTTATCCAACCTTCTTGATAAACAAAGTTGCATCATCAAGATCATAATGTTTGAAATTGAGTTTCAGAAGATGCTCAGTTAGTTTTTCATACCAGGTTCGCGGTGCTTGTTTGAGGCCATACAAGGATTTCACAAGTGTGCATACTTTATGTTCATGTCCTTTTATAGAAAATCCTTCAGTTTATGACATAAAAAAAAAAAAAAAAATTTCTCTTTTAGATCTCCATTCAAGAAAGCAGTTTTTACATCCATTTGATGGAATTTCCAACTGTTCTGAGCTGCTAGGGCAAAGAGTGTCCGGATTTGCTATGGGGACAAAAGTCTTTTCATAATCGACCCCTTCCTTCTGTGCAAAACCTTTTGCCACAAGCCTAGCTTTGTGCTTGTCAAGTGAGCCATCAACTTTATACTTGTTCTTGTACACCCACTTGCAGCCAATTGGTTTGGTTCCCAGTGGAGGATCAACCAGCTTCAAAGTGCCATTATTTATCAAGGGATCATACTCCTTTTGCATTTCTTATTTCCATTCATCATTAGAAGCAGCTTCTTTGAAGGAAGTTGGTTGAAAATCTGTAGACAAATTCAGTTCACAATCATAAGAAACATCCATATCAACAGGTGAACCAAAGTCATCTACATCACCTCCATTTTGTCGGGTTGAATTTCTAGTTCCTATCTTTCCAACCTCATCAGGATGAACATTTTCAAGTTTCTTTGTCAACCACTTTGGAGGATCTTTCTAAGATGATCCATGTTGCTCCATTGATTGAGTTGGGACTGAATCAATATTGAGTCTCCCAATTCTGTCAACACACGACTCAAAGTATCATCCGTTGTTGGAGTTTCATGTAGGGGAGAGAGTGCTTCAGAAGAAGATTCCACAGGTTGATCTAGTATAGGAATCCCCCCTTAAAGATATGGAATCTGATTATCAAATTCTTGAAATGATTTTTCATTTGTGAATCTGTCCAAGCGATCAAGTTGCCGCTCAACAACATTGTCAGTTTTGGACGATTCAAGAAAGATTACATCTCTAGATACAACAAACTTTTTATTGACTTCATTATAGAGATGATATTCTTTGGAGGTGTTTGAATACCCCAAAAAGATACACTTACGACTTCTTGCACCAAGTTTGTTTCTATGTACCTTTGGTATCAAGGCATAACATGTGGAACCAAAGACCCTAAGATGCTTTACTGAAGGAATATGCCCATACCACATTTCGTAAGGAGTCTTGTTTCTAATAGCATTAGATGGACATCTATTCTTTACATATACAACACATAGAACTGCATTAACCCAAAACATCAATTTTACATTTTTGAAAAACATCATGGAGCACACCATATTTAAGATTGTCCTATTCATTCTTTCAAATACTTTGTTCTGTTGGGGATTATAATGCATAATTTTTTTATGTTTGATCCCATGTTGGCGAAGATAGTTTTCAAATTCATTTGAAGTGTATTATTTTCCATTATCAGTGTGAATAGAGCTAATATGAGATTGTGCATCATTTTCAATCCATGTATGAAAGTTATTGAATGTTTGAAAAGCATCATATTTGTTCTTTAATAAATAAACCCAACACATTTTGGTGTAGTCATCAATAAATGTCATCATATATTTATTTCCATTTGCAGAAGGAACAGGCATTGGACCACATAAATCTGAATGAATGAGTTCAATTTTTCTATGTGCTCTGGAATGTGAATCATGAAAAGATTGTTTGTTATGCTTTCCTAGAATGCAAGCCTCACATTGCTTAAGTTTCCTAGGAATTGTAGGCAAACCAATAACACCATTTTTCTTCAACAAGAAGATGTTGTCATAGTTCAAGTGTCCAAATATAGCATGCCATAATAAACTTGATGGAAATGTACCTTCTTCATAATGATAATTGTATGAGAAATTTTGTGCATGAGCAGAGGTACCCTACAACTTGAGAAGCCTTTCTTCTTCTATCCCCGTCATGACAAGTGAGTGGTCTGATGCTTTTCTCACCTCAAGCTTGCCATCAAACATATGAATGGATTTTCCTTGCTGGCGGATGTGGACCAAGGATAACAAGTTTCTCCTCAGCTATGGGAGATATAAAACATGATGCAGAAGAAAGTCTGGAAGACCAAGCAGTTTAAGCTTGGCTGTACCAAGCCCTGATGGCTTGAGTTTTGATTTGTCTGCAAAGTATACTGCTCCATCAACATTGTCAGTAAATTCTTCAAAAAATCACTTCTAAAAGTCATGTGGAAAGTTGCTCCTGAATCAAGCAACCAATCATGTTTCCAAGAAGCAAGTGAAGCATTAAATAAGTCTTCATTTACTCCATTATTACAGTGTGCCACAACATAGTGAGAGGATTCAGGTGCTTTACCTTTCTCTTTGTCATAAGTTTTACCTTTGGGTTGGTTTCTTTCATGCTCAATTCTATCCCAAGGAAATTTGCATGTGGATGCATCATGTGATCCATCTCTTTTGCAGCGTATGCAATGCAAATCTGACTTTTCTCCTTGAGAGTGTCTGCCCCCCTTGCCTCTAAAATTTCTTCCTCTTCCTCTTTGACCACCTCTTCCTCTGGAAGAATATTGAGCAATATTCTTCTCTCTATTTGCAAGGCACACAGCCTCTTCAAAAGATTGAGGAGTTGTCTTCTTCCCAAAATCTTTCTCTCTTTCAACAATTTTTTTCACAAGGGAGTCAAAGGTAATATCTTATAGGTTTACATTTGGTTGCAATGACTCAAGATAATTTGAGTAAGTGGGATAATGTGCCTCGAGAAAAGCTATCAGAGGAATTTCTAGTTCAACATTAGTGACTTTGATATCATGCATAATAGATTTTACTTCTGATGCAAGAGCAAGAGGATCATCATTTTGTAATTCAAGGGTGAACAATTTAATCATGAGTTGAACAACTTCAAGTGTAGAGTGTGAGTCATAGAGTTCCTTCAGTTTTTTTAAGGCTTCGAAAGCATTTGAAAATGGACAAATATGGCGACTCACCTCTTCATTTATTGATGCTTCAATCAATGCATAAGCCTTTCTGTTCTTATTTTCCCATATGGTGAATTCCTCGTTTGAGGTAGGCTTTTTGGGCTCTTTATCTCCCTTTCCAACACACACTCCTTTCAACAGCTCATTAAAAATGAGAGTGTGTTTGATTTTCGAAGACCACTCAGGATAATTTTCCTTCCCATTGAAGACCACTCCCACAATAGATATTAATAAGTGCATTTTTTAAAAATATACTTCTGCTGCCAATAAGTTGTAAGAAATTGCAACTCTACTTGTAAAAAAAAACTACAATTTTAATGTATATAACAGAGGTATGGACATGCTCACAAAACCCAATAGGTGAGTACAGATGTAAGGCTTCCACATCAAAAGGTTCGATTTAGAGATGGTCCACACAAAAATTGAACCTCAATGTCTAACTATCAACAAAGCACACATTCCGGACCTATATCTTTGATGAAAACAAGCACATTTTTTACAAAATAAAATGTCTCTTTCAAAATTCACGAGTACAACCCACTTAAAAACATCCTATATAGGACTCAAATAAAATGCCTCTTTCAAAATTCACTAGTACAGCCCACTTAAAAACATCCTATACATGACTCAAATAAAATGCCTCTTTCAAAATTCACCAGTACAACCCACTTAAAAACATATTAGAATAGATAATAAGGCATGTAATCTATAGGTTTTCTTCACCGTCAATTTGAGAGTCACAGTATAAAACTCCGTGTCAAAGCAAGTACCCATGATTTTTTTTTTTTTTAGGGAAGGTGGAGGGCCAATACCATGGAGCAGTTGCCTCACATAACTAGCCGAACGTATGTAGTAGTTTCCAGAGAGGGGAAAACTTGCAGAACGGTTATCAAATTCTTGACAGAGGCACACCTGTGGAGTGGTTGCAAGAGGTCAGTTCTGCAAAATAGGTAGAACATAGGTAGAATAGGTAGAAGGGAGTTACAAAGCAGAGAGGGAAGCCAAAAATGGCGCTGGCTCTAATACCATGTCAGACCAGGAGGTAACTCCTCAAATGTAATCGTATTATTCAGTCAAGTTGTTTATTATTATATACAAGAGGGAGTGACTGTTCAGTTCATCTCCCGATGACTCTCCGTTTCCTCTATTATTTATTTACACTAATTATAGTTGTTCACCAAATCCCTATGATTAGGTGTCAACAAGACCTCCAAACCATGGTTTTCTTTAATTAATGGCTTTCGAAATCACACGGCTCACTCCTGAGTACTAAGTTTCTTGGTAGGCCTTTGTTGTTTCAGTTTCCAACTAACAAGGCACATGTTTCTCAAGATGAGTGCATCATTTTTGGAGACTAGCGATAGATTCATGTTTTGATATTTTTCAATAACCGTCCTCACATAGAGAAACAATGTCTTATACTTTTGGACCTTATCCTTCAAATTTTCATTATTTTCCTGTAACTTAGCCACCAATAGATGTAAGTCCCCATCATGACAAACCGAGGCGTTTTTAGCTAGTGTTGTCTATTGTTGAGAATTACTTCCTCTGTGAGTTGAACTAGTAGGTGGCCAACTCTTCTTAGGCTTGAACGCTTTCTTTTGCTTATCGGGGCCCTTCTTAGATGGATCTTGTGGAGATGAACTACTCAGAATATCTTTAAATGTGTCTAACAACCCATCTTCCTTAGGTGGAAGATCTCCTACTTCCTCATCTGCCCGAGAAGGCATTTTCATCTCCTGTTTTAAGGAAGACTAAATAGTAACAAGCTCTCAATATTGAGTACCGAAAGTGGATTGTTTTTGTTTGCACATACTTATTATATTTTGTCGACCTTGTGACGAGGTCATATTCTCTTAGGCTTTCACCTTTTGTACTGGTGTAGTGGGCAGTTACGTTGTTTCCTGTTCTTCCTTTAAGAGTTCTCTCTTCCTATTCTTAGGGGCGACATCAGCTCCTTTAGATTGTTGTTCTACTGGTGAGACGACAAATACCACAACCTCCACCTAAGGCTTCTTCCGCTTGCTTGGCTTTGCTTATTCAACTCTTACTTCATTGCAAACAGGTTCATTTCTCTGCTCCTTACCTATTTTACATTTCTTTCCTTCCAATTCTAGGGCCAATTTCTCTATAGATGTACTAGGGTTTATCGACTTCTTCGAGGGTTCTGCCGAGCAACTCCCCTCATTTGTAGACACAGGGGTTATTATAAGGCTCTGGCATTGTTGAGAACTGGAGTTGGGTGGAACCTCGACTTTGTGGCTTAATTTCTTCGACCGGGGGCTAATGAGTCTCTGTCAGCCTTTAATTTGGGTTTCTTCCCCTGAAAAAATTTCCACCAAAAACTCTTCCCAAGACTTCCTTTGTCTACTTAACTCATGGAAAACCAATATCTTAATAAGACTGTGATGGCACACATTGGTCTCAAGGTTTTTGACAGCAGACAGAACCCCCCTAGCAACCTTATACAAACTCTTTTGCAAGAAAAATAAAAAGTTGACTTCTCGACCATATGAATAATGTAAGAGAAATCTAATGTGATAAAGGAAGACAGTGGCATACCTCACTTCACAGGTAAAAAATATGTGTAATGTAGTGATGAGTGGGTGCCACTCCTCCTCCATGTAGTTGTGTATAATGCCTTTTAAACAACTAATGGACTTGTATGTTGCTTAAGGAATTTAACATAGTCATCTGGCTCAAGGGGCCCTCCTTTGAAAATATTATCACCAGTTAGTGGCAACCCGATTACCATGGTTATATAATTTTCGGTCACTTTGAGTTTCAGGCTCCCAACCCTTGCAACTTTCCCATTAAAAATTTACGCAAAGGCCATGGCCACTCTATCGTTGTAACCCTTAAACTTCTTAAGAAAACCCATCCACCATTTTTCTTTGAACATCGCCTTACACTTAGCATATTCAAGGATTTTGGAGAATTGAATGAATGTGGGTTCGTGGCAGTCGCTCCCATGCCGAAGGTGAAGCAATACTAGAGGTTAACAAAGAATTCAAAGGCTCACAGGTCGGCTTCCAACTGAAACTTATCAATGAGACAAATGATTTTCATGTCGGGCTCACACAAATTTAAATTTATTTTGAAACGATAATTGTGAAATTTGAATTATGGTGTGGATTTGCTACTGGAATGATGAATCAGTACTTGAAATTTGTACCACACAAGTAGAAATGAATGGAAAGGGCAGTGGGGATAGGATGGTACAAATATGGAAGGGTATGTGAATAGTTACAGTTAGTGGAGATAAATTATCACTAAGCCTATCATTCATATACTTCAAATTAGTCTAAGAAAAACTAAATTTACCCATATCTTGATTTGATTGCATATCAATATTCAAGAGCTTGAGAACAAAGATGAAAATGACAACTTGATCTTTGGCTGATTATGCAATCCAAGATGATAAATTGGTTCATATAAATATCAATAATTCAAAGTACTTGTGAATTACCATCTTCATTAATTTTGGTGTTGCTAGGCTAAAACTGATTGCCATATACATCTTCTGAACTTGTTATATAAATTTGTGAGAAATCATTCAGTACCCAATTAAGTCTCAAAATGGTACTGAATTAAGTACGAAATCCCTGAACTTTCTCTTTGAACATGGAAACTATGAAAAATGTGAATGAACTGAAAAATGAATAGAAACCTTCTTGAAATTTCATGTAGACCAGTTGTAGAAATTTTGACTGAAATTCGACTTCCGATTGCTGTAGAATAATTTGGTGCTATCATTCCATGGATTTTAACCAGGCCTAGAATGATCACTACCTGGGGCATTTCATTTTTAGAGAGTCTAAAATGCACAAAAGAAGACTCCAAGGTGGTTTCTTTTTCATACTTATTCTGCTGAACCCGGAAAATAATAATTATGTACTCAACAAATCCCTAGCTACTGCTACCTCATAAATTTATCGAGCCTAAGTTAGCCACTGCTCGGGGTATTCATTTTTAGAGAGTATGAAAAACCCAAAGTGGACTCCAGGGAGTTTTCTTTTCTATACTTATTTTGTTGAGCTCAAAAAAGAATAATTTTGTACTCAACATATTCCTAACTACTATTGTCCCATTAATATTTATGAGTATGGGTCAGTCATTGCTCGGAACATTCAATTTTAGGGAGTCTGAAACGTTAAGAGAAAACTCTATATTTTTCTTTTCTGTAAATAATTCGTTAAGTTCAGATAAAAGAATAAACTTACCCTTGACATATTTACTCTTTATTCTATGTGAGTTGTGGAGGAAAACAAAAACTCAGGCCACTGTTATTATATATATATACAAAAGAAAATCAATGTGATGAACCAATAGGAGCTGGGTCCCCCTTTTGAACCAACTCCATTTCTGGATCTTGCATCACATTTTGCAAAAACTCTTGGCGAGAGAGAGGATGGTGGTAGATTTTCAATTTGTGACCATTTACCATGAATGAGGTCTGATCGTCATCGATGGTTTTTATCCTGACTGAGCCAATATCAAAAACTTCATCCACTTCATAGGGTCCCAACCATTTGGTTGAAAAATTCCCTTTGAAATGTTTAAATCTACTATCATATAACAATTCCCAATCTCCTGGTTGAAAGACCTTTTTCTTAATGTACTTATCATGCCACCAAGCTCTTTGATCCTATAATAACATGGTCCATTAGAATTCATCTTTTCTAGTCTCGTAAATCTCATTCAGTTGAAGTATCATTTGCTTCTGGGCCTCATTTAGATCCATTCCTAATTGAGTAGCTATATGGAATGTTTTTACCTAAAACCCAATGGAGAGTAACACATGCTTCCCATATACCAACTCATAAGGACTATGTCTTGTGACATTCCTCCAAGTTATTTAGTAAGCCCATAATGCTTTAGGTAATTTTTCAACCCAGTTGCCATGATGAAGTTGAATTTCCTTGGTGAGGATGGACTCCAAGACTTTGTTGGTGGATTCGACCTGTCTGTTCACCTGAGGGTGGTATGGAGTATATTTCTGGTGATTGATATGATATTATTTGGTAATAGCCTTCACCAGTTTGGATGTAAATTGTGTCCCCTGATTAGTGAAAATCTCTTTAGGTACCCCAAACCAAGTGAAGATGTCCTCAAAGAGGAAATCTACAAAATACTTCTCAGTGGCAGAGTATAAAGCCTTAGCTTACACCCACTTTTTCACGTAATCAATACAAACTAATATGTATCTCTTCTTCTTGGAAATTGGCCACTGAGCGAGGTGGTACCATTAACTTGTCAGCTTCAATTTTTGGGTGGTCCCAAAGTTTTTCAAAGTGACGACAAGTGACTCGGATCTATGTATGGTAGAAACCAGACCTCAAGCCATGACCAATGAGAAGATCGAGAACATTGACATTTTTTTGGCTTCTTTAATGGACCAGATAAAGACATTAATAAACACAGTCATAAAGGGAAAGTTAGCATTACAATCGGAGGCATATGGTTTTAATGAATATCTTGAAGGAGAATCTAGCCATCATCTTCACTTCCATGGAAATCACCAGCATTCCCACCCTTAACCACCCAAGCTGGACATGTACAAATTCGATGGCTCTAATCCGGCAACATGAGTAGCACAAATGCATCAATATTTCACTCTCAATAACATCATAGATGATGACACTAAGCTACGTGTGGGAGGCCTTTACTTGGACCAAGAAAGATGGCAATGGTGGCAGTGGCATAAAAAATGCTATCCAAGGAAAATTACTTGGCAGGTGTTCGCAAAATCCATTTGTGACCGCTTTGATCGTGAATTTAATTTTTTGGGTCGTCTTACTAAGCTCAGACAGAAAGGCACAATAAATTACTATATTACAGCCTTTGAGACATTGGCCTTCCGCACAGCAGCTGTGGGAGATGAATTCTACTTGGAATGTTTTATAAGTGGTCTCAAAGAAGCCATCCAAGCCCATGTCTGGATGTACCACCCATCCACATGGATGGAGGCTTGCACAAAGGCTATCAAAGTGGAATGTGCTTTAGCAGCCCAGTCACCTTGTCCATATTTCATAGCCAAGGGACGCCCCACCTAGGCTTAGGGCACTACCCAAACACTTAAGGTTCAAAAGGTGTCCCTCGTAGAAATGGCTGAAAGAAGAAAGCAAAGATTGTGTTACTACTGTGATGAAAAATAGTCTCTGGGACATAAATGTAAGGACCCCAAATTCCTTCAAATTGATGCTACTGATCATAGTTCATCTGAGGAAGTCCCACCCTTTGAGGGATCAGAGGAGGAAGATTAGGACAACCAGCAGGACAATGATATCCCAGCTACGCCAAAAGAACTGGTTATCTCGCTCCATGCTTTGGCAGGCATTTCTTCTCCCCAAACTCTCAAAATTAGAGGTTTTATTAAACATCGCTTTGTAGTATTATTAATTTATAGTGGCATCATGCATAACTTTATCCATCAGCGAGTCGCCGAAACTGTTCATTGTTTTGTCAGAGCAGTCTCTAATTTCCAGGTCCATATTGTTGATGAGGGGACAATGAAATGTGAAGGCCGTTGTGAAAATATAAAAATTCAGATGGGAGATTACCACCTAAAGACCCACATGTTTTCCATCAACATGGGTGGTTGTGACATTTTCTTGGGTGCTGAATGGCTCCACACACTAGGCCCAATCACAATGGATTTCTAGGAGTTATATATGAGCTTTAAGCAGAATGAGCACATGCATACCCTCCGTGGACTCCAGGTAGGTACTCCTTCTATCATCAACTTGCATCAAATGGAAAAGTTTTTAAAAAATGTCCATCATGTAGTTATCGCCCAATTTAATGCCATCCAGGCCATAGAGTCCACCACTCTCCATATTCATTCTAAGAAGCAACATGTCTTAAACAGCCACCCGCAGGTCTTTGACAAACCTAACGAGCTTCCAACCTCTAGAGGAAAAAATGATCATAGAATCACTTTGGCCCCAGGGGCACAACCACCAAATGTGCACCCATATAGATACCCTTTAATGAAATTTAAAAAATCATCAAGGAACTCCTGGAAGCTGGTGTCATTCGTCCTAACATCAGTCCTTATTCATCACTTGTTGTCATGGTATTCAAGAAATATGGGGAATGGCCATGTGTCCAGACTTAAGGGCCCTCAACAAGCTCACAGTCAAAGATAAATTCCCTATCCTGGTTGTTGATGATTTGATGGATGAACTAAATGGTGCTCAATTCTTTACCAATCTAGGTCTTTGCTCGGGCTACCACTAAATACGCATGAAAGAAGTAGACATTCCCAAGACTAGTTTCCGAACTCATGAAGGCCATTGTGAATTCCTGGTCATGCCATTTGGTCTCTGTAACGCCCCATTCACTTTTCAAAGCCTCATGAATCACCTGGCCAAACCATATCTCAGAAAATTTGTCCTTGTTTTCTTTGATGACATTCTCATCTACAACCTCACCTAGGAAAAACATCTTCATCATGTAGACCTGCTCTTGCAACTGCTCTGGAAGCATAAATTATTTGTCAAACTGTCCAAGTGCTCTTTTGGCATGGAAGAAGTCGAGTATTTGGGCTACATTGTGGGGCATGAAGGTGTCAGGGTGGATCCCAAAAATATCTAAGCAATGTAGGATTGGCCCCAACCAAAGACCTTGAAGAGTTTGAGAGGATTCTTGGGTCTCACTGGCTATTGCCACAAATTTGTCTGCAATTATGGTCGCATTTCTAGATCCCTCACTCACCTTCTCAAGAAAAATTCATTCCTCTGGACTGATGAAGCACAACAAGCATTTATGGCTCTCAAATACGCAATGTGTTCCACTCTCGTATTTGCACTACCTGACTTCATCAAATCTTTTGTGATTGAATGTGATGCTTCAGGTACGGGTATTGCGGCTGTCTTAATGTAGGAAGGTCAACCCTTGGCTTTCACTAGCCAACAACTAAGTGGGAAACATATGGGAGAATCTACCTATCAGAAGGAGATGATGGCCATCTTACATGCAGTGAATACTTGGTGACCATACTTATTGGGGCAGCATTTCCAAATCCGCTCAGACCATCAAAGCCTCAAATATTTTTTGGAGCAACAACTATCCTTGCCACAAAAAAATAAATGATTAGCCAAAATGATGGGATATGATTATGAGATAATTTACAAGAAAGGGTGCGAAAATGTCGTAGCGGATGCTTTATCATGCCAATTTAAGGAGGACAACACCCTGCTAGCAATCTCTCTTCCAATTCTAGATTGGATTGAAGAAGCCCACAAGGAGTAGTTTTCACATCCTTCAATCTCCCAACTCATTAATAACTTGCGAGCAGATCCTAATTCCATAGGGGGCTACTCTTGGAAGGATGAGATTCTTCACTACAAGGATAGAGTAGTAATATCACCGACATCCACCCTTAAAACACACATTTTGGCAGAGTTGCACTCATCTCCCACTGTAGGCCATGTAGGCTTTCAGAAGACTTATGCTCGCACTCATTGTTCCTTCTTTTGGATAGGCATGAAAACATAAATTCTTACTTTTGTACCTAAATGTGATGTGTGTCAATGCAACAAAGGAGAAGCAGTCAAGTCCCCAGGCACTCTACAACCATTGCCCATCCCTGCCTCAATCTTGACGGATGTTTCTATGGATTTCATTATTGGTCTTCCGAATTCAGGCAACAAGTCAGTCATCATGGTGGTTGTGGACAGACATTTTAAGTATGCTCATTTTTGCGCCCTACCCTACCCATTTACCCCCACTTTGGTGGCTCAATCTTTCATGGACCAGATATTCAAAATACATGGCATGCCCACTTCCATTGTGTTTGATCGAGACCCGATCTTCACCATTAACTTTTGGCAGGAACTTTTCAAGCTACAAGGCACCCAACTCCAACTAAGTACTTCCTATTGACCCCAAACTGATGGTCAAACTAAAGCAGTCAACAAATTTCTAGAGACCTACCTCAGGTGCTTCACTTTAGAAAAGCAACATCAATGGGTATAGTGGTTACCTCTAGCTAAATGGTGGTATAATATTAACTATCATGCTGCCACCAAGATGACTCCATATGAAGCAGTTTATGGTCAACTCTCCCCTTCACCTACTTGTTATATCCCTGGATGCTCTAAGGTGCAAGCAATGGATCAACTCCTATACAATTGTGCAACCATGCTAGCCCGTCTTAAAGATAATCTCCATCAAGCTTAGAATCGTATGAAGCAATAGGAAGACAAACATCGTTCGAAGTGCACATTTCAAGAAGGGGATCAAGTATATTTGAGGCTACAACCATACAAGCAAACATCACTCAAAGACAAGGGCCGTAAAAAATTATCTCCAAAATTCTATGGACCTTATCCAATACTTCAGCACATTGGAGAAGTAGCCTACAAGCTAGCCTTGCCACCCACTACAAAAATCCATCCCGTCTTCCATGTATGATGCCTCAAGAAAGTGGTGGGGAACAATTGCAGAATTCAAACCGGTCTACCTGAATTGGATGAAGAAGGTTCAATCTAGCTCCAACCTAAACAAGTCCTCGACAAGCAAGAATTACATCTGCATGGCCGCATGATCAAGGAAGTCATCGTCAAGTGGAAATACACCTCTCCAGAAGATGCGACCTGGGAACCAACCACTATTCTTCAGCAGCTTCCGCAACTTCAGCCTTAAGGACAAGACTATTTTTATGGGGGAGGGCATGTTAGGGTCCAACCCTAACCCCCTTATTTATGTAATAGGGTCGAGTCATAGTTATAGTTAGTTAAAGAGTCAATAAAGCCCATATTAATAATTGTAAGTGGTTGACCCGTAGTTAAAGAAAGGGACCACAATTAGTTGCAAACAGGCCATGGTATTAGAAAGATGGTATTAAGAGAACCATGGTACTGACCCATGGTATTGCATCTATAAATCCTATATAAAGGATAGAGACTCCCCATTGAGGAGTGTCGTGTCTTATTTTTTAATTGAACCCTACTCTATTGGAGGTTTCCCCCTCGAAGAGGCAAGTGAACATTGCTTTCATCTTTGAATAATAAAATACATGTTGTTATTTTTCATTTTGTTCAGTGTTGTAGGTTGTGTTTCTTCGTATATTTGGTATTTTGGCATCTTCTCACAGGTCAAGAACATAACAATCAAGATGAATACCTTTCATGTAATCCCAAGCAAATGCTCTGGAATGTTTTTGAACCATATGTATTACCTGTTGTTTATTTCTGTACTTAATTTTGTACCAATGTACAATGTTTTTCTAGCACTAATTTCAATAGGTTGAGCACTTGCTTCACTATTTTCTTCCAAGATTTCCATAGTAAATGATGAAAACACAGTAGGGTGACAGGATCCTAAAATTCACTATTGAAAACATGATGTTAACCATTCAAAGAAACAAGATAATTAATGCAATTAATATCAGACAAGAATTGTTGCAAAAAATATTCTTCATATTGTTCTTGAAGTCCTCTTGATTGTTCTAAAGTTAATAATGGCAGCATACAATCTTCTTCCCCATAGGGATTCTCTAGCCAAAGAGTTACTTCATCAGCCAATTGGGCAAATGGAAAAATAGTCAATGTATAAATTTGTAATCCATTAGAAATAGTTATTTTCCTATTTATGCACCTAATAACAATATCAGTAGTGACCAGCCAAGGTCACCCTAAAACTACTGGATGTTTGGGTTTAGAATTTTTTGGGGAAATTACCATGAAATCAATTGGGTATTCCCAGGAAGCTATTATTACCACTATGTCTTTTAGGACCCCCACAGGTTAGACAATGGACTTATCTACCAAATCTAGCACTATGGGTCTAGGCCTTACTTCTTTTAATTGTTATAATGTCATGGTATTAACAGTCATGGAATTGATGGTTGCCCCCAAGTCTACTAGAGTATTGGAAATAATAGTTCCATTGATTTCTATGGTTACCACAGGGTTCCCTAGATCATCATATTTTGGTGGTAAACCAGATATCATTTCTGACATTTGGCTAATTACTTTAATATTCTAATTTTTACTTCCTTTTCTTCCTGCCTTCTTGATGCAAATATCCTTAATGATATTGGTATAAATAGGAATGTCTCTAATAGATTTCAATAGAGGAATTTTTATGCATCCATTCCTTAATTCAGATTCCAAGTCGTATTCCATGGGAGCTTCAATTTTATTTATGAGCAATCCCTCCAGATAAGGAGGCTCCCTAGGTTCTTCTTGTTGTTCTTTAAATTCACTATTTTTCTCATTTTTTATTTGTTTATAAAACAAACAAAAAAAATATTGGGTTCCTCCTCTTGAATAATTACAATTGAATTGTTTTTATTAACTATTTTTCCTTATCTTAATTGAATTTAAATAAAAGGAAAAGCAATAATAACATATGTGGGAAAAATGTTGCAGCTCAATATATTTTATAGGTTTAGGAGTTCTATTATTAGGATTGGCAATTGGTTGTGTAGGCACTTGAGTTGGGTGAGGAGGGTTGAGTGATTGTTACACTTGTTGTGAAGATGAATTAGAACTTTGAGGTAAAGGCAAGGTTTGTTGTACTAGAGTTGGTAATGGCATTGAAGGTTGCTGATAATAAGATAAATTATATCCTTGCTGAAAATGAGGCATATTAGGTGCATAAGGCATGCAAGGTGGACATTGGTACTGGGGGTATGCTTAGCTTTGAGGTTGAAATGTATTCCCATATGGATTTATTCTCCACCCATGGTTCCAAGGTGAATTTTGAGGTGGATGAGTAGGACATGATGGATAGGGTGGTTGAGAATTCCATGATTGATTTTGGGCAAAACCTTTCATATTAGGATCTTGATAAACATCATGGTTTGTCCCTTTCCATGATGGTTTTTTGATTGTTTGAGGAAATTCACTCAGGCCCCACTTTGTAAATAGATTGTAGTCTAGGAAGGGATGGGCATTGATCAGTGGCATACTCCTGTGTAAAAATACCTCACACCTCTACCACATTGATGGGGCATTCTCTTTTAGCGTGTTGATGCCTGCATTTAGGACAGAAAATTTCCAAGGCAACTTTTTCTTCTTCTCGTTTCTTTTTAATTTTAAGAGTATCTAGCTGGTCGCTAATGGTGTTTAAGATACCTATTTTAAATTTTTCGAGAAGGTTCCCCAACTCAAATCTAGTGACACCACCTTGTAATAATTTTGGGTTTATAGACACATAATCCCTTGAGTTGTCCCAAATCCTTTTGCCTACCTTAGCTCGAATTTTAGAATAGGTTCTACATAATTCAACTATTTCAGCAAAGGTTTTTTTTATAGATATAGTTGAAACTTAGGAGATTCAGTGTTTTAATGCACTCTTCCCTTAACCCCTTCAAAAATAAAGTCCTAAGGGTTCTCTCATCCAAGTTACCCACTCATGATTTGTGATAGTTATAATGGAACCTCTCTAGGTATTCCTCCAAACTTTCATCCTCCATCTATTGCATCCTAAAGATATCGTTAACATCTCTACTTTTACAATAGTATTGATATTTCTTAAGGAAGACATACTTCATGTCATCCAATAAGTAAATGGTGTGCTCTCCCAAGCTCATGAATCATCTCAAGGACGAGTCTTTTAAGGTGGAAGGGAATAGTTTAAGCTTGTGTTCATCATCATAATAATTATAAATTCTTTGAAGAATATCAAATTCAAACAAAAATGAGTCAGGATCTTCAGAGGAAGTACTGCAAAAAAGTGGAAGAGATGCCAGTGGTATATGAATTGATATTTCTGGTGATGTCCAGAATAGGAAATCCGAAGGTAGTTTCTACATCATCTTCTTGTTCCTCTGGTTCCCCTCTTGGTCCATCTCTTCAGTCAGTATTTCCTCTGATATCAATTCTGTCATTACCTCCAATGTGGTTTTCCCCATTTTTCTATTTTCCTCTCCTTTGTTTGCCATATTTACTAAAAGTTTAGAAGTAAGCTCTGGTATATTGGTTCGGCTGGAAGAGGATTCGGCTGAATTGAGCCCAATGTAACCATATCCAAAATCCCTTCGAGATCCTCCTGCTGCAGATTCCACTTGTGAGATTACAACCAATTATGTACCTACATTAGTTCCCAAGATAGTTTGTCTTTGTTGTGGTATACTTTGAGGTTGTTCTACCTCCTTTTGATGTGGTATACTTTGAGGTTGTTCTACCACCTTTTGAAGTGGTATTCCTTTTTCTAATGCCACCTTGCTGGTGGAGCTTTCTCCCTACTCTCTGATACCTGAGTAACGATCAGTTGGATTAGTTGGGGGTGCTTTTGTGGGACCAAATAATTCTAAAAATGATTTTGTGCTTGAAATAAATCTACCCTTACTATCCTTAGGCCTACCTTTACTTGTGTGCATAAGAAAAATAAAACACTATAGAAATTCACTAAAGACAACCAGACTTTGGAGAAACTCCACCATAGTTGATGTGCAGCTCTTCATTCACGTATTACCGTATCGCCCTCTAATTTCCCTACAAAATCCTCACCACACAAACTCTATATAAAATGTTACCTGGACCATTTGCAACTCCCCAACAACAACACAAAAAATGTTAGATATTTTATATGTCATTGTGTTCCCTAAATTAGATTGTCATTTTGGGTTCGTAAAATTTTAGTTGCATTGCATTCTGATTAAGGGACTAAACAATTCTAGTATGAAATTAAGTACGAAATTCTCAATTCCTATATCTAATGATCTCATCCAAAAAATATGAAGTGAAGAAACCTATTTTACTGTAATTTAATCTATCTCATTCAAAACTCAAATCAATATTCTATTTTAACTATGACTTATTTAACTCAAGAACTCATTCAGAAATAAAACAGATAACTATCACTATTGATGTTTTCAAACCAAACTAACAATAACCTGATTCAAAATCATTACACAAGATAATCCCTGGGATACTATGAATCAAAGGAAACTCAATGATAACAATCCCTATATGCTACTTGATTCAAACAAGTCAACAATCAAGAGGCAAAATTGATACTCTTCTAATTCAAAACTAATTTAAATCACTACACACAACTTCAACCTATTTTAATAATGAATGAAAATAATTCTAATTGGAACCTTCTACAAAATGAAGCAAATAACCAGCTATCTATTTAAATGATGATTACACTATGATTCTAATAAATTATACACAGGAAATCAAAATAACTATGTTGCAAATGTCACACAATTCCTTATGTTGTAACATAAATAGTTTTGGTAAGTTAGATATTTATAAAAGAGGGTATAAAAAAATAAAAATAAAAATAATAGAATAAAAGAATGAAAATATGAAAATTTGTGAAAAAATATGAAAAGAAACCCCATCAAAAGAAAAATAAGTGCACAAGTGAGCAAGCTCAAATTCCACTTGAAATAAATTCTATTTGAATCATATAGTAAAATCATGATAAAACATGTTTAAATTATGTTTTAGGATTAGGAAATAATTCAATAAAACTGTTTAATCTTGGTTGAAATTAGTAGAAAGGATAGATTAGAGGGAAAAGTGACCTAAGCATTTAATCTTAGCCAATTATATATTTGTAATAGAATAGGGTTAGGAGTTTCTTTAGCAAATAAAAGGCATGCTTGATCAAATGTGCCTTTAGATTATATTTATGCTTTGATAGATTTATTTAGTTGAAAAATAAACTAATCATGTCATTTAAACATGATTAGCGCTATGTAATAAGCTTTAAACTTGAGTTTATTTTTTGTCGGGAAATGATTTGATGTCTTGTCGTTTTGCGATATCCAAAGTGCACTTATTGACAACCTTGATTTTCCCTGCCCAGATCAATGGCAAGGAAACCAATTCACACCCCCCAATCCTATTTCATGTTAACATCAAGGCGGGGGGGTCCAAAAAGTGGCATTTATTTTTGTGGCCTGCCCGAAACGTGGCACTCTCTCGTGAGTTCGCACCCCCCTCGTTCTAAACCGTTTACCATCGCCCCCCCCCTCCCCCTTTTGAAATCCACTATTGCTCTTCTACTCCCGCCAACGGTTAACACATCACTTCCCACACATTCCCTCTGCTAATCTGCCACTTGTCCATAACCGTTACTACATTCCAATTATCATTTGCTCGTTACATACCTATCCATTACCATGCTACCTTTATCCATTAATGTTAATAAATCTCATTTGGTAATGGTTCCATCCTAGCAGTAATCGATCAAGGCCTATAAAAAACACTTTGGCACATTTCACACGGTTCCCCTAGCTACTTTGATCATTGTTCTAAATTTGCAGATACTGTTCAGAGTTTCCACACTCCTGCTATCACCAGCTATCAAATTTTGGCAATACAGAGACTAGACACCCTTGACATCGATTTATTTGTCTATCTAGGTGTTAGTCTCAGTCAATTCAGCCTATCACCAATGATCAAATATGCTATTACAAGGTGTTGTTAGGGTGTCAAGTCAAAAATTTGTCATTTCAGTAAGTCTTCAAATAAACATTTGGTCACTAGTTATTGTGTCTAGGTAACTACTACTCCCTTCACTTACTCATGTTCTTCATCACTCATCATGGTCATTGTCTTCTTCCAGGTATCATATTTCATTTAAATGTCTTTGGTCATGAAATGGTTAAATTCCTCATTTTAGGTCATGGTCTAGGGTTTCACTCCATGTGTCATCATGATTCCATATGTTTCCAAAAACATATCCATCATGTCATTAAGTGGGCAAAGGGAGTTATCATATTAGGGAAAGCAAAATACAAGTAAAGGTAATGTTTTATTTCAAATAAGACAATGTTGCAGTACACTACCTCACCTCATCATTTCTCATAGGGACATGTTTGCTTCAAAATATGTTTCCGACCAAATGGAGAAGAATTTTACAAAAGTGAAAGAGGTTTTTGTCCATTATAGTCCAAGGAACAAAAACCTCCTTCATTTTAAGCACAGGTGTTATGATTTGAAATAAATTGCCAAAATACACTTGCTACGGGAGAGTTGCTGCACTTCTGGATAGCTTGACTTCAAGACAGATTTTCATGGGTTTGGAGCAGGTGTTGGTAGTGGTTAAGGACTCTATTGTGTAGTGGAAATCACAAGATTTCCAATGGTACCTTCATATCATAATTTGGATTAGTGGAAGGCATTAAAAAGTTCTTTGCGAGGTGGAGTTGCTCTTTTGTCAGAGACACCCTGGGTTTTGGAGTGACCTTGGAAAAATCACTTTTTCTCCCCTGATGGAGTGTCCAAATTGCATTATTGAGGAGTTTATATTATATCAAACTTCACGATATTTCCAACAAGCTATCAAGTTCTCAATTTGGAGCAGTTTATGGCCTCCAAAAGTGGTTTGGAAGATGGCGTTGTGCTCAGAGACATTGTGCTGCGCTCAGGAGGTTGACACTGCACTCAGGAACACTGCGCTGCGCTTGGGCCAAAGTACCTAAAATCTGACAGAAACTCACCCAAATTGATTTTTTAATCTTTCTCACTTATTTTATTGCAATCCTAAGCTGAGTTACAAGTAAGTACACCACCTTACTTACCTTTTTAATTTGCAAAATCAATTCATGGTAAAGCTTTCTTCAATTAGGGTTTTTCAGTGAATTTCTCATGCAAAAATGATAGGGTTGATGATGGCCATTTTCATTTCTTGATTTTTAACATGTAAAATATTACCCTACACCTTTATACATGTTTGATATGCCATATAAACCACTCAATCAACCTCAGAACATAAATTTACCTCACTAAGATTGAAACCCTAGTTCATTCCTAGGGGTTTTGGGCACTTTCCCTAAAAACTCTATTTTTTCCCTTTTACAAGCACATTGTTCCTTCATTTCTCTTCCACTCATTTTCATAAGTTTTCCATAATCCATATCCACCTCTTTCAAACCTCCTTTACCATTTTATCAACTTCACCTACCCATCATTTCATTTTTACCTCATCCCTCACTGTTTTTTCCCCTTTCCTATCATTTAAGGTTTCAAAAATGAAATGAGATTGCTTCATCAAGCCATCACGAAGACACATCAGCATATCCTATGGAAGTAGGGTTATCAAACAAATCATAGGAGGTTCCCAAGGAACCTAGACCCGAGGTGACCAAACATAACAGAGATAAAGAGGCTTGTGTTTTCTTCTCACAGAGAGAAAGGGGCCAAGCCTTCTTCATCAACAAAGCAGGAACCAGCATCAAAAGAGAAAGACACAGCTGAACATGAGTTTGAACTAATTGATCTAGAGATTGAGGATCAGACCTCAAACATGCAACAAATTATCACGGATAAGGATTACCAAATCAAGGAGCTAGCAATCAATTTGGAAAGGGAAAAATATGTTATATGATTCCTTGAACATGAAAACAGTCAACTCAAAGCAAAGGAGTTGATCCTAGAAAAGGAAAAAGCCAAGTTAATGTAGAAAGCTGGAAAAGGTAAGGAGATCATGGAATCAAGAGAGCCTACAGCATCAAAGGGGAGAGGAAAAAGGAAAATATCAAGAACAAGAGGCCTCAAGAAAGCTTTGCAAGAGGAGCAAGAATAAATTCTACTAAATGAGGACCTTGACCTAGAAGATAGGATTGCCCTAGAGGTTCATCAAGATAAGAAATATTGGCTCAACAGGGTGAATGAAAACTTGGAGAAGCTCCTTGAGAAGGAAAACAGGGATAATCAGTTGCTCAGACACATGGCGCATCACTATCAAGCTCAAAACATGATCGCCAATGTCAAAGTAAAACAACTTGAAAATAAGCTCAAGGAGGCCAAAAAAGACCCAAAGGATGAGGGGAACTTAGATATGCTTGTTGAAGCATAAATGAAGCGATAAAAACATGTTTTTACACCTTCCCTCTAGTTTTGAGCAAATTCTGATAATTTTGATTTTTTTGAGAAATTTTGGTCCAAGTTCAGAAATTCAGCTGCTCCAAAAGCGCAGTGCCTTGGCGCTGTGCTTTTTCCTCAGGCCTCCATTTAAGGAAAGCTAAATGTTTTTGGAAATATCTTGCAATCCTCTAAAAACCCATTTGCTTAGAGTTTGCAGAGGTGGCTCAGTTTTGGAGAAAAAGGCAAAAAAGTGGCAAAAAACTAGCATTTTGGACCCTTTTTTGACAGGCGTTGCACTTCTGGAGTGACCTTGGGAGAATGTATTTTGGAAGGCCTTCCCATACTCCAAATTCAGAAATTCAAACTATTATGGAAACTATAATTGAAGGGCTAGTTGACCGTTCTCTTAGTTTGCATTTTGACCCCTATAAGACACTTCAAAATCAACTCAAAGTCGGTGTTATGCTTCTTCACTTTTCTGTGTTTCAAATTGTAAATTACACTGTGTATATTTATAGTTTCTAGTTTGACTTAGTCAAAGTCAAGATTCTCTATGTAATGGAACTAGTTTCAAGGCTAGGTGATGTAGGCATGAATAAATGTACATCATAGGTTGTTTTTTATGTTTATTAGGCCTCATAAAAGAAGCAAACTCGTAAACATACTGATCTGATATTCACCCTATGAATGACATCAGTTAAAGATTTATTAAACTAAGGTGTTACAGACTCATGTGCCGGTGTGCGTTCTGTGTTATTGAAGTAACGGATTGATCAGATTGCCAATACACAGACAATAAAATGGAAAGACAGCAAATAAATACAGTAATCAAACGCAAAGACACAAGCAATTTTAATAAGGAGTTCAACCTATGCTCCAAGGCTACGTCTCCGATCCAGCTTTCAATGGTGGCCTTGCTTTATTGTGCCTTTGGGCAGAGAATTTACAATACAGGGACTCAATGTGAGTTCACCTAAAGCAGGTTTTTCTTGGCAAGGTGGTCCTTGTATTTCCCAAGCCACTGGAGTACACAGACTCTTCTTCCTCCTACCAGCTCTGTGACCTTTTGGTCTACAATGGCAAGAGCCCAATGTGGTGCTCAGCCCGAACAGATCCTCTATGGGACAGCTTGAATCTTCAAGCTCTCTGGTGCTCAATGTTGCTGCTAATCATCTCGGCCCTCTGTCTCCTCTGCTCTACTTTAATGTTCTCTGTGTTCAGTCCCCCTCTCAGGGTTCACTGTTCCACTTCTTCGTCTCTCAACTTCTGTCTCTCTGTGTCTAACTCCACTCTACTTAATTCGAATGCCTCTGTTCATGGCTTTAGCCATTCAATCCCTATGCCGGTTCGGTTCCTCTTCCGCCTCTGTCGATTCACCTTCTGCAGCTGCGCTTGGAGTTCCCTGTTCGGCGTCATCATCACCGCTCAAGGAGTTGCTACTTGTATTCCTCCAAACGACGCCAGCATGCTTCGTTGGTTCGTTTCTGTAGTTACGTCGTGGATGCATTTATCCTCCACCGTGGTGGTCAAACAGATTTCAAATTCCTTTAAAATGCGTCTTAATTCCCTGTCGATTCTGCTTCTTCCCATCGGGCGCGATCTCAACCGTCTGATCTGGGCCCTCCAGATCTGACGCCATACGCACATTTCGCGCAGTTGACTTGCTCGACCAATAGCGCGCGATCAACGGCGGTTTTCTCTCACCTCCACATGCCACGCATCGATCAATGTATGGAATCGCTCCACTTTCGTCCAAAACCTCTTATCGTTTAAGGGCGCCCCAACCAAAACTGCCAGTTTCCAGAGCGCAGGTCCCGCCTTTTACGATTAGCGCTTTTTCCCTTTTCTGCCTGCGGTCCCCCAGTTCCCCCACGTGACCGAGTGCTCCGACTTTTCCATTTTGGCCCTGTTTTCCCAGTGATGCGTGATTAGGCTAATCGTGCATCAAAAATCACCTCCGTTTCCCGATCCGGGGCTCCCAGGGGCTAATTCAGCCTCCCGCATAGTCTCCATTGGCCTCGGTCAGCGCACTTTGACCGAGGTCCTCGTCATTCCACGTTGGATGCCATTGCCACTGGTTCAGGGTGTTTTTTATCGCTGTTCTGGAATTATTTAGAGATTTGTTTGACCTGATATAGTCATGGTTCTTTGACAGTCTTCGATGGATCCAATTTGGATCATGGCCTTCCCAATGAAAAAGCTTTTGGACCACCAAAAGTTGGTATTTAAGCACCGACTAAGTGAGGATATTGTTTCTTCACTTGTCCAATCTCACTCCACTTTGCATTGCTCGGCTTTGAACCTTTGAGCCCAATCCTAAGGTACTCAACATCTCCCCTACATGTTGTCCTCACCTTCCTGTCCAGCATTGTGTCTTCCTGCAACTCATTAAGATACTCAGGTAGTAGGTCATCAATAGAAGGCAATTGACTTTGCTCTTCAGGGTCCTCAATCATTGAAGGTTCAAAAATATCAAGCAATCTGCATTTACGACTGAGTAGATGTGCATGTAAGCTGGTAAATCAAGGCGAAAATCATCAAGTGAGGATATTGTTTCTTCACTTGTCCAATCTCACTCCACTTTGCATTGCTCGGCTTTGAACCTTTGAGCCCAATCCTAAGGTACTCAACATCTCCCTTGCATGTTTTCCTGACCTTCCTGTCCAGCATTGTGTCTTCCTGCAACTCATTAATATACTCAGGTAGTAGGTCATCAATAGAAGGAAATTGACTTTGCTCTTTAGGGTCCTCAATCATTGAAGGTTCAAAAATCTCAAGCAATCTGCATTTACGACTGAGTAGATGTGCATGTAAGCTGGTAAATCAAGGCGAAAAGCATCAAGTGAGGATATTGTTTCTTCACTTGTCCAATCTCACTCCACTTTGCATTGCTCGGCTTTGAACCTTTGAGCCCAATCCTAAGGTACTCAACATCTCCCCCGCATGTTTTCCTCACCTTCCTGTCCAGCATTGTGTCTTCCTGCAACTCATTAAGATACTCAGGTAGTAGGTCATCAATAGAAGGCAATTGACTTTGCTCTTCAGGGTCCTCAATCATTGAAGGTTCAAAAATCTCAAGCAATCTGCATTTACGACTGAGTAGATGTGCATGTAAGCTAGTAAATCAAGGCGAAAATCATTTTCACCAATCTTCTCAAGTACCCTAAAAGGTCCATACCTGATAGGCTTTAGCTTTTTACCTTCACCTTTCATCCTGTCCTTGCTGATATATAGCCAGACTTGGTCTCCAACTTGAAAACTATGCTCCATTTGATGCTTATCATGCCTAGCCTTGTAATTGGCCTGGCTCTTTTCCAACTGTTCCTGTACTGCCTGGTGGATCTCCTGGATCTGTTCAATGAACCTAGCTGCCTTGTCCACATCACTGTGTTCGTCAACCATGGTGTCTTTACCAAAGACAAAATCCAAAGGAGACCTTGGTATGAAACCAAAACAGGTCTCAAAAGGAGATCACTGTGTAGAAGAGTGTTTGGCTCTGTTGCAAGCATGCTGCACATAACACAAGTGTTCATCCCAAAGCTTAGGATGTTTACTACAATATCCTCTCAGTAACTGGATCACTGTCCTGTTTACTACTTTTGTCTGGCCATCTATTTGTGGATGAAAAGCCGTGCTTTTCTTCAGTTTGGTGTCCATCAGTTCCCATAGACTCGACCAAAACTTCCCCACAAATCGGGTGTCTTGATCAGATACAATGGAAGTGGGCAATCCAAAATGAACCCATACATGTTCAAAGAACAATTTTGCAGTCTGTTCAACTGTAATTTTTTTACTACAAGGTATCAAAATACACATTTTGTTGAACCTATCCACAACAACATATAGATAATCATGACCTTTCCTAGATTTAGGCAGTCCTCCAATAAAATCCATGGAAACACTTTCCGAAGGGTGAGAAGGAACTGGCAATGGAGTGTACAAGCCTAGTTTTCTATTGTTGGGCTTGCTTTTAGCACACATGGCACGCCCTCTTACATACCTAGAAATTGTCTCATTCATTTGCGGCCAATAACAGAATCTTTGCAGCTGTGCAACTGTTTTACTTACCCCAAAGTGACCTGATATCAGAGAAGTGTGTGCTTCCCTAATTATCTTTACTCTCTCGGTTTGTGGAATGCAAAGTTTCCCACAATGGTATAAGATTCGGTCCTTTATATGATAGTCCAATTCTTCTACTCTTTTGCCTTGACTCAAAGTTGCATATACATCTTTAAAGTCCATATCCTGAGCATATTGTTCTATGTAGCTTTCATGTAGCACTGAATTATGCTTAAGTATGGTAGATGCATTTATAATGGGTCTAGATAACATGTCTGCAACCTTGTTATGTATGCCCTTTTTATATCTGATGACTAAATGAAACTGTTGTAGAAACCCCATCCATCTGTAATGTCTTGATTGCTGCAACTTAGTTTGGGAGTGTAGATATTGAAGTGGTTGATGATCAGTATGTATTACTGTCTCTTTTCCCATTAAATAATGTTTCCACTTTTTCACACTCTGAACTAGTGCATATAATTCTTTATCATATGTAGGATAGTTAACTACTGCAGGATTAAAAGTCTCAGAATGATAACATATGGGTTTACCATGCTGTGTCAACACTGCTCCCATGGTATAGTCACTAGCATCAGTTTGGATCTCAAATGGTCTTTGTAAATCAGGCAGTGCTAGTACAGGTGTTGTATTAATTCTCTCTTTCAAGATGTTGAAGGCTTTCTGATGTTTGCCTCCCCACTAAAACACATTATTCAATCCTGTTAAAGCATGTAAGGCAGTTGCAACCAAGGAGAAGTTAGAAATAAACTTCCTCCAATATTGTGCTGCTCCTAAGAAGCTTCTCACTTCTGTAGCAGACCTGGGTTTAGGCCAGTTCACAATGACTGCCACCTTAGAGGGATCTATTTTCAATTCACCTCCCTCTACTATATGACCCAAGTATCTTAGAGATGTTTTGCCAAAGTCACATTTTTGAGAGTTTAACATAAAGTTTTTCTCTTTTCAAAACATCCAATGTCTGCTCAACATGCTTTAAATGTTCTTCCCACGTTTTACTAAAAATCAAAATGTCATCCAGATACAAAATAACAAAATCATCAAGAAAAGGTCTAAGTACATCATTCATTAATCTCATGAAAGTAGCAGGAGCATTGGTCAAGCCAAAAGGCATAACCAGCCATTCATACAATCCCTGCTTTGTTTTGAAAGCAGTCTTCCATGCATCTTGCTCTGCAACTCTGACCTAATGGTACCCACTATGCAAATCCAACTTGGTGAAATAAAGAACTTCCTTGAATTGATCTAGAAGATCATCTATGCGAGGAAGGGGATAATGATTTTTGATTGTTATCTTATTCAGTGCTCAGTAGTCAATGCACATTCTCCAAGATCCATCTTTCTTTCTCACCAAAACGATTGGTGACCCACATGGTGATGTGCTAGGCCTAATGAAGCCCTTCTCAAGAAACTCCTACACCTGCTTCTTGATTTCAACATTCTCTAAAGTAGACAACCTGTACATCCCAATGTTAGGCAATGGAACATCTTGCTGCAAAATAATATCATGTACTATTCCCTTTTTGGGTGGCAGACCTTTAGGTTCTTGAAACAAGACATCATACTCTGAAACAACATTTTCTATATCAGCTTTTTGTTTAGCATTGCAGCCCTCAAATACATTGGTTTTATCAGGTTCCCTTTCCTTTACAACCATCAGTAAGAATTGTTTGCATGAATTAATCATTCTTTTCATCTGTCCTGAGTTTATGAGAGTGTAATTCTTCTTGAGCTTATGAGCTCTTACAAAGTATTCGATTCCATCTTTGACAAGTAGATACTTGTTCTCAGCTCTATAGAAAATAGCCTTTCTATCATACGAGTAAGGACTTCCTAAGCAATTCCACATATATCCAAAGGAATTATGTCTAACTCAACCTCATCTACAAATGCTGACCCAAAAGAAAACTTGAGTTTGCTTTATCATTCCACCATCATTCTGCCAACCACGTGTCAATCGTTGTATGGAATCGCTCTGCTTTCTTCCAAAACCTCTTACCATTTAAGGGCACCCCGATCAAAACTGTCGGTTTCTAGAGCGTGGGTCCCGCCTTGTACGATTAGCGCTTTTTCCCTTTTCCACCTGCGGTCCCCCAGTTCCCCCATGTGACCGAGTGCTTGAGCTTTTCCATTTGGGCCCTGCTTTCCCAGTGATGCGTGATTACACTAATTGCGCATCAAAAATCACCTCCGTTTCTTGATCTGGGGTTCCCAAGGGCTAACTCAGCCTCCCGTGCAGTCTCCATGGGCCTCGGTTAGCGCACTTTGACCGAGATCCTCGTCGTTCCATGTTGGATGCCATTTCCACTGGTTCAAGGTGTTTTTGATCACTGTTCTGGAATTCTTTAGATAATTATTCGACCTGATACAATCATGGTTCTTTGACAGTCTTCTATGGATCCAATTCGGATCACAAACTCTCCATGAAGTGTTTGAGTTTCACCTTCTCACTCTCACCTGTTTGTTGAGAGAATCTTGGAGTCAGTTCCTCCACCAAGGACTTCAACTCCTAAAGGTGGGCAAGTGTTCTTGGAGAGTCTATATGTATCATTCCTCCTCAGGAGAAGAGGGTTGAGCTTTTTGTGAAGGAATCTTGCGTGTAATCATCTTTTCAGCTAATACAGAGACATGTTGCAACTATTTTCAAGGAACTTAAAATTTCAGCCTAGTTTCACCTGGTCATATGATCCATTCAATATTATTTCTAATCTAAGGGTGGAGCTTAAAACTACACCTTATAATCATACCCCCAGGCCAGAAATTGAGAAATTTATGAATCAAGACTAGTGGGAGGAGAATACACTTCAAGAAGTAGAGGAGCAAACTCTGTCTACAACTACCCTTCACACTCTTTTACATCAAGACAAAAAGGGGAAAATACAAAGAGAAGAACCTTCATCTCCAACCTGTACATAAATAAGTGCTCATGATTTTATTATTCAACAGAAGAAATAGAAGACACAGCTCCCAAATGTCACCACTCAAAATGAGGAAGAGAAGCAGACTATTGTTATGAGTGGTTTGCAGTTTTCTACAGGGTCAGAAGAACACCTTCCTGACACCCCATCCTCTTCGGCCTCACAAAATCCTACAGATAAGTCACAATCAACAAAATTGGCTGAACTAGATGACCCCAATATCTTCAACAAGTTTTTGTAGATTAAGGAAAAGAATGAAACCCTAAAGGCCAGCACCTATGCTCAATTTTGGAAGCAGACTTCTACCTCCCAACACAGGTTGTTAACAACATTTGATAGTGAAAAGGGAAGAATGCAAATGGCATTCTTACAGGCTCAAGTGCCATCTCCAAAGACTTTTGCAGATTATAAGAAAACCATTTTCTCATTTGATACAAAATTAATACATCCTATTGATCAAATGGATATGCATATATAGTCTGGAGAAATGATTTTCTCCACCATGACAAATATTGCCATAGAGCTTTCAAAGTTAAGGACATCTCTCTCAAATGTCCAAACTGAGTTGAAATTGGAGAAGGTTTCTTCATTAGCAAAGGACACCAAAATTAAAACATTGGAAGATTTGGTGATTAAGGTGGGATATGATTCCAGTGATGTCAAAGCAGTGGAGGAGATCATCAAAAACAAGAATGTAGACATTGTAGCTCTTAGAAAACAATGAAAATTGCCTTCTACAGAGCATCCACTGGCAAAAGAGATTGAAGAAAGTGAACAACATAAGGAAGACATGCTCAAACTGATCATTGAGCAAAATATGCCGATGAAGGAGATGGAGGAACAGATTGAAAAAGTCCTTAAGGAAAAATAAGAGGCTACATAGTTAATTACAGGTCCAGTGACAACCATACCCATCACAATTGCATATACAATAGGAGATTCGACATCAACACCTAAAAATTTAAGTAAAGTTGTACAGGACTTATCTCTTCAGAGATAGGAAAATGACAGGCTCTAACAAAAGATGAAACATGTAGAAGCTCAAAAGATTAAAAATGATTCTCTTTGGTGGAAGAGATGCAGAAATCTCACCAACTAGCTAAGAAGATTGATCAATTGGAAAATCGGTCATTAATGACTCACACCCTGGCCCAAGCCAAGGAAAGGATTTGGGTAGATATCAATCATGTCATAACTGAGGTTTGGCCATCTCTCCAAATTATATTTGAGCAAGAAGAGTTAATTGATAGATGCAGAACAACCACTGAGCAGGTCAGAACAACATTGGGACAAAAACCAACAGAGGCCACTTCCATGATCAAAATCTTCAATTCAAAGACCAGGTCAGAGTTGAAAAAGATTTAGATTGAAGACATAACAAAGACCATTATAGAGATCAAAAAGTTGTTACATAAAAGAAATTTAATTGAACCAATTGGAGACAAAGTCTCAAGATCTGGAAAATACTGTTAGAGTCGGTCTAGTTATCCCTCCGTCAGAGATCAAAGCTCTTTTGCATTTCATGATTAGGTGTCCCATCAGTTTTGGTCCGTTGCATTTCGTTAGGCATGCCATAACTCTGATGGAGCAGTTTGTGTCATTCATTCCCCTCGTGCTTGGCACTGCTGGTTCAGGCCTGTTTATTAAAATAAGTCTTCAAAGGTCATTTACAATCATGTTTTAAATTTTGAGGTCTTAGGTCTAGGGTTGAGTCAATTTTGTCTTGAAAAGTCTTAGAAGACCAGAAGGCCAGAGGAATGTCTTTGATAGATCATCGCTTCAATAATTTTCATCATTGTACAGCTGAATAAGGACTTCTCTTCAAAACTCTGTTTTGAAGATAAGTCGCCATCTCATTTTTGTAAAAATTGTCAAAATTTTCAATTCTTCAATCGTTCAAGCGCAGCCTTGGTCTCCTTTGCCAGAGCATATCAGAGCTATCCCTGCAAAAAATTATCAAAGAAAATCATTATTTCAACCAATTTTAAAGGGGAAACCAAAAAGGCCAGCGCCTATTAATTTTGAAAAAGTGTCAACAACCAAACATAAGAAAAGGGGGTTTTGGATTAAGCAAAAATCAACAAGGAGTCTATATGAAGATATCTCTCCTCATTTGCAACCCATTCCACATTCCAAGAGCAAGAGCATTGTTCTCAGGCGCTTTTGTGAGTTTGTGAGCGAATCGAGCCGTTTACAGGTGTGCGTTGCGCGTTGGGGTGGCACGCTGCGCGTTGGGCAGTGCGCTGCACGTTGGGTGATTTGAGACAGTGTAAAATTACACAGGCGCTGCGCGTTGGAGCGTGCGCTGCGCGTTAGGGTGGCGCGCTGCGCGTTGAATCACAGCCAAAGAAAAAACTTTTCTATGCGCCAAGATCGTGTCTAAACGCCTCCAAAGCTGCAAGTAGGTGTTCTACAACTGATTTAATCAATTTGATAGTGTTTATAGTGTGTTTGAAGAGAGGAGATGATGTGTTGGGTGTAAGAAATCAAATGAAACCCTAAGCCCTTAGCAAAATCTTTTTTAAGGGTATGAAAGGACATATGGGTAGTGGTGAATATTTTTCTACCCTTCCTTGGTGAAACATAGTTCCATGCCCGTGTGAAAGCTTTGAGCCAAACAACACTTCATATTTTGGTCCATTTGTCAAACTGTCCTTATGACTGTTTTACGCCCAATACACTAAAACAAAATGTTCATTATGGCATAAGTCTCATGATATTTCGGTTGGTTTTTGAGCATGTATTGAAAAAGTAATTTCACCACACCTACAACCTACTATTGCAAACAGCATACATTTTGTAGACATTGTGTTTTTAGAGCTATGTCAGACATAGATTCATCTTATGAGCAGGGATATGACAGTGATTCTACAGTAGAGGGTAATGTGCCACGAAGGTCTCGCAGAGGTGGCAAAGGTGGTAAGCCTCGTAGGGAAGAGCCTACTTCCTTGGATCAATTGCAGGCTTGCCCGCTTGCAATGGATTGTTTTCGTCGTCAGTCATGCTATCACTATTGTGAGCTAATTTCACAAATTCAACATCATCGTGAATTAGCTCGTTTACTCATTCTACATTTACATGATGGCCATGTAAACCTCGCCGGAGTTGATTTCATTTTGTCACCAGAAACTATTGCAGAGGCCACTGGGATACCAAATGTTGGAGAGCAATGGAATAAACGTCAGCAGTTAGAGAAATCTTACTATCAGCCATATATCAAACCTGGGTATATGAGGTACTTGACCAGCATTTTTCCTTTTCAATACCTGAATGATCAGTTTGCACCTTTGATGAAACTCATCATTCAGTATTTCAATTGTGAGGGCAGATTCTCCTGTCTTTATGCGTACCATGTCCGTTTTTTGATGCATTTTACAAGGGTACGTATAATGAACATTCCATACTTCATGTTTCGTAACATAGAGAAGATGGTGCCTCTTGTACAAAGGAAGACCCCAGCATAGCAGCATAATAGTATTTATGATTACGCGTTGATCAAGATCGTAGTGGTTCATCAGTTGGCACAGTAGGGCATCACTTGGGAGGATTTTATTTCTCAAGACCTTTTCACAGCGCCATAGCCACCTCCTGAGGTTGTTCATGATGAGGGAGGGCCTTCACATCAGTTTGACATTCCTGAGATAGAGCATGTCAGCGCTCCAGCATGTGTGACATATCAGCGAGGACACAAGGCCTTATTTGCATCTACACGACGAGTACTATCTCCACCTGGGGTGGAAGGGGTCTCATTGACTTCATCAGCACGGCGAGTATTATCTCCACATGGTATGGAAGGGGTCTCGCCTTCTTCTTCGGTATAGGTACAGGTACAGGACAGAGGAAAGGAGCCAATTTACGAGGAGGGCCATTCAGGTGGTCATGATATTGATGTTGCATTGAGTGATGTGGAAAAGACCGAAATTGATAGATTGAATGAGAAGTTGCTGAAGGCAGAATGTCAGATCAAATACTTGGAGCAGTGCAATAAACAGTTAGAGGACGAGCACACACTTATAGAGCTGCAACGAATCCGTGAAGACCGTAGGTTGGCCCGTAAAAGACCGGGTGATTTGACACCTGTTGCACGACAATTTGTGCTTGAGAAGGTCAACCGACACTTGGAGGGGTTGTTGGTGAAGGCCAATAGAGACAAGGACTTGCTTCATCACATGAAGAATCATTATTGGGCCCGCATGCATGTTTGCAAAGCGAAAATGAAGATCCTTAAGAGGCGATTGAGCAAGGCACTTAAACGGCGGAAAAAGCCTGATCCACTCCAAATTTTGGCTGAGGCTTCATTGGTGGGGCACAATACATGATAGAGGGTCATTACTCCGAATTTGGGAGAATTCAGAGAAATTTTTGTCATTTTTGAAAATTTTGTCGTAAAAACAGGTTTTTTGGTTCAACACGCAGCGCGCTACCCCTAAGATTGGGAGGTCCAAATCACAAATGGTTTGTATTTTTGGATTTTTCATAATGAAATGTACCTACTCAGCTATTTCCGAAGCATTTCATCGAGATCTGGATGGTCAAAAGGCTCAAAAACACCATGAAAACCACCTTGCTGCCACCTTTTGCCATAGCAGGAAGTACCTCTAGGAGAATGCAGTTTTGAGGGGGCAAATGAGCTCCAAATGGGAAAATTCCACTTGGGTTGGAAAGCAGACATCGAGGGCTTTCCAATAAGCCAACCTGAGCTCAATTTGGATGCCGGGAAGTGCCTCAAAATCAGCCTGAAAAGTGCGCTGCGCGTAGAGATCAGGGCGCTGCGCAGAGGATTTTGGCCAATTTTTCACCTTCCAGCTCAGGAATTCGGCCAGTTTTGACCAGTTTTGACTTGTGATGGGATTTTTCACCCTCCTTGATGTAATTAATGGAAATTTATGTTGACTTGACACTTATTTACCTATTCTAGATGATTCATTCATAAAATAGCAAAAAATTTAATGAATGAATTGGTTTCCTAGCTTATAGAGGCAAGTTGTTTTGACTACCTAGATTGTAGTGCTTTGTTTAGAATTGGTTGAAACAGCTCCTAGGATGAGGAGCTCGACCCCTAGAGGCAAGGGAATGTGTTAGCTTACCTATATTATGTATTTTCTTAGTCATTTTCAGGGTTGGACTCTTGGGGAAGAGGCTTTGAGACTTTATTGTACATTTTACTTCAGCATTTTGGCAAAGGAAAGACCAGGGTTTTGCAGCGCTGTTTGGAATTCTTGTGGCTTTATGTCTTGATGGTGTGCTTCTTTCAGTACTTGTAAGTTTGTTATGTGTATCATTTTCCTTCTCTCATCTTCTGCAATTGAACAAATGAAGTGTTAAGGTAGAATTCATAATCTGTAATGCTCTGCTTTTAAGTTTGTTTAATATCTTATGTTTTCATCTGTTTAGGGAGAATCCTTGAGGTTTTCTTGCTCTCCTTAGATCCTCACCTATCTGATCTATTCACCTCATTGCTTTTAAGGCATCAAAAAATTGCCTACCTTTCTCCATTCAGACCTCTGCAGAAACTGTGTCTCATCCCCAAGCCCAAATTGTCTTTCCCATTGTTTTCAACAAAACCCTAAAAACAACCAAATCAAAACATCTACACTTAATACCTAGCCTAAGGTCAGTTGCAATTTTAGTCATCTCGAGCCTCATTGATTACTTTTTTCCGAGATAGACCCGGAGAGAGCCCTCTCCTGTCCTCGTAGGGCTAGCTACGAGGCTGAGCGTGGTATGATGTTGCCTCGAGTTTTTCCTTCCTCAGCGTGAGGCAAATTCTAACGCTAAAATAGTGGCAACCATACTGGGGAGAAATTTGTTATTCTTTGCTAGTTGATGTGTTTATTTCATAAGTCTTAGGCAGAGTCTGAAGATATGCCAGGTAGCCTTCGAAATGCTTTTGCTATGCATAAGAGAAAGTAGATAAACGATGCTTTAGTCGATCTCTGGTGAGCTTGTGAATGTAGCACTTCATTTGCAATTTACCCCAGTATACTTATTTGTTCTAGACCTTGGATGATTGAGTATAGAAAATTGATAGGCTGAGATTTATTGTGTCCCTTTGATTGTTCCGAACAATTCCACACTGGCTTCTAGAAGATACATGAGATTAAATCCTGATCCAGATCCACCTCCTATTTACGAAAATCCAAACTTGATTCGAAAAATCCTCCGTCAAGAAAGCTCGGCGACTCCCTTGGTTAAATCTCATTCATGTCCTGCAATTTTTGAGTATCTTGAAGAACTTGACTTTGACGAGAAATTTGAATTGTCATTGTTTAAAACTCAATCCGAAAGTGCACTTGATTCTCTCATTCCAAATCCTGACTTTGCTACAGCTCTTAACGTTGAAAAACATAATAAATTAATTTAAAATTTTATCTTGAGGCACCTTCAGAGTGACATCCAGGCTGCAAATCTTGCTGATTTCCTAGAAGCTGCATCTGTGAATATTGGATCTGCTGTCACGGCTTCCGCTTCGAAAAATCCCACCGAACCGCCTTTCATTCCCACCATTCCTGTGCAACCTATAATTACTTATTCCAAATCTGCAGCTAATTCCCCTCCTTCATCCCACATCGTTTCTCCTCGGCATACACCACCTCATACTCCTCATACTTCAGTTACATCCACTCCACCAACTACTCCCAGACCAAATCCGCCTGGAGCAATGGCTGCTCAGTTTGCTCCTCTCGCTCTTCCTCAAAATTTGCATGATATGCCACGGATTATCAGAGTAAGATTCCTCTATTTGATGGCACTCCTCAAAGTGTGTCCGCTCAGCAGCACATAGACAAAATGGCTAATTTTTGTGATTTATATGAGATTGATGAAGAGGATGTAACTATGCGGTTGTTTGTGCAAACATTCGAAGGAGAGGTAAGAAAATGGTTCAGAGGCTTGGGAGCCAGAAGTATACCTACGTTGGCTGAACTTCAGAGACAGTTTCTAGATCGTTGGGAACTCAGAAAGGATCCACTTCAGATCAATGCCGAGTACAATAATATCAAACGCAATCATGGTGAGTCTGTCCAAGACTACATTATCAGGTTCAATACAGTTTATAATGCTATTCCGGATGATTTAAGACCATCTAGAAAATCAGCTCTTCTCAAATTCCCAGATGGTTTTGATCCAGAGATGGCTTATTCATTACGGGATAAAGATCCGCCTACTTTAGAAGATATGCAAAAGATTGCGGTTAATGTTGAGGCGAATCTGAATGACAAGAGAGCACGGTTGAAGGCAGAGAAAAGAGTGACTATAAAGGAAGAATCTACATCAGAATCGCCTTGGCTTCGTGAGATGGAAAGAATGTTCAAAATAATCAACCTTGACAAATCAGAACCGCAGATTCGTAATCCAAATTACCGTGGCCAGCAACAACCTCAGTTCAGAATTAAGCAGCGTGAACCAAGAGTACAAGAGTCGGCAGCCCAGCAGCCAATCAAGACTCCTCTTTTGCAGAATTTTGTGAGTCAAGATTCAGATGAAGATGCTGATGTAGTAGGGGACCAAAATCAATTCTTTACTCCTGATGATTTGCCTATTTACATCACTGAAGAAGAAGAATATGGAGAAAGTTCAGGTGCCCAGCAAGATGAAGATTTTATCTTAGCTAATGATGCAGATTTAGATGATTACCAAAGAGGATATTTGAATGCCTTGTCCGCTCAACAGAAGCAATATTCATTGAGAAACCGAGATGTGCCTATCAATCCGATTCAGAAAAGAAAAGAAGCTACAGCACCAAAGACGGATTCACCGATACCACAGAAGAAAGGAAAGGAGACAATTGATCCCACAACTAGCAAGATATCAGCAGCAGAAAGGACAAATCAGACAAGTATAATCAAAGATAGGAGAGAAGTTCTGGTCAAAGAAGTCGACAAAGTTTCAGCATTTAGTTTGGAAAATGAAATTTCCAAATTAAAATTATCTATTCCTTTGACTAAAATCATTAAAAACAGCAGCTACCGAAGTCAAGTCTCTAAAATTCTGAATTTTGATCCCACGTTAGACACGGTGAACGTTGAAGATGATCAGCCAGAATTGATATTCAGGCCAGCATTGGATGGTGAGTCCCTTGAAATTGATGTTCCTCCCTTTTATATCAGTTTGAGATTGCATGAATATGTTTTGCACAATGCTATGTTCGATTCGGGTGCTTCGCACAACTTGATGCCAAAGGCGATCATGGAGAAGTTGGGGTTAGACATTACAAGGAAATATCATGATTTGTATTCATTTGATTCCAGTCGTGTAAGATGTATCGGGCTCATCAAAGATTTAGTTGTTAGCTTAGACCAAATCCCAGCGAAGAATGTCTTGATGGATGTGGTTGTGGTGGACATTCCTCCACGTTTTGGTATGCTACTTTCAAGATCTTGGGGGGCTAAGTTAAAGGGTACTCTACAGTTAGACTTTTCTTATGCTACAATTCCAGTCTTCGGTCAAATGAGAAAGCTATATCGAGAACAAAAGATGAAATACATGATAACCAACAAAGAGAAGCAATCAATCATCCTGTAAATTATGTACATACAGATTTGGAGTCATTTGTTTTATTTGCTGATAGTTTTAATGATCTAGATAGTCAGTTAGTTCAGGCGGAAGATATACCAGAGATCACTAAAAATTTCAAAGAATTTTTGCAAAAGGAAAGAGGAGAAAAGCAAGCTACTATGGAGCAATCAGCTAAGGATAAGGGGCAGCAAACAGAAAAAATAGAGCTAACACAATTTCAACACTTGGAAGAAGATGAAGACGGTCTTTGGACCATGGATTTTGATGGCGCGGTAGGTAGTGATGGTGCTAGTATTGGTGTGTGGATTCGAAGTCCCTTTTCTGCTCAAGACAAAGTTATAAGCAAGGTGAGAGTGTGTTCTTATAAACTAGCATTTGACTGTTCAAATAATGAGGCAGAATATGAGGCTCTCATTGCTGGCCTTAAGATTCTTAGAAAGCTGAAAGCGAAGAAGATTGCAGTCTATGGTGATTCCGAGTTGGTGATAAAGCAAGTTAAGGGTGAGTTTCAGGCCAAACATCCTCGTATGAGGGCATATCAAAATGCAGTCCTAGATATTTTGAAGTTATTTTCTGATCATACCTTGACATGTGTGCCTCGCATACAAAATGGTGTTGCTGATGGACTTGCTAAAGCAGCAAGCAATTTAAAAATTCCTATGAATTCTAGCAACAAGTTTGAAATTCATGTGAAACATCGTCCCACCGTCCCAGACAATCAGCGATGTTGGCAAGTCTTCCAAGATGATGAAGAGATCAATCAGTTTCTGAAAAATAAGGGTAAGTTCAAAGATACCTCAATAGATACTGAAAATGATGATGGTAGTGATAATATACAAGTAAATCAAATGGACGTGCTGCAACTTAAAGACAACATTCTTCCTAAAGGATTGATTCCTTTAGAGGAGCTGTTTGACCAAGATGATGTGGCCCGCAATTCGACATTAAGATCGACTGAAAAAGGTGTTGAGGAGGTAAACATTGGGACAACTGAGAATCCCAAGATGGTAAAGCTATCAAAGTCATTATCACCAAAGGTAAAGGAAGAGTATATCAGATTTTTGTCTTCATTTTCTAATGTTTTTGCATGGGATTACTCAGATCTAAAAACATATGACACAAATATCGTTCAGCATACTATCCCTATAAAGCCAAATCAGAAGCCTTTTCGTCAAAAGTTGAGGCGAATCAATCCGAAGCTGCTGCCATCAATTGCAAAAGAGGTAAACAGATTGTATAAGTCAGGAATCATTGTGCCTATCCGATTTTCAGATTGGATATCAAACTTGGTACCCATAAGGAAGAAAACAGGTGAGATCCGTTTATGTATTGACTTCAGAAATTTGAATAAGGTGTCCTTAAAAGACAATTATCCGCTGCCCAAAATGGACCATATATTGCAGCGAGTAGTTGGAGCATCAAGGATGTCACTACTTGACGGCTATTCAGGATACAATCAGATTTTAGTACATGAAGATGACCGTGACAAGACAACATTCACCACTCCATGGGGAACGTTTCATTATGCAAAGATGCCGTTTGGTTTGAAAAATGCAGGCGCCACTTTTCAGCGTGCTATGGGCATGGCTTTTGCCAATGAGAAAGATGTATTTTTAGTTGTTTATCTTGATGACTTAACCATGTTTTCAAATTCTGATGAGGAACATTTGTATCATTTGAAAATTGTTTTCCAAAAGTGCAGAAAATATGGCATTTCGCTGAATCCGAAAAAGAGTCTTTTCGCCATGGATGAGGGCAAACTTCTTGGCCACATCATATCTAGAGATGGCATCCGTATTGACCCTACACGTGTTGAAGCCATTCAGCAAATTGAACAGCCCTGGAAAAAGAAAGAAATACAGTCCTTCAATGGTAAACTGAATTTTCTGCGTCGCTTCATTCCAAATCTAGCAGAGCATCTTAGAGAAATCACGAGCATGCTGAAAAAGGACAGTCAAGTAAAGTGGACCGAAGAGGCGGTAAAATCATTTAATTTAGTGAAGTTAGCTCTTTCATCAACTCCTAGTTTGATCAGCCCAGATTACACTCAGGATTTTATTTTGTTCTCATTTGCTTCTAAGCACACTTTGGCAGCTGTATTAATGCAGAAGAGGGAGGGAGTTGAAAAGCCCATTGCTTTTTTCAGTCGGATTATAAGAGATGGAGCATTAAAATATAACATCATTGAGAAGCAAGCACTTGCGCTTATAAAGGCCTTGAAAGATTTCTGTGTGTATATATTGCATTCACATATTCTAGCTTATGTTCCTAATGTAGTAGTTAAAGATATTTTAGTACAGGCAGATCCAGAAGGCAGGCGGGGTAAGTGGATTGCTGCATTGTTAGAATATGATGTGGAGATTAAACCAACCAAGCTGATCAAAGGTCAAGGACTCACCAAGTTAATGGCTGAAATGAATTTGCAAGTTCTAGACATAAATTTGATTGCTGCCATGTCTGATGAAGATGAGGATAATTCATCCGTTTAGGTATCTGAAATGTTTCTTTCTTCTCCTTGGTATGCTGACATTTTATATGTACTTTAGCATTTGTCTTCACCTCCCGGAATGCCTAGAAACAAAAGTAGAACATTGGAATTGAAAGCTGCAAAATTCTGCATACTAAATTCTGCATTGTATTGGAAAGATCCTGGTGGAATGTTATTGAATTGTTTGGTAGAGGAGGAAGCCAAAAGAGTTGTGGAAGACTTTCATAGAGGTGACTATGGAGGCCATATGTTTTGGAAAACCACAGCGAACAAGATTCTAAGGGCAGGTTATTATTGGCCTTCATTATTTTCATATGTGTATAAGGCTGTTAAGAATTGTCATGAATGTCAAATTTTCGAAGGGAAGTAGAAACTACAGCCATTTCCTCTCAAACCAGTTGAGGTCAACGCACCATTTCAGCAGTGGGGCTTGGATTTCATTGGGGAAATTCATCCGGCATCATCAGGACAGCATCGATGGATATCGACAGCCACAGACTACTTCACAAAATGGATTGAAGCGATTCCTACTCGACAAGCCACGGATGCGGTAATTATCTCTTTTCTTGAAACCAATATTTTGTCACGTTTTGGATGCCGAAGTAAGTTAATCACAGATAATGCAGTAGAATTTAAGTCAAAAAGGATGGTTGAGTTTTTTTATAAGTACAATATCAGCTTGGGACATTCAACCGCATATCATCCTCAAGGAAATGGATTGGCAGAGTCATCTAATAAATCTTTGGTCAATATCATTAAAAAATTGTTGGAAATCAGTAAAAAGGGCTGGCACAAGAAGTTGATAAATGCACTATGGGCTGATAGGGTGAGTCAGAAAAAGTCTATTGGCATGTCTCCTTTCGAGTTGGTGTACGGAACAGACACGGTTTTTCCAACTTCGCTTGCTGTCCCGGTAGTCAAATTGCTTCAAGAAGCGGGTAGTGAGGAAGATCCTATGCAGAGAAGGATTAATCAGATGATTCATTTACAGCAGACACGGGAGGAGGTATTTCAAAACACTTGCAAGTTGCAGGAGCGCATCAAAAATATTTATGACCGGAAAGCAAAGGCGGACACATTTCAGCTAGATGAGGTAGTTTTGAGATGGGATGCTCGACATGAAGACAAAGGAAAGCACGGCAAATTTGACAATTTATGGAAGGGTCCTTATAAGATTGTAGCATATCGTGGTCAGAACGCTTTTCTTCTCAAAGAAATGAATGGAGATGAATGTCCTGTAGGGCCGATTAATGGTCAACTGTTAAAGAGATACTACTTCTAAGTATTTTCTGCTCATTTCATCATCATTGTACATATCATTTTACTTTTATTCTATTGCACATGTAAACTAACTTATCATCTTCAGTCTGGGGCCCGAGGTGAAGGCTATAATTCTGAAAATGAAGGTTAGTTAGTCTAAGCTTGTCAAGTCAGTGGTCTAAATCTTTTAGTTTTGAGTCTAGTTTGGTCAAAGCGGTTTCTGGTTTTTCAGTCAAATTCTCAAGTTTTTGTGTCGGAAATAATGACTCCATCGCCCAATGGATGTAGGCACTGTCTAGCTCTTACAGATATCTACAGTTCTTGGCATCTCCAAGGAGCTACCATCCCCATTGGAGCCAATGTTAGAGTCAGTCTAGTTATCCCTCCGTCAGAGATCAAATCTCTTTTGCATTTCATGATTAGGTGTCCCATCAGTTTTGGTCAGTTGCATTTCATTAGGCATGCTATAACTCTGATGGAGCGGTTTGTGTCATTCATTCCCCTCGTGCTTGGCACTGCTGGTTCAGGCCTGTTTATTAAAATAAGTCTTCAAAGGTCATTTACAATCATGTTTTAAATTTTGAGGTCTTAGGTCTAGGGTTGAGTCAATTTTTCCTTGAAAAGTCTTATAAGACCAGCAGGCCAGAGGAATGTCTTTGATAGATCATCGCTTCAATAATTTTCATCATTGTACAGCTGAATAAGGACTTCTCTTCAAAACTCTGTTTTGAAGATAAGTCGCCATCTCATTTTTGTAAAAATTGTCAAAATTTTCAATTCTTCAATCGTTCAAGCGCAGCCTTGGTCTCCTTTGCCAAAGCATATCAGAGCTATCCCTGCAAAAAATTATCAAAGAAAATCATTATTTCAACCAATTTTAAAGGGGAAACCAAAAAGGTCAGAGCCTATTAATTTTGAAAAAGTGTCAACAACCAAACATAAGAAAAGGGGGTTTTGGATTAAGCAAAAATCAACAAGGAGTCTATATGAAGATATTTCTCCTCATTTGCAACCCATTCCACATTCCAAGAGCAAGAGCATTGTTCTCAGGCGATTTTGTGAGTTTGTGAGCGAATCGGGCCGTTTACAGGTGTGCGCTGCGCGTTGGGGTGGCACGCTGCGCGTTGGGCAGTGCGCTGCGCATTGGGTGATTTGAGCCAGTGTAAAATTACACAGGCGCTGCGCGTTGGAGCGTGCGCTACGCGTTGGGGTGGCGCGCTGCGCGTTGAATCACAGCCAAAGAAAAAACTTGTCTATGCGCCCAGATCGTGTCTAAACGCCTCCAAAGCTACAAGTAGGTGTTCTACAACTGATTTAATCAATTTGATAGTGTTTATAGTGTGTTTGAAGAGAGGAGATGATGTGTTGGGTGTAAGAAATCAAATGAAACCCTAAGCCCTTAGCAAAATCTTTTTTAAGGGTATGAAAGGACATATGGGTAGTGGTGAAGATTTTTCTACCCTTCCTTGGTGAAACATAGTTCCATGCCCGTGTGAAAGCTTTGAGCCAAACAACACTACATATTTTGGTCCATTTGTCAAACTGTCCTTATGACTGTTTTATGCCCAATATACTAAAACAGAATGTTCATTATGGCATAAGTCTCATGATATTTCGGTTGGTTTTTGAGAATGTATTAAAAAAGTAATTTCACCACACCTACAACCTACTATTGCAGACAGCATACATTTTGCAGACATTGTGTTTTCAGAGCTATGTCAGACACAGATTCATCTTATGAGCAAGGGTATGACAGTGATTCTACAACAGAGGGTAATGTGCCACGAAGGTCTCACAGAGGTGGCAAAGGTGGTAAGCCTCGTAGGGAAGAGCCTACTTCCTTGGATCAATTGCAGGCTTGCCCGCTTGCAATGGATTGTTTTCGTCGTCAGTCATGCTATCACTATTGTGAGCTAATTTCACAAATTCAGCATCATCGTGAATTAGCTCGTTTACTCATTCTACATTTACATGATGGCCATGTAAACCTCGCCGGAGTTGATTTCACTTTGTCACCAGAAACTATTGCAGAGGCCACTGGGATACCAAATGTTGGAGAGCAATGGAATAAACGTCAGCAGTTAGAGAAATCTTACTATCAGCCATATATCAAACCTGGGTATATGAGGCACTTGACCAGCATTTTTCCTTTTCAATACCTGAATGATCAGTTTGCACCTTTGATGAAACTCATCATTCGGTATTTCAGTTGTGAGGGCAGATTCTCCCGTCTTTATGCGTACCATGTCCGTTTGTTGATGCATTTTACAAGGGTACGTATAATGAACATTCCATACTTCATGTTTCGCAACATAGAGAAGATGGTGCCTCTTGTACAAAGGAAGACCCCAGCACAGCAGCATAATAGTATTTATCATTACGCGTTGATCAAGATCGTAGTGGTTCATCAGTTGGCACAGCAAGGCATCACTTGGGAGGATTTTATTTCTCAAGACCTTTTCACAGCGCCACAGCCACCTCCTGAGGTTGTTCATGATGAGGGAGGGCCTTCACATCAGTTTGACATTCCTGAGATAGAGCATGTCAGCGCTCCAGCATGTGTGACATATCAGCGAGGACACAGGGCCTTATTTGCATCTACACGACGAGTACTATCTCCACCTGGGGTGGAAGGGGTCTCCTTTACTTCATCAGCACGGCAAGTATTATCTCCACATGGTATGGAAGGGGTATCGCCTTCTTCTTCGGTACAGGTACAGGACAGAGGAAAGGAGCCAATTTACGAGGAGGGCCATTCAGGTGGTCATGATATTGATGTTGCATTGAGTGATGTGGAAAAGACCGAAATTGATAGATTGAATGAGAATTTTCTGAAGGTAGAATGTCAGATCAAATACTTGGAGCAGCGCAATAAACAATTAGAGGACGAGCACACACTTATAGAGCTGCAACAAATCGGTGAAGACCGTAGGTTGGCCCGTAAAAGACCGGGTGATTTGACACCTGTTGCACAACAATTTGTGCTTGAGAAGGTAAACCGACACTTGGAGGAGTTGTTGGCGAAGGCCAATAGAGACAAGGACTTGCTTCGTCACATGAAGAATCATTACTGGGCCCGCATGCATGTTTGCAAAGCAAAAATGAAGATCCTTAAGAGGCGATTGAGCAAGGCACTTAAACGGCGCAAAAAGCCCGATCCACTCCAAATTTTGCCCGAGGCTTCATTGGCGGGGCACAATACATGATAGAGGGTCATTACTCCGAATTTGGGTGAATTCGGAGAAATTTTTGTCATTTTTGAAAATTTTGTCCTAAAAATAGGTTTTTTGGTTCAACGCGCAGCGCACAGCGTGCTACCCCTAAGATTGGGAGGTCCAAATCACAAATGGTTTGCATTTTTGGATTTGTCATAATGAAATGTACCTGCTCAGCTATTTCCGAAGCATTTCATCGAGATCTGGATGGTCAAAAGGCTCGAAAACACCATGAAAACCACCTTGCTGCCACCTTTTGCCACAGCAGGAAGTACCTCTGGGAGAATGCAGTTTTGAGGGGGCAAATGAGCTCCAAATGGGAAAATTCCACTTGGGTTGGAAAGCAGACATCCAGGGCTTTCCAACAAGCCAACCTGAGCTCAATTTGGATGTCGGGAAGTGCCTCAAAATCGGCCTGAAAAGTGCGATGTGCGTAGAGATCAGGGCGCTGCACGTTGAGGATTTTGGCCAATTTTTCACCTTCCAGCTCAGGAATTCGGCCAATTTTGACCAGTTTTGACTTGTGATGGGATTTTTCACCCTCCTTGATGTAATTAATGGAACTTTATGTTGAATTGACACTTATTTACCTATTCTAGATGATTCATTCATAAAATAGCAAAAAATTTAATGAATGAATTGGTTTCCTAGCTTATAGAGGCAAGTTGTTTTCACTGCCTAGATTGTAGTGCTTTGTTTAGAATTGGTTGAAACAGCTCCTAGGATGATGATCTCGACCCCTAGAGGCAAGGGAATGTGTTAGCTTGCCTATATTATGTATTTTCTTAGTCATTTTCAGGGTTGGACTCTTGGGGAAGAGGCTTTGAGACTTTATTGTACATTTTACTTCAGCATTTTGGCAAGGGAAAGACCAGGGTTTTGCAGCACTGTTTGGAATTCTTGTGGCTTTATGTCTTGATGGTGTGCTTCTTTCAGTACTTGTAAGTTTGTTAGGTGTATCATTTTCCTTCTCTCATCTTCTGCAATTGAACAAATGAAGTGTTAAGGTAGAATTCATAATCTGTAATGCTCTGCCTTTAAGTTTGTTTAATATCCTATGTTTTCATCTGTTTAAGGAGAATCCTTGAGGTTTTCTTGCTCTCCTTAGCTCCTCACCTATCTGATCTATTCACCTCATTGCTTTTAAGGCATCAAACAATTGCCTACCTTGCTCCATTCAGACCTCTGCAGAAACTGTGTCTCATCCCTGAGCCCAAATTGCCTTTCCCATTGTTTTCAACAAAACCCTAAAAACAACCAAATCAAAACCTCTGCACTTAATACCTAGCCTAAGATCAGTTGCAATTTTAGTCATCTCGAGCCTCATTGATTACTTTTTGCCGAGATAGACCCGGAGAGAGCCCTCTCCTGTCCTCGTAGGGCTAGCTACGAGGCTGAGCGTGGTATGATGTTGCCTCGAGTTTTGCCTTCCTCAGCCTGAGGCAAATTCGAACGCTAACAAATACTATCCAAATATTTCACACTAAATTCAATTTACTAAATCAAAGAGGACTGCCAAGGCCAGTAGCACTAAATGATAGACTTATCAGCTTGGAAGATTATTGTGAGAAGCTTTACATCATTGCCATAGATACATCAAAGTTTACATGTATTAAGGGGCATGTCACATGGAAAGAATTTATTGAAGCTTTAGAGTTTGATATAACCATTAAACATGAAATCAAGCATATATTCATCAACAAGCCCACTTTTGAGAAGCATACTACAGTAGATGGGGTATATAGAAAGCTAATAAATCTTTCTATACCAACTGATGAAAGATGGGATGAATTATGTGATACCATTGAGTAAAAAAAAATTATCTCCAACAGATAGACAACAAGACAAAATTTTGGGGCCAAGTCATCAAAAACTTCCTCAAAGATAGTGCTAGCATCTCAATAGTTTAAGCAAATCTATATTTTTGTACTATTTTTGTAAATTAGTTTAGATGTTTCTAGAGTCTTATATTTTTGTATAAATAAACAGTAACTCGATGTATTAAGGGTTGAACCCTTGCATGAGTTTTTCTAAAGTAGAATTGTATCAGATTTAATTCACTTCACATTAAGAAAAGGATTCTAGCTTTAGTTCAAAACGCTTGTCTCTTTATGAGTTTGTCTTAATGTTTTCACTTCATATTTGTTATTCTACATGTATTTAAGTTTTGTGAAGATAATTGGGTAAGAGAAAACTGAATATCAATCTATCCTAAATCCCCATGAAGTTATAATCTATTTTAGGGAATAGTTTATTGGATTGTCTATCTCTATAAGCTCCTCTACATTTATAAATTGTCAACCATATTCATAAGTTTAAATACATTTTGTTGGGTTGTAAACATGTTTAAATTATGTTTTATGATTAGGAAATAATTCAACCAAATTGTTTAATCTTGGTTGAAATTAGTAGAAAGGATAGATTAGAGGAAAAAGTGACCTAAGCATTTAATCTTGGTCAATTGTATATTTGTAATAGAATAGGGTTAGGAGTTTCTTTAGCAAATAAAAGGCATGCTTGATCAAATGAGCCTTTAGATTATATTTATGATTTGATAGATTTATTTAGTTGAAAAATAAACTAATCATGTCATTTAAACATGATTAACGCTATATAATAAGAATTAAACTTGAGTTTATTTTTCATCAGGAAATGATTTGATGTCTTGTCGTTTTACGATATCCAAAGTGCACTTATCGACGACCTTGATTTTCCCCACCCAAATAAATAGCATGGAAACCAATTCGCACCCCCCTTCCTATTTCACACTAACATGAAGGGGGGGAGGAGTCTGAAAAGTGGTATTTATTTTTGCAGCCCCCTGCAATGCAGCACTATCTCGTGAGTTCGCACCCCCCTCATCCTAAATCTCTTACCGTCACCCCCCCTCCAAAATCCATTATTTCTCTTCCTCTCCCGCCAATGGTTAACACATCACTTCCCGTGCATTACCTCCTCTAATCATATTTTGCCACTTGTCCATAATCGTTACTACATTCCCGTTACACCCCTGTTTGTTACCATGTTCCCATTATCCATTAATGCTCCTAAATCCTATTTGGTAATGGTTCCATCCTAATGGTAATTGATCAAGGCCTATAAAAACACTTTGACACATTTCGCATGGCTCCCCTAGCTACTTTGATCACTGTTCTAAATTTGTAGGTATTGTTCAGAGTTTCTGCACTCTTGCTATCAACACCTATCAAATTTCAGCAATACAGAGCCCAAACACCCTTGACATAGATTTATTTTTCTATTCAGGTACTTATTAAAGCCAAATTTTGTCCTCTGACATTCTTTCTCTTTCAAATTCCACAGTCATGGCACCAAAGGGAAAATCCTAGTCTTCTAGCAGTAAATCCAAAACTGATGACAACCCTAAGACTTCTGCTACTCTAGACTTAGATCATATGCCCTTAGCTGACCAATACTTTAAGATTGTTGACATCGAGTGTGAATTTGACTTGTTCGAATTACATCATTGGTTAAAGCAAAATTATCTTGATCAACAGGATGACATTAACCTTTGGGAATCATTATTGCTTATGTTTATCTTTCCTCAGACCCACTATTTCCCCGATCTGGTCATGTGGTGTCAAGCCATGTATAATCCACTGCAAAGAACCATTGTGGCTCAAAATGGAGACATTATGGTCTCCATTACACCAGAAACCATAAACCAGATGATGTTGATTCCTCAGAATGACTCCCTTAGCCATTTTCTGTAGTTGTTCTAATGGACTTATATCATAAAATAATCTTTCCTCGGAGAGCTCAAATTTTTGAGATTTTTCTCCCTGAAGACTCTCAGCTTCCTAAGAAAAACTTCCCTTACCCAAATTCCATGTTCCCTAAGAAATCCAAGTAGATAATTGCCCTTGTTTCTTTCATTTTACATTATCCATCAAACGAATGGGTAGATGAGCCTATCTTATGCTTTCTATCCATTTTCTCCACTGAGAACAAGCCATCATTCATGTATAATTTTAGCCAACTTTTGCTCGATAATATGCATGAACAAATGATGAAAATTATTACTGAAGACATATTCAATTATGCATTTACTGTAGTATACATGTTTCTTTTTCAGGAGGGAGACAAGTTTCCAATAAAACTACACAAGCAAGATGATCAAGGCATCAATCAAGCAGTGACATAGTGGACCTCATTAGTCAAAAGAAACTCAACTGAGTTTAAGTTTGTAGAATTCATTGACAATTTTGTTCATACAATTGTAGGGCTTCTTAGCAGTCAGGATGAGCCTAGGATTAGTGCAGAAATCAAAAGGGTTTTACACTTGAGTGAGCAGACAAAGACTGGAGACTAGTATTTATACCAGAATTACACAGAAATAAGAGTATATGGATGTGAGTTGGCTCCATACAAGTTGCCAAAGTATGTTCCAATGAGAATTTTCTCTCTGGAATATATAAGACAAATGATAAACATGGATGAAATCCATTTTGTTTTAGGGAAAAGGAAATCACAATTCAGGATCAAAACTCAAGTAGGACCATTCATTTGCAATACTAGAACAGCAGGTGATGAAGCAGATTCGATCCTCAAGCAGTTCAAATTTTAGCCTAGTTTCACTTGGTCATATGATCCATTTAGTATTATTTCTAATCTAAGGGTGGAGCTTAAAACTACACCTTATAATCATACCCCCAGTCTAGAAATTGAGAAATTTATGAAACAAGACTAGTGTGAGGAGAATGCACTTAGAGAAGCAGAGGATTAGACTCTTTCTATAGCTACCCCTCACACTCATGTACCTCAAGAAGAAAAGGGGAAAAGACAAAGAGAAGAACCTTCATCTCCAGCCTGTACAGAAATAAGTGCTCAGGAGTTTATTATTCAGTAGAAGAAACAGAAGACACAACTCCTAGATGTCACCACTCAAAATGAGGAAGAGCAATAGACTATTGTTATGAGTGGTTTGTAGTTTTCTACAAGGTCAGAAGAACACCTTCCTGACACCCAATCCTCTTTAGCCTCACAAAATCCTATAGATAAGTCACAATGAACAGAATTGGTTGAACTAGATGACCCCAATATCTTCAACAAGTCTTTGCAGATTAAGCAGAAGAATGAAACCCTAAAGGCCAACACCTATGCTCAATTTTGGAAGCAAATTTCTACCTCCCAACACATGTTGTTAACAACATTTGACAAAAAGGGAAGAATGCAAATGGCATTATTACAAGCTCAATTTCCATCTCCAAATACTTTTACAAATTATAAGAAAACCATTTTCTCATTTGATACAAAATTAATACATCCTATTGATCAAATGGATATGCATAGACAGTCTGGAGAAATGATTTTCTCCACCATGACAAATACTACCATAGAGCTTTCAAAGTTAAGGACATCTCTCTCAAATCTCCAAACTGAGTTGAAATTGGAGAATATTTCTTCATTATCAAAGGACACCAAAATTAAAACATTGGAAGATTTGGTGATTAAGCTGGGATATGATCCTAGTGATGTCAAAGCAGTGGAGGAGATCATCCAAAACAAGAATGTAGATATTGCAGCTCTTTAAAAACAACTAAAATTTCCTTCTACAAAGGATCCATTGGAAAAAGAGATTGAAGAAAGTGGACAACATAAGGAAGACATGCTTAATATGATCATTGAGCAAAATATGCAAATGAAGGAGATGGAGAAAAAATTCAAAAACTCCTTAAGGAAAAAGAAGAGCTTGTACTATTAATTACAGCTCCAGTGACAACCATACCCATCATAGTTGCAGATACAACAGGAGATTCGACATCAACACCTGAAAATTTAAATAAATTTGTGCAGGACTTATCTCTTCAAAGACAGGAAAATGATAGGCTCCAACAAAATCTCAAACATGTAGAATCTCAAAAGATTAAAAATGATTCTCTTTTGGTGGAAGAGATGCAAAAATCTCATCAACTGGCCAAGAAGATTAACCAATTAGAAAATCAGTCATTAATGGCTCACACCTTGGCCCAAGCCAAGGAAAGGATCTGGGTAGATATCAATCATGCCATAACTGAGGTTTGGCCATCTATCCAAATTATATTTGAGCAAGAAGAGTTAATTAATAGATGCAGAAAACCAATTGAGCAGGTCAGAATAACATTGGGACAAAAACTAGTCGAGGCCACTTCAATGATCAAAATATTAAATTCAAAGACCAGGTCAGAGTTGGAACAAATTTAGAATGCGGAGAGAACAGTGACCATTCTAGAGATCAAAAAGGTGTTACAAAAAAGGAATTTAATGACCCAATTGGAGACCAAGTCTCAAGCTCTGGAAAATATTGTCCAAATATTTCACACTAAATTCAATTTACTAAATCAAAGAGGACTGCTAGGGCTAGTAGCACCAAATGATAGACTTATCATCTTGGAATATTACTGTGATAAGCTTTACAGCATTGCCACAGATACAAAAAAATTTGCAGGTATTAAGGGGCATGTCATAGGGAAAGCATTTATTGAAGCATTAGAGTTTGATTTAACCATCAAACATGAAATCAAGCATATCTTCATCAACAAGCCCACTTTCGAGAAGTATACTGAGGTAGATGAGGTATATAGAAAGCTAATAAATATTTCTATACCAACTAATGAAATATGGGATGAATTATGTGATACCATTGAGTAAAAAGGTTTTATCTCCAACAGACAGACATAAGGACCGAATTTTGGGGGCCAAGTCATCAACAACTTCCTCGAAGATATCGCCAACATCTCAATTGTTTGAGTAGTTCTATATTTTTGTACTGTTTTTTTAATTAGTTCAGATGTTTCTAGAGTCTTATTTTTTTGTATAAATAAACAGTAACTCGATGTAATAAGGATTGAACCCTTGCATGAGTTTTCTAAAGCAGAATAGTATCAGACTGAATTCACTTCACATTAATGAAAGGATTTTGGATTTACTTCAAACAACTTGTCTCTTTGTGAGTTTGTCTTAATTTTTTCACTTCATCTTTATTATTCTACATGTATTTAAGTTTTGTGAAGATAATGTGTAAGAGAAAACTGAATATCAGTATCTTAAAGCCCCATGAAGTTATAATCTATTTTAGGGAATAGTTTATGGACCGTCTGTCTTTATAGGCTCCTCTACATTTATAAATTGTCAACCATCTTCATAAGGTTAAATACATATTGTTGGGTTGTAAGCATTGTTTACTTGCATTCTTCCATATGATTAACTAAAATCCAGTCTGGATATTTAGGAAATCATAGATTATTTCAAATTTTCCTTTCTGTTGGCTTAAGGGGGCCTGACCCATGTTCAAAGTTATTTGTGCCAACCAACAAAACCCTAATTACTGGCCCTTTCAGCAACAACCTGCGTAGCGTAGGCTGTAGTCTCACCCGAAGCAGTATTAGGGGATGCTAGAACCAAGTTTCTGCATCCAGAGGCATGTGTGATGGTTTCCTAAGGTTCTTACAGTTTAGATATACCTTTGCGTAGATCTATTCCATTTATTCCTTCCGACTGTCAACCACTGTAACTTTGTCAAAATGACCTTTAGATCTTCGTGAAGGTACTTAATTGTACTTATCCTGCATAAAAGATACATATCTACTAGTTTCATGCAATAAATGTACATATTGAAGCCTTTATGGCCTAGATCTGTCGTCACGTAGATCTACCCTTTCCAGACAGCTAACTACAGGAGATCTATCTAACGATTTCCCGATCTTCACGAAGATGGTTAATTGTACTTATTACTCATGAATATTATAGATCTATCCATTCCGTGCATAAAATAAGCATTAAATCACATAAAATAGATCAGAGAACAAAGATAGATAAGCTTAAACATAAGCAAATAACAAGGCACAGATGCATCAGAGTTTCTTCCCAAAATAGTCTTTATATGAATAAGCATTCAATTACAGACTTCTCCTCCCTGTGCACTCTGTTGCAGGGGCCCGCGCACTCAGCTTGTGACTTACCAAGGTCTCCACGCACTCAGCTGCAGGGGCCCACGCACTCAGCTTGCGACTTACCAAGGTCTTCGCGCACTCAGCTGTAGGAGCCTTCACCTTTCACCTAAGTACAGGAAACATACCTTTCTTGCCTTAGCACCTTGCCCTTACAATGATTCTTCACTTCCAGTTACCTCTTAGACTAGCTATGACTCAACTATATATAGCCTTTTCATTACAATACCATGGGCTATAGACCATGGGTGAGTCTCAAAACCATCATATCACCTACCTATACAAGGGACTAATGCACCTTTGACTCTTACTTATCTTTGCACTCCGCTTCCACATTTCGCCAATACTTTGCATTCTTTAACAAAAATTATTACAAAAATTGACTAAACTGACAAAAATTGACCCCAGGGACCCCATCCCAACATTTTCCATACACTATAAATCAAATTATTGTTTAGAGGTAAAGAATCAACCCTTTCACAGTATGAAATATTAATAAAGTTTAAGTACCTGCCTTAACGTGCTCATCTCATTGGTCATCCAAAAAACTTTTAAAACAAACAAAATATTTTAGATGATCTAGCATAATTAATTAACCTATAATTATCTCAGAGGACAACACCTTAAAGCATTAACACACAACCTATGCTAACCAATAATACTTTATTTCTAATCAATGTTGGGTATTCCAAAAAAAGAGCAAGCTACAAGAGCCTCATGTCACTGGTAAATATATGTATACTCATAAACGATCGAAACTTTCAGTTCAAAACAAGAGGTTTAATTCAAAACACAAACATTTGTTTCTTCATAAATGTCTTTCAAATTGAAACTTCCCTTTTTCCAACCATACAGGAATGTATTAACACAAAACCTATGCTAACCAATAATACTCTGTTTCTAATCAATGTTAAGTATGACAAACAAAGCACAAGCTACAGGATACTTGTGTCATTAGTAGATATATGTAAACTCGTAAACGATGGAAACACTTTGAGTTCAAAACAAGAGGTTTAATTCAAAACAAAACAAAAAAAAATGTTTCTTCAAAAATGTATTTCAAATTGAAACTTCCATTTTTCCAACCATTCACAAATGTAAAAGTGTGATCATGAAGCTAATCATGTACATCATATGTCTATAAAAATGCTCCACAACTTGCAAAGACTTCGACAGTGATACATTTGTTACTAGAGTTATGAAATCAAAGAGGAATCTGAAGTACAAAATAAAGTACTCGAATTCTAAAAACCATTAACAAATGGATTTAAAAATGAAACAAAATTTTATTTACTAAATCAAAACACACTTTTCTATACGATATCTACCAAAAATTCCTTATTAGTGAAATTTTGTATAAAAAAAACAGGTTGGTTTTTTTCGATTAATCACTCTCATTGGCCATCTAAGCTCTGCAACTAGGGTTTTAGTCTTACAACAACTTGCAGCCAATGGCAGAGGTAGGAGGGGGCACTGAAGCCCCCTCCTTTCGGGATACGGTAGAAGGAAAAAACAAGGAGCCTGGAACTTCTTTCTTCACAAAGCTCACTAACTATACTGCCTTTCACTCTTCCAAAACAACCAAATCTGTGAGAGAGGAGAGGAAAACAAATGGAAACGAAGAAAAAAACAAGTCTACAAAGGGAACCATCACAAAATAAGCTTCGAACTCAAGGGAAGGAATCAGAGCAGAGGCAAACAATACCCACTTGGACCAACCCCAAAGAAAAAAGGCAAAAATCATCAACAATTGCAACCCGAAGGAAAAAAAATTATGGTTATGGAAACCAAAAGGAGAGTTTAGGTTGAAATTAAGATCAAAAGGATTCTTCACAGTCATTTTCAACCTCCTAGAAGACAGAGACATAATTTTTTAAGGAGGCCCATATTTTTTCAACTTGGGTGGGCTCTACATGAGATACTGGAAGGAAAATTTTACCCCAAAAAAGAAGATTTCACCAAAGTCTCAGACTAGGTCAGGCTATACTCACTGCCCATAGATTACTGGTCACCATCAATGCTTAAAGGCATAGGAGATGAACTAGGGGAATACATAAAAATGTCAGAGGGAACTAAAAATGGCTACTATGTCTCTTACGCAAGAATATGTGTCTATATAGATGTCTTAGGAGCCCTACCTAAAGAAATAAAGCTAGTCTTCAGAGACAAGGTCTGGCTCCAAAACATTGACTATGAGCATATACCATTTATATGCAGGAAATGCCATGAACACAGACATCTATTCAGAGAATGTCCCCAAAACAAGGTTACACAAAGCAATGTGCAAGCTCAAAATAAATCAGATGAGCAAGGTTTCACAAAAGTAGGACCAAGAAACAAGAATAATAGGAAGGCACAGGGAAAACAAGATCAACACCCAGTAATCAGTAAAAATAAATATGAAGCACTACAGAAAGTCCAAGAAGACCCTCTCTCAAATGGAAGTAATGAAGAAGAAACTATGGGAAGTATCCAAAACTCAGAAAATAAGAAACAAGTGGAGAATCACTCAAAGCATGTTCAAATAGAGGAGGATTATATACTAGAAGACACCGACATGGAACCAACAACGATAAAAACCACCTCGGAAGATAATGCAATAGAGGAAGCCCTAGAAGGAGTCAACCTCATCTCCATATAAGAAGAATGGTAGAAAAATGGTTTGGCAGCTATACCAGCAGAGAAAATACAGAGAATAGAAGGAGCATACCTTCTACAAGAAGAACTAAAATAGGGCACACTCCAGACACCACCAGATGACCCAAAAAACAAAGGGATACTAGAAAACATGATAGTAGAGTAGCACAACCCAAAAGGACCCATCATAAAACGAGGAAGGAAAACCACATGGTAGCTACTCCAGGAACTAGGAGTAAGGCTTCTCAATGAAGGAAAGGTAAAAGCTCTAACACTTACCCCTCATCATTATCAATGAATTGTATTTCATGGAATATAAGAGGCCTCAATGGTCAAGGGAAAAAATAGTCTTAAAAAACAGACTCATTACAGACAAACCTGATATTGTTCTCATTCAAGAAACTAAGATCGCAATGGAGAACCTCAACATCCTTCAAAAGAACTACTTCAAAAATTATATCTACACAGAAAACTCAACAATAGGATCTATTGGTGGACTCTTGATTCTTTGGAAAAGCTCACTATATGAGCTATCTTCCTTTGTGGCAACAAGGCACTCCATTACCATTGTTCTAAAAATCATTGGAACCAATGAAAGTATACGTGTTACCAATATCTACACTCCTCACAGGGCAACAAAAAGAATCCAAATGCTTCAAGTTGTTAGGAAAATCCTGGAGACCATTCCTCTTCCTTTCAAAATTATAGTAGGGGATTTCAACATGGTTTTAAACCTTGAGGGAAAAAGGGGGGATTCACAAACTGGAAAAAGATTCAGAGGCCTTCCAATCAACAATAGATAGGCTAAGTTTGATAGATATCCCCACAATCAATGGTATCTTCACCTGAAATAATAGAAGAGGGGGAGTTAGAAAAATTGCTTCTAGACTCGATTGTTTCCTTCTCTCGGAAGCCATTTACATGACCTGTTGGGAAATTGAGGCTCGCATCCTCCCCCAAACAAGCTCAAACCACTGGCCAATCTCCTTGAAATTTCATATCTCCATAGGCCCAACAAACAAGCCTTTCTGATTTGAATTGTTCTAGCTTGAGCATCCAGAATTTATGGAAAACATGAAAGACTGGTGCAAAAGCCCAGTGCCCCATTAAGGAAAAAAATATATCAATTCCAACAAAGATTGAAACTCATAAAAAATAAAATCATAATCTGGAACAAAGAGATTTTTGGCAATATATTTAAAGATAAAAAAGATCTGGAACAGAAAATGGAAATGCTCCAATAAAAAATTATCAGCTATGGAATTAATGATCAAATGAAGCAATAAGAACTAAGCCTCCAAAATAACTGGGAAGAGAGAGTCTCATAGGAGGAAAAATTATGGCAACAAAAGTCTTGTATCAATTGGCTTAAATGTGGAGAATGCAATTCTTCCTTCTTCCATCGCTCAATGATACAACATATGAGACACAACAAAATCCTTGGCCTTAAAACGACTGATGGGAGTATGATTCACAACCATGAGGATATTGTAAATGAACTAAATGACTACTTCAACAATCTTCTTAAAGAGCCCAGGATGGATAGAGCCATAGAAATAAGAGAAATTACAAACAACATACCTGTAATCCTCAATCAGGACCACAACAGAATGCTCCTAAGAAAAATAATGATGCCAAAAGTAGAGGAAGAAGTCATGACCATGCCAAATGGGAAAGCACCTAGACCAAATGGCTTCACAACTGACTTCTATAAATCTTGTTGGCCCTTCATAAAAGAGGAGGCTCATGCTCTAGTGGAAAAATCCAGAGTCAACAAATCTGTTTTAAGAGCCTTAAATGCCATTTTCCTTACTCTCATCCCCAAGGAGGAAGGTGTTGACTCTTTGGATAGGTTTCGACCTATTTCCCTTTGTAATGTGGTCTATAAAATTATCTCAAAGTTACTTGCCAACAAGATCAAGACCGTACTTCCACTCCTAATATCCTCAAACCAAGCTAGATATGTGGAAGGCAGATAACTATTGGACAATATAATCCTCTCCCATGAACTAATTCACTCACTACAAGTTAAAAAAAACGAGGCATGATTATGCAGCTTGATATGTCAAAATATTTTGACAAAACAAGATGGGACTACATGAAAGGAGTACTAGAAGATTTTAGCTTCAATAAGGACTGCATAAAATAGATTATGGCAATGGTCTCAGGAGCCTTCTTCTCTATTCTTCTCAATGGCTCCCCATCAAAGCTTTTCTTCCCCTCCAGAGGCATAAGACAGGGATACCCCCTATTGCCTTTCCTCTTTGTTATAATGATAGAAGGACTCAACAGATCTATCAAGGCAACAATCTAAACAACTCCTTGGTATGCCTCAAGCTCCCTAACAATTCCCCTACCTCCACTCATCAACAATTCATAGATGACACCCTGCTAATGGGCATACCTATTGTTAAGGAAGCCAATTATTTCAAATAAATTATCATACGGTTTTTGGAAGCCTTAGGTACCTCAATCAACCAGGAGAAATCTAAATTATTTTTCTTCAATACCCATATATCCATTCAAAGGAATATCACCAGAATGTTGGGTTTTCAAAGATGTTCTCTCCCCTCCAGATATCTGGGGGTCCCTCTAACTGATAAACCCTTCAACCAATCCAACTGGGAGGACCTCATAAACAAATTGGGAAAAATATTGGCTAATTGGACTTTTTGTGCCCTCAACTTGGCAGGGAGGTTGGTCCTAGTAAAATTAGTGTTGCAAGCCATGCCCCAATATATGTTGTCTCCTTTAGCTGCTCCTAAATCGATCACCAACACCATTCGAAGCATCTAACAAAATTTTTATGGATGGGTACTGAAACAAAAAAAAATGGGCGCTTGTAGCCTAGGAAAAGGTATGCAAACCCAAAAGTGATGGAGGTTTGGGTTTGAGGGATCCAGAAATTCTTGGAAAAACCCTTGGGGCAAAAACCTAGTGGCGCTGGTTAGAAAACCCTCATTCACCCTGGGGTTGTATCTGGAAAGAAAATATGTACCAAATCACTCAATTGAAGATCTCATCGAGCTCAATGGGGTCAAAGGACCGGTAATCTAGAATCAAGCATGGGAAAATAAAGTTGTCATCCAAAAGCACAGCTTCTGGGAGATTGGAAATGGAGAAAGGGCTCTTTTCTAGGAAGATGCATGGAAACAAATACCAGACCTAAATAGGGAACAATTTACCCAACTTTGCAACACTATGAAAGAAAAAGGAAAACACAGAGTGGCTCATTATTGGAGGCCCAACAATGGAAAGGAAAAATGGTGAGAATGGTTGGATGACAGAGAATGGGAACCTTTGCCCAATGGTTTTGACTGGAGATCATTCACCAGCACAATTCAAGAAAGACAAATTCAATATGACAAAGGGGAGGACAAGATCAGATGGGGAAAAAATGTTGCAAGCCACTTCAACCTCAAGGAAGCTTATAGCTATATGGAAAACCATGACCAAATTCAACTTGAGAAAAAATGGAAAACTCTATGGGACATAAAACAATGGCCCAAAATTACACTCTTTCTATGGATAAAAATGAAAAAGAATATCCTAACTTGGGACAATTTAAGCAAAACATGCTTCAATGGACCCTCAAGATGCACTCTTTGTGAAAAGAGCAAAGAAACAACAAACCACCTTCTAAATGAATGTGAATACTCAAACAATCTCTGGGAGTGGACGGAAATGGTTTTCATAGCTTCTGACAGAGACAAAACCTCGATCCTCAATACTATTGAGAATTGGAGAACCTCTTTCTCCTCAAATCTGATGGTCGACGGAACTAGAATATTGTCCCAGGAATAATATGTTGGGCTTTGTGGAAATAATGAAATGCCATAATTTTTCAGAGAAGATAAAAGGCCAAAAGAGAACATCCTTACCTTCATTAAATAGACAATTCAAGAAACAATAGCCATATCCAATTTTCCAAACTCCTGCTATCTTTTTTGCCCTATGGATCAATGGATCCTCAACCTCCTGAACCTAAACTAACCCTCTTATAATAACATAACTATAGTGACAACCAGCCAGGAAGCTCCCTGCCACTGACACCCTCCTAATATAGATATCCTTAAACTAAACTATGATGGAGATGCCAAGGGTAATCCGGGGGCTACAGCTCATAGGGGAATATAATTTGGTTATACGTGGGAAATATGGGTAACTCCACCAACAATGCAGCCAAACTCCAAGCTCTTGAGCATGGTCTGGACATTGCAAAAGCCCAAAGGTTCTGGCCACTCATTGTGGAAGGAGACTTCATTCTTGCCACGCAAGCTTACAGGAAGCTTCAACAAGGAACAATGGTCACCAAAGTTTCAGACAACTAGTGGCTCAAAATAATCCTACACCTAATCAAACGACACATTGGCGAGGTAATTGGGCTCCACTTCCAATGCGTAAGAAGGAAGGAAACCAACTTGGTGGACAGACTAGCTAATGAAGGCACAAATGGCACCTTAAGAATTCACTCCCTTGCACGGAAGGCCCTGGAGGAGGGTCAGCTATGACAGGATTGAAAAACAATAAATGGTATTGATAAGAGGATCACACGTCCTTCTCATCACTGAGATCGACTATCACTGTAACATCCCTGGTGAAAATTCCATGTAAAAATATATAAATACAATGGATGATGGGACATATTCCAATATGAATGGTGGGAAAGACATCCTAAGGGGTGTTCATTTTGTTTCTTATGGCTAAGGAAATTAGAAAAGGCAATGGCTAAGGCATTAAAGAGGCAAAAAGGTATTTTGGCACATTTATTTATGAAAATAATGGAAATTGGTAGAAAAGGAATGTGAAAGGTCACATATTGCATGTGAGGAGGAAATTGAAGGAAAATAATGGACAATGAAGAAAATAGAAGCCTCATTAATAAAAACGCTTTTGAGGATAACTGGGCAAGACTTGGTTAGTTTAGCTTTGGAGATATCTCATTATTCTCTCTCTTTCTCATACTCTTGGATACTTAGATTTTTCTTGGAGCACTTTGGCATTGGATCAAGAAAGGCAGAGAAGGAAAGAGGAAGCAAAGATTAAGTAGGTAAAGGCAGGATCAAGCAGCTCCAACAAGATTCATTGCAAGTACCAACTTGCATGTGTATTTTCCTTGATAGATTTGGCATGCATGGGATTACATGTGTTTCTTTTCTACCATGGCATGGGTTTTGCCAGGTGTGACAGTATTTTCAGCCTAGCCTCGCCATTTCTTGATAGCTTTAATGAGATGGGTTCTCTCACGTGTTTTGTGGGGCATGGCCAAATTGAATTCGAAGCTGAGTGGGGTGGATCTCCGAATTGACAAACACATGGTGGTAGTGGTCCCTGAACCAGACTGAGGATGTGTTAGGTTCCTATAATAATAGGGATCATAATTTTGAATTGACTATGTTAAATCTTGTAATATTGTACATACCTTTGCTTTTCTGCAAATGTTTTCCATATTAAAAATTAATAAAATGTAAAGAGGGTATGTCCTAAAAGAATATCAAAGGACAAAAAGAATAAGAAATGATCAAAAAAGTGAAAAATATGAACCCAAACAAAAACAGATCAATAAAAGTGTGCACATTCAAATGCCACTCCTCTCATTTTACTTTTATGTACAAAATAATGGTTGTGTGCAGCTTGTCATAAATGCCACAACCCATGATAGTCAAATAGCTTAATCTTGACTAAATCATGCTTTAAATTTCATGTTTATAGATAGAGAATAAAGATCTAGCCAAACTGTTTAACCTTAGCAGATCAGTAGTTAGGTAGAGAAATAAAAATGTGCTCATAAGCTTAATCTAAGCCATTGGAAGATATAAGGTTAGAATTAAATAGTTTACTTTTCAAAAGAAAAAGGAAAGAAAGGGTCTGCTAGTTTAAATGCACCCAATAAAGTGAAAAAAAAATGTTAGGATAAGTAAAGGGCAGGTAGAAGAAAGGTTGCAAAAGTACAAAGTTGTTAAAGCATAAGCACATTTATCATGCTTAATCTTATGTTTCAGTATGCAGGAGCAATTATGAAAGTGAAAGGATGTTCACAAGTTGATTTGGTTAATTTCCCCTCATTTCATTTCACCCCCCACTACTTATTTACTAATTTCCCCCATTATCCCATCATTTCTTATGAAAATACCCTTTCCCTTCATTTTAACCCTTACCCCTTGGTTTCACACATTTTCCTAGCAAATTACCCTCCAAAGGTCATTTCCCAACCCAAAACCCCTTTTCCCTAGTGTGAAACCCATTCCCCTTGAAAAAATACCCTTTCCCCTCATTTTAACCTTGTTTCATTAATTTCAACCCTTTTCCCTAGACATTTCCCTTTAAAAATCATCCCCCCTATTAATTTCCTTTTTCCCTTGTAAACCCACTAAAACCCCCCTTATCCTAAGTTTTGTTTCCCCCTCTGCATTACTTAATTAACTCCGCCTTATACCATATTTCACCTAAAAAACCCATAAAACTCCTTTATTCTCGATTTATGTTTCCCCATCTTGATATTAATTTTACATTAGAAACTTAGTGTATTTTTACAATCCCGCCCATATACTAATATTAACATGTAAATCTAATTATTTAATTCCCATGTTTTATTAACCGACGCATTATAAAAAATTCCCTGCTTTATTCATTAAATTAATTACAAATCAGTTGTAATTAACCCTCTGGCCCCACAAATCTTCGCCCAATTACCCTTCGTACAGCTTCACCATGTGATAGCCGTTAGATATTTCACCCCTAGATCTGATGGTGCACATCCATATCGCGCGGACTCCCTTTCCGACCTTTACCCACTCGAGAGCATGCGAGATTCGTAGTTTTTCCCAGGACCCTTTTGGCTACGTGGTGACACCAGGTGAACTCGCATGCTCTTAAGGAAATACCACCCGATGGCAGAAAGCGGTGCGATGGCCCCCGAAACCACCTCCCCGCGTACGATGAAACCACCCACTATTCACACTTTAATCTTGCGCCAAAAAGTTAACCATTACCCGTTAAAAGGCCAAAGATGCTCATTTGCGCTCTTTTCATTTGTTTTTCACTCAAAAGCTGCCTAAACCTTCTTGTGCCACCCTAAGCCTCTATAACTGAATTTGACCTCCGATTACCTTCCGAACACGCTCTGGACTCTTCCCACAAACTTTCTTGTTCCCTTAAGCCATTATCACCTCCTTGCCAACCTATGTTCTCATTAACAATTTTTGTATTTTGTAGGTAATTAACAAGGCTGGGAGATTGGACAAACAAGTTTTGATACTAGTCACAAAACTAGTTTGCTCCAATTTTCGCCAGGAAATGTGTTCAAAAGCTTTGAATTTAGCAGAAGTTTTGTGTACAAAGAAAAAATCAAGTTTAATACAACAGCAGAGTAGAAGGAATCGATTTACGCAGTAAATGTTAAAATAGAGATGAAATCATTGTCACCAGAAAATAGTGAAATATTAATATTAGAAACTCTCCATGACATATTTTACTCCTTGTCACTTATGTCTTATTGTAAAAGGTAAAAGAAAAAAGATAACAAATCAATAAGGTGGAAGAATTCACTTTGATTGTTAAAAGAGAGATAAATTAGAAACAGAATATTCACATTTTTACATAAAGTCAAACAGGTCTCTAGTAAAATCCACTTTTACTAAAGACATAAAGGCAGGATAAGAATAAAAGATACTAGATGATGTGATTTACTGTGACAGATAAAAGTAAAATTAGGTGACATAACATACAGTTAAAACACTAAACAAAGGAGCCAAATAAAGAAACAACAAGGTCAAAGTGTATCAGATGAAAGGTCATAAGTAAATATGACATCCAACGTGAAGACCAAACAACCAAGCAACTTAAAGGGCAAAAGATCACAGACTAAAAGATAGCAGAACCTAAATAACAGGGACAGCAGGAAGCAGTTCAAAAGTTGTCTATATCTTCTTGCATGAAGATATTTATTTTTCCTAGATTAGTTCTCAATACAGTTTGAGATATTTTCTAAATTATTTTTGTATAAATACTTCATAATTTGAAGTATTAGGTGGTGTGTGGATTACTATACATTTGTAGAGTTATTTTGATCTTGAAACTTAGGATTATTGTACCAATTTTTAAGTCAACATACTGGAGCAAGTAATAAAAGCATTGCATTACATGATTCATGAGATGAGCTATTTGTAGTGAAGGATCTTCTTTGTCTGATTTTGTCACTTTCTCATGTGTTTCATAATCTTAAAAGTTATCCAAATTTGAATGAATTAACTAGAAATATCACTTAGAATTTGTTTAAGTACACTCTATTTTGCACAGTTAGTCCTTTATATGTTTTCCTCTAATATCCAGATTTGAGAACCCTTAATTGCTCTCCCATCTCGGTCGACCTATTTCATTCTCTTCATAATCCTACCTAAGGAACAAATAATTGCTCCCTGGATCCGATTAAAGAACCACTTCACCATCCAGCCTTTGATATCTACAAGAACTCACTTATCTTGCCCTATAGACACTGTCTTTTAAAAGCTTGATCCAGTCTTGTTTGTCTCACATTTCACTCCATAGCTCAATGGTATCAGCAACCCTCTTTTCATCTAAGTGATTCCACCACCCAAATCCAAATCAAAACCAAAGCATAATCATAACTAGCCTAAAAACACATAACTAAAACAAAGTTAAATCATAAAGAGAGAGCCCTCTCTAAGATTAGGAAGGCTAGATCATAATCTCCAAAGCAGGTTTTTGGTTACCTCGGTGATTTCTTTCTTTAACCTTGAGAAATTTTTCTGAGTGATAACGTAGTGGTGACCATACTAGGGAAGAGAAAATTTTCTTCAGAAAGATTATATAATGACCCGATCTGATCTATGATGGTGGACAGTGATCATACACACAAAGTTTAAAATCATCCACCTGGTGACTCCAACTCCAAATCAATTTCACAATCAAGACTCCACTAGAGGAATAAATCTGAAAGAAGTATATGGGAAGATCAAGCTTCTAACTTGGATTGTTATCCAAGACATTATGTTCTTTCTCATCAAGTAAGTTTTTTAATGTATATTGTATTTTAGTGAAGATCTTAGATTAGTTTTTGATTATTTTCCTCGGAAGATTGTAAATATAAATTCTCCTTATTCATTTGAGCATCTTTCTTCTGAATCTTATGATGATCCTTTTCCAATTGAGAAGCCTCAAACAATCAATACTAATCTTACAATCCCTATGCATATTCCTGTACCTTGTAAAGTTCTTGGTAGATATAAGCCCCTCATGTTACCTCCTATACTCCATGATTTCCTTGATAACTATTACAAATATCTCCCCAATTTTGATGTAGATAATGGTATCACTACCCAAAAACATATTCAAGGTTTTGAGAATTATCTGGACCTATTTGAGGTTGATGAAGATGATGTTAAAATCAGACTTTTTTCTCTTTCTTTGCAAAGTAGAGTAAATAGGTTGTTCAAGACCCTACCTACTGCAAGCATCTCAAATTTCCAACAATTTGTCAAATTTTTCCTTGATAGATGGATAATCAAAGTTAATATTTTTGTGATCATAGAAGAATATAATTAGTTGAAAAGGCAACCAAATGAAACAATACAACAATTTTCTAATAGATTTAATCAAATCTATTATTCAATGCCATCAAATATAAGACCTCCTCCTAATTCAACTCTCTTGCATTATCCAAAAGCATTTGATCCAGAAATAGAATTTTAGCTAAGAGAAAGAAACCCAACAACTCTTGAACAGATGCAGAACATTGCAGTAGATGTAGAAGTTAATCTGCAAATTAGAAGAGAAAAGTTGAAAGCAACAACAGAGAAGAAGAACATTGCAAAGGTAAAACTCGACAATTTGGTAAGAAAAATAGATGAAAGGATACAGAAGATCACCATGAAAGATAATTTTTTTCTCAAAATCACCATGACCTATTTATTTCACAAAAAGAAGAGGTTGATAGCCATGAACAAATTCCTGCTAATTCCAACTACCATAGATCAGAAAATGAATTTACATATCAATATGTGGAAGAGGAATATACTAATTTGGTGTGTATGTTTGATGGCATTCCTTCTTTTAATGATTTGCCCAAGTATGATTAGTATGATGATAATTATGTTCTTCTAACTCAAGCTAGATTTACAGAGCAATCAAAAACTAGTTTGGAGGATGACGAAATTCAGTTTCAACAAATTAAATGTATTGATCATCCTATACATATCAGATATGAAAATGAGGAAGGAAGTGTAGAAAATTTGGAAATGAGTGAAGGTTATTTTCATCTTTGTTTAGCTTCATTTTAGTTCATTGGAGAAAACTTTATAGCAATCAAAAATCAGCAGTCTTTAGGTATTGTTGTTGATAACAAAGAAGACAATGAAACTCTTGATCAAGATTCTGCAATTTCACAATTACAGTTATCAAATTTCATTGAAACACCTGATCAAATGAAATAGGAAAGTTTTATACCACTATGTTTTGAATCATTTCATTTCTTAAAGGAAATGTGGTATAAAATCTCTAAAGGAAAGGATGAGCAGCTTGTAGAAATATGTGAAGTTCCATTCAAACCTATGAGCAATAAGTTGCAGCAATCATTCCAAGTCTTTTATGATCCAATAGCTGGTATGTTGGATAATGAATGCAATCAGAATTTTTCTTCATTAACTAACTATGAGATTCAGGATCAACATAATAAAGGTTTCATCAGTCAAACATTTCAATCAGTAGAAATATCATCACAAAGCTTGTTTGAAAATCTGCAGGGGGATAATGATGAAAATGACATTCAGTTTCATGGCATGGAGGCCATCCAGAACAGTTGTACAGTTGCTTAAATCAGCTGAACAATAGTGTATATATTTTGGAAGATCCTTTTGTACAGTTTTTAGAGTCAACGAAGGAAATCAAGTATTTCCTTATCTTCTCATTTGTTGACAAGGTTATATTAGGTTGTAGAATCTCAGTTTTGATTACAAACAAGCATATGCAACAAAATACATCAATCTTTATCATGGTTACATTGGTTGTTTCATTTTACCTAACCAGTAGTTGGACAGCTGATTAGAGTAAGTAGGTAGGATTTCAGTTTTAATAAATTCAGTTTTCAACAAGTATTGAAATAATTCAATAAGATTTAAGACTTAGAAGAAGGCCCTTAGGTCTTGATGATCTAGTAGTTTGGTTTGAGGTTATCAGTACCTTTTTTCATTTTCATATCATATTTCAGTTTGCAGAAAAAGTTGTGATTTCAGTTCAAGATTTTCAATCACAGAGAGATTCCATCCCCAAGTGGAGCCACTGTTAGGTTCCTATAATAATAGGGATCATAATTTTCAATTGACTATGTTAAACCTTGTAATATTGTACATAGCTTTTTGCAAATGTTTTCCATATTAAAAATTAAAAAATGTAAATATGGTAAGTCCTAAAAGAATATCAAAGGACAAAAATAATAAGAAATGATCAAAACAATGAAAAATATGAACCCCAAACAAAAACAGATCAATAAAAGTGTGCACATTCAAATGTCACTCCTCTAATTTTACTTTTATGTACAAAATAATGGCTATGTATAGCTTGTCATAAATGCCACAACCCATGATAGACAAATAGCTTAATCTTGACTAAATCATGTTTAAATTTCATGTTTATAGATAGAGAATAAAGATCTAGCCAAACTGTTTAACCTTGGCAAATTAGTAGTTAGGTAGAGAAATAAAAATGTGCTCATAAGCTTAATCTAAGCCATTAGAAGATATAAGGTTAGAATTAGATAGTTTACTTTTCAAAAGAAAAAGGAAAGAAAGGGTCTGCCAGTTTAAATGCACCCAATAAAGTGAAGAAAAAATGTTAGGATAAGTAAAGGGTAGGTAGAAGAAAGGTTTCAGAAGTACAAAATTGTTAAAGCATAAGCACATTTATCATGCTTAATCTTATGCTTCAGTATGCAGGAGCAATTATGAAAGAAAGGATGTTCACAAGTTGATTCAGTTAATTTCCCCTCATTTCATTTCACCCCCCACTACTTATTTACTAATTTTCCCCATTATCCCATCATTTCTTATGAAAATACCATTTCCCTTATTTTCAACCCTTACGCCTTGGTTTCACACATTTTCCTAGAAAATTACCCTCCAAAGGTCATTTCCCAACCCAAAACCCCTTTTCCCTAGTGTGAAACCCATTCCCCTTGAAAAAATACCCTTTCCCCTCTTTTTAACCTTGTTTCATTAATTTCAACCCTTTTCCCTAGACATTTCCCTTTAAAAATCATCCCCCCTTATTAATTTCCTTTTTCCCTTGTAAACCCACTAAAACCCCCCTTATCCTAAGTTTTGTTTCCCCCTCCGCATTACTTAATTAACTCCGCCTTATACCATATTTCGCCTAAAAAACCCATAAAACCCCTTTATTCTCGATTTATGTTTCCCTGTCCCCATATTAATTTTACATTAGAAACTTAGTGTATTTTTACAATCCCGCCCATATAATAATATTAACATTTAACTCTAATTATTTAATTCCTGCACTTTATTAACCCACGCATTATAAAAAAAACCTCCACTTTATTCATTAAATTAATTACAAATTAGTTGTAATTAACCCCCGAGCCCTGCAAATCTCTGCCCAATTGCCCTTCGTGCAGCTTCACTGCTCAATAGTTGATAGATCTTTCACCCCCAGATCTGATGGTGTGCATCCATATCACACGAACTCCCTTTCCGACCTTTACCCGCCGAAGAGCACATGAGATTCATGGTTTTTCTCGAACCCCTTTTGGCTACATGGCGGCACCAAGCGAACTCACGTGCTCTCAAGGAAATACCACCCGATGGCAAAAAGCGGTGCGATGACCCCCGAAACCAGCTCCCCGCGTACAATGAAACCAACCACTATTCACACTTTAATCTTGCGCCAAAAAGCTAACCGTTACCCATTTAAAAGTCGAAACTGCCCAATGTTCATTTATAATTTCTGTGCCCAAAATTTAACCATTACCCGTTAAAATGCCAAAGAGGCTCATTTGTGCTCTTTTCACCCATTTTTCACTAGAAAGATGCTTAAGCCTTCCTGTGCCACCCTAAGCCTTTGTAACCAAATTTTACCTCTGATTACCTTCGAAACACGCTCTGGACTCTTTCCACAGACTTCCTTGTTCCCTAAAGCCATTATCACCTCCCTGCCAACCTGTGTTCTTATTAACAATTGTTGTATTTTGCAGGTAATTAACAAGGCCAGGAGATTGGATAAACAATTTTTGATACTAATCACAAAACCTGTTTGCTCCAAGTTTCACTAGGAAATGTGTTCAAAAGCTTCTTTGAGCGGGAGTTTTGTGTACAAAGAAAAATTCAAGTTTAATACAATAGCAAAGCAGAAGGAAACAATTTACACAATAAATGTTAAAACAGAGATGAAATCATTTTCACCAGCAAATGGTGAAAGATTCATATTAGCAACTATCCAGGACATATTTTATTCCTTGTCACTTATGTCTTATTGTAAAAGGTAAAAGTAAAAAGATAACAAATCAATAAGGTGGAAGAATTCATTTTGAGTGTTAAAAGAGAGATAAATCAGAAACAACATATTCACATTTTTACATAAAGTCAAACATGTCTCTAGTAAAATCCACTTTTACTAAAGACATAATAGCAGGATAAGAATAAAAGATACCAAATGATGTGATCTACTGTGACAGATAAAAGTAAAAGCAGGTGATAGAGCATACAGTTAAAAGACTAAACAGGGGAGCCAAATAAACAAAGAGTAGGGTCAAAGTGTATCAGATGAAAGGTCATAAGTAAATATGACATCCAACCTGAAGACGAAACAACCAAGCAACTTAAAGGGCAAAAGATCAAAGACTAAAAGACAACAGAACCTAAATAATAGGGACAACAAGCAGCAGTTCAAAATTTGTCTCTATCTTCTTGCATGAAGATATTTCTTTTTCCTAGATTAGTTCTCAATGTAGTTTGAGATATTTTCTAAATTATTTTTGTATAAATACTTCATAATTCAAAGTATTAGGTGGTGTGTGTATTATTATACATTTGTAGAATTATTTTGATCTTGAACCTTAGGGTTATTGTACCAATTTTCAAGTCAACATACTAGAGCAAGTAATAAAAGCATTGGATTATAGGATTCATGAGATGAGCTATTTGTAGTGAAGTATCTTCTTTGTCTGATTTTATCACTTTCTCTTGTGTTTCATAATCTTAAATGTTATCCAAATTTGAATGAATTAACTGGAAATATCACTCATAATTTTTTTAAGTACAATATGTTTTGCACAGTTAGTCATTTATATGTTTTCCTCTGATATCCGGATTTGAGAACCCTTAATTGCTCTCCCATCCTGGTTGACCTCTTTCATTCTCTTCATAATCTGGCCTAAGGAACCCTTAACTTCTCCCTGGATATGATTAAAGGACCACTTCAGCATCTAGCCTTGGAGATCTGCAAGAACTCACCTATCTTTCCCTCTAGACATTGTCTTTAAAAGCTTGATCCAGTCTTATTTGTCTCACATTTGACTCCATAGCCCAATGGTAGAAGCAACCCTCTTTTCATCGCAGAAAGAAGCTATAATATCTCATCTTAGTTGGGTTAGTTTATTACTAGGTTTCCATACCTTGGGACTTTATGTCCATAATGATGTTATGCTTGCTTTCGGTACTCCAGAAAAACAAATCTTGATCGAGCCCATATTTGCTCAGTGGATACAATCTGCTCATGGTAAGACGTCTAAGTAAGCGATTCCACCACCCAAATTAAAATCAAAACCAAATCACAATTATAACTAGCCTAAAAACACATAACTAAAACAAAGTTAAATCATAAAGAGAGAGCCTTCTCTGAGATTAGGAAGGCTATATCTTAATCTCCAAAGTAGGTTTGTGGTTGCCACGGTGATTTCTTTCTTTAACCTTGAGAAATTTTCTGAGTGATAACATAGTGGCAACCATACTGGGAAAGAGAACATTTTCTTCAGAAAGATTATATAATGACCAAATATTATCTATGATGGTGGATAGTGATCAGACACACAAAGGTTAAAATCATCCACCTGGAAACTATAGCTCCAAATCAATTTCACAATCAAGACTCCACTAGAGGAATGAACCTGAAAGAACAATATGGGAAGATTATGCTTCTAACCTGGATTGTTATCCAAGACTTTATGTTCTTTCTCATCAAGAAATTTTTTCCATGTATATTGTGTTTTAGTGAAGATCTTAGATTAGTTTTTGATTATTTTCCTTGGAAGATTGTAAATATAAATTCTCCTTATTCATTTGAGCAACTTTCTTCTGAATCTTATGATGATCATTTTCCAATCGAGAAGCCTCAAACAATCAAAACTAATCATATAATCCATGTACATATTCTTGTACCTTGTAAAGTTCCTGATAGATATAAGCCCCTCATGTTACCTCCTATACTCCATTATTTCCCTGATAACTATTACAAATATCTCCCCAATTTTGATGGAGAGAATGGTATCACTGCCCAAAAACATATTCAAGGTTTTGAGAATTATCTGGACCTATTTGAAATTGATGAAGATGATGTTAAAATCGGACTTTTTCCTCTTTCTTTGCAAAGTAGAGTAAAGAGTTGGTTAAAGACCCTACCTATTGCAAGCATCTCAAATTTCCAACAATTTTTCAAACTTTTCCTTGATAGATGGATAATCAAAGTTAATCTTTTTGTGATCATAAAAGAATATAATTAGTTGAAAAGACAACCAAATGAAACAATACAACAATTTTCTAACAGATTTAATCAAATCTATTATTCAATGCCATCAAAAATAAGACCTCCTCCTAATTCAGCTCTCTTGCATTATCCAAAATCATTTGATCCAGAAATAGAATTTCAGCTAAGAGAAAGAAACCCAACAACTCTTGAATAGATGCGGAACATTGCAGTAGATGTAGAAGTTAATCTACAAATTAGAAGAGAAAAGTTGAAAGCAGAAGAAGAGAAGAACAACATTGCAGAGGTAAAACTCGATAGTTTGGTAAGAAAAATAGAGGAAAGGATACAGAAGATCACCATGAAAGTATATTTTTTGCTCAAAATCACCACTTCCTATTTATTTCACAGAAAGAAGAGGTTGATAGTCATGAACAAATTCCTGCTAATTCAAACTACCATAGATTAGAAAATGGATTTACAGATCAATATGTGGAAGAGGAATCTATTGAATTGGTGTGTATGTTTGATGATATTCCTTCTTTTAATGATTTTCCTAAGTATGATCAGTATGATGATAATTATGTTCTTCGAACTCAAGCTAGCTTTACAGAGCAATCAAAAACTAGTTTTGAGGATGAGGACATTTAGTTTCAGCAAATTAAATATACTAATCATCCTATACTTATCAGATATGAAAATGAGGAAGGAAGTGCAGAAAATTTGGAAATGAGTGAAGATTCTTTGCCTCTTTGTTTAGCTTCATTTCAGTTCATCAGAGAAAACTTTACATCAATCAAAAATCAGCAGTCTTTAGGTATTGTTGTTGATAACAAAGAAGACAATGAAACTCTTGATCAAGATTCTTCAGTTTCACAATTACAGTTATCAAATTTCATTGAAACACTTGATCAAATGACATAGGAAAGTTCTATACAACGATGTTTTGAATCATTTCAGTTTTTAAAGGAAATGTAGTATAAAATCTCTAAAGAAAAGGATGAGCAGCTTGTAGAAATCTGTGAAGTTCCATTCAAACCTATGAGCAATAAGTTGCAGCAATCCTTCCAAGTATTTTATGATCTAATAGCTGGTATGTTGGATAATGAATGCAATCAGAATTTTTCTTCATTAACTAACTATGAGATTTAGGATCAAGATAATAAAGGTTTCATCAGTCAAACATTTCAATCAGTAGAAATATCATCACAAAGCTTGTCTGAAAATCTATAGGGGGATAATGATAAAAATGACATTTCAGTTTCATGGCATGGAGGCCATCCAAAATGGTTGTACAGTTGCTTAAATCAATTGAACAATAGTGTATATATTTTGCAAGATTCTTTTGTACAATTTTTATAGTCAACAAAGGAAATCAAGTATTTCCTTATCTTCTTATTTGTTGACAAGGTTATATTGGGTTGTAGAATCTCAGTTTTGATTACAAACAAGCATATGCAACAAAATACATCAATCTTTATCATGCTTGAATGGTTGCATTGGTTGTTTCATTTTACCTAACTAGTAGTTGGACAACTGATTAGAGTAAGTATGTAGGATTTCAGTTTGAATAAATTCAGTTTTCAGCAGCAAGTTTATTTCAATTTTCAGTTTTCAGCAAGTATTGAAATAATTCATTAATATTAAAGACCGAGAAGAAGGCCCTTAGGTCTTGATGATCTAGTAGTTCGGTTTAAGGTTAGCAGTACCTTTTTTTAGTTTCATATCAGATTTAAGTTTGCAGAAAAGGTTGTGATTTGAGTTCAAGATTTTCAGTCACATAGATTGCATAACAAAGTAGGTTTAGGCTTGGGATTGTCCCAGTGGATCAGGCCACTAGTCAACGACATTCTTGACATTTCACAAGGAGATGCCATCCCCAAGTGGAGCCACTGTTAGGTTCCTATAATAATAGGGATCATAATTTTGAATTGACTATGTTAAATCTTGTAATATTGTATATACCTTTGCTTTTCTGAAAATGTTTTCCATATTAAAAATTAAAAAATGTAAAGATGGTATGTCCTAAAAGAATATAAAAGGACAAAAAGAATAAGAAATTATCAAAAAAGTGAAAAATATGAACCTGTTACACAAAAATATCGTTACCATGATTATTTGCAGTCAGTATGGGTTTATCATCACTTGTATTGTCCTCCTGAGTAAGTCTACGACCTCAGCTCTTCAAATCAAGCTTTGGAAATGGGAGAAAGACATTAAAAATCAATGTAACTCTAGTTCCACACTTTCTCTCATGGTCACCTGTGGTCCCGCACCTTCTGTGTACAAAAGTTGAGTACCTACCCGCTCTATCCCTAACGGTGTAGGTGCGGGCCCCTGTGAAAGTCAAAAGGCGCAAGTTTTATCTTAATAAACTCACTTTGGGTTAATTCTAGAGTTTTCTAGAAGGAATTTTGACGTGGATTGTTCGCTCTGAGGTGGGTCATGGATCCCAAAAGAGAAGGAGCTAATCCCTTGACTAAAGGAGCTATCCCTTTGAAGGAGGACTTTATCCCTTTGAAGGAGGACCTAGTAACTTCCCTCCATTGCACTATAAATACAGGCATTGGGGTGAGGACTAAGGAGGTTAGAAGTTGAACATTTTGAGGGTAAATGCTAGTGAAATTAAGACTTCCTAGTTGAGCTTAAGAGGAGAGATCACATACCTTTTTGGCTTCATTGGGGAGTGAGTGAAACTTGTCAAAGTAGAGGAGACTTCTTGTTGGACCCTGGGAGGAGCTTGTACAGCGTCAACGCAAAGGTTGTAAGGTTCTTCTTCTTTTGAATGAATACAATCAAACTCATTTTTCTCAACAAGTATCTTATGTTATTTGTTTCATGGACTCCTTGACTTTCATGTTAAATATGTTTTATGCAATTGGTTTTTCAGGTGCTATTTAATTTGTTTGCCTTGTTTGTGTTTGCAGATTCACGAAAAGGAGCTCATTGGAATCAAAGGAGCGAGGGCATCCACAAGCTTGCGTTGGAACAAAGGTAGGCCCTAAAAACACTTGTTTGCTATTGTTTATTAAAGAATATTTAGGGAAAGATAGTGTCTGGTTGGTTTGCTTGTCATTAGGTCTTCTTTAGATTCTAGGAAGGTCTATCTTGTCCGCAAGATCAACTCATTCCGTGCGACAAAATGGCGACCATACTGGGGACTTGATTGTTTTCCTTGTTTATACTTTGACCTGAGAAACTATATTTATGTTTCTGTTTTTGACTTGATGATTGTGGGATTGGGTGAATTTAGTTAATTTTGAGTCAGTTTTTATTTTTCATAGTTTTGGGAGAAGTACACACCCTCTGAGTTAAGCACAGTGCGTACCTATATGCACTTTTTCTTTGTACACAAAGCATGAACGCACCTGTGTAAACAGGCTGCCTGCGTACCCTGTCAAAAATTTGTGAAATTTTAAATTTTTCTCTTTTTTATCAGTTTAGAATTTGTTTATAGGTTTTAGCCATTGCCCAGACTTGCTTGTTCCCTATCAAAAGCTTTCCTTGGTTTAATTTCATTAGTGTTAGGGTTTTAGGTGGAATTCCTAGGAGTTTTGCTTGTTGGGTTTGTTTTTCATTTTTTGTTGTGTAGTGGCTCTGAGCTTAGAAGCTGTAGGGACCTCAGATCACATTGCTGTCTACCAGCCTTCTTATGAGTCTGACCATTGATGAAATCTCCCCTTGTTGAGGAATCCGCTTTGTGTTTTCTCATTTCAAAATTTCGAAAAACTTGTATTTGAAAGTTTGGATTTTTCATTTTTAAAAAGAAAACGAAAGATTGGTTGTTTTCTGACTAATTGTGATTCTGCATAAATTAGTCCTTAGCTCACATTTAGCTAAGTAAAACATCCTCAAAAAGACACTTTGTAAGCTTTAAATTCAAATAGATTTTTCTAGTTTGTAGAACTCAAGATTAGTCATTTTCATAGTTTTGAGTGTCCTATGAAAAATATAAAAAAAATCTCTTTTTGAAAAAGTTTGTTTTGTAGTGGTTGAGTGCTTTGAAAAGAAAAGGGAAATTTTTGTGAAATAACTAGTTGTCTCGTTTTGATTGCTTTGGAAAGGAAAAAGCTCTTCTTTTAATTTGTTTAATTGAGAAAGAGTTGTGTTAACAAAGTATTTGCATTCTCAAACTCTTTCTTAGTTTAGAAGTTCATCGAAGAGAAAAGATTGTTTAAATCATCTTAGGTGCATCTTTTTAGTGATTTTGAGTCGAGTCTTTACACCATGAGTTTCATCTCCGCCATCTCTTGACTTAAACAACAACCACTAAAATTAACACTTAAAATAAAATTTACCTAGTAACATTTTATTTCTAGGGCTCTGATACACCAACTTAGCTTAGGCTAGTGTCTTGGAGTAGGAGAGTAATTAACTCTCCAAGACAGTAAAAACAAACAAGTAGCTGTATCTTGTGGTAGGAAGAAATCCAATTGTTGCATTTATGCTCTGGGAAAGCTCCTCTTAAAGGAGAAGCACGAGATCGTGTCCGAACCAGTGTGGGAATCAATCCTTCCTCATTGGGAACGACGCCAGATATTCATGTATTAAAAACGGTAAACCTCGAATTAACCATTGTCGAGGAGCCTGGGGTCACTTGTTGGTAAACCTTGGATTATGTCAAGGAGCCTTCAAGGGGATTGAGCTTGCTACTCTGCCCTTGCGTGCGTATCGGATCGTAGACTGTTCCCCAGGTGTATTTTTCTCAGTTGGTAACCTTAGAGGCCATATTCTTTAGGATTCTTCCTAAGGTGATAGTGGTGGGAAGATCCCACTGTACCTGGAGCAGACGTCGGCTAGACTCACTTGGATTTTCTGGGGGGTTCACTTCACTCGAGACGGTTAAGTGGAGGAACTTGATCTAGTCTATTCATTAAGCAGGTTGCCGGGGTAACTGTTCCGACCGCCATTTCTGTACTGAATTCTGCGACGTTGGATTTCATCACCAACTAGTGTTTTCGGTCAGGAAAGTTACTGTTTGTGTGTGTTTGATCTATAGATTCTTTAGGAATGTGATTCAAATTTGTTTGGTTCTTTAGAGGCTTTAGGTCTTTTTCATTGAGATTTTACTTTGTTTATGTGTGAAGTAGTTAAAAGTTTTTGACTGTGGCTGAATTACCAAGACAGTCCCGTAGACTTCGGGGCCAGTCTCCTGAGTTTGTAACCATGGCTGATTTATTGAGGAAGTCCCATAGACTTCGGGGCCATCCTCCTGAAGAAGTCTCGAGCCAGCTTGAAGGATTGAAAGTCCTCGTAACTCCTAGTGGTAGTAAAGTTGGGTCACCTGAAGGAGGAGAGTCTTCATTGGTTGTACATCCTGATTACCAAACTCTAGTGACAGGTTACGATCCGCAATCAATTTCAGTTTCCGAACTTGCTGGTAGCTTTTCATCTACCAGTGATATAGGTGAAGAACTTGAGATATCTGAACCTGTTACTCCAACATCGGGTTTTGTCTCTCCAACTTCTAGTGGTCCTGATTCGCCTAGGGTAGAAAGAGTAATTACCCAAGATCTTCCTTCTGGACTTATTGCTATTGAAGAACTTGCCCCGGAAGAAGAAGTAGGCATCCCTATCCCTGAAAATCAACATGTTCTTGATCTAAGGGAGCGTGAATCAATTTTTTACATTCCGCCTAGGAGTACTACTTGGTATCTTTCTTTGACTAATTATTTGGAAAACCCAGGGTTAAGTTTTTCACCACCTCATGCTCCTTATCATCCTAGAGGTTTTTATACTCACGTAAATATGTCAGGTCAGTCGTCCATGTTTACTCAATCGCCTGAATCTTTTTTGTACGGCGGTCCTTCTGTTCCCTCTGGGTATCAGTCACTTTCTGGTACTTTTTCGGGAGCATCTCCTCAACCCATTGAGCAAGGGTTATTAACTGGAAGCAATGGTACAAATCCGTTGAGCGTAGAAGACATTCTTATGATGTCAGGTTCTATTCCCAATTCTCAACCTCAGGGTGGCCAGTTACCGCCTAGGGGGTAGCCTCAATTAACGCCTGGGGGGCAACCTCAAGGTACACAATTTGCATCTGGGGGGCAACCTCAAGGACAGTACGTACCTACGGTACAGTACGTTCCTCAAGGTCAACCCCAGACTCAATATGTACCCCAAGGTCAACCCCAGTATCAATTTATCCCTCAAGGTCAACCCCAGTATCAGTACGTGCCTCAAGGGTATCTACCCCAAGGTCAGTACTCAAACCAAGGTTTCCAACCACCCCAAGGTCAATCTTATGTTCAAGGAACGGGAAATGTACCTTTCAATTATCAATCCTACCCTCAACCCGGTTATGGTCCTCAATATTCCCAACCTGTTATGGGTCAGTACCCCGGAATGAACATAGTGTGGGATCCATCGCAAACCCAACAGGTGTTGCAGCCAAGTGTACAGTTGTCATCTCAAACTGGACAACCCTTAGTTTCTGGTACACCCCAGCAACCAGTCCAGTCTAACATTCAAACTTCTGTACCTTCGGTAGTTTCTCAGTCAGGGCCTACTGCGCCTCGTACTCCATCTCAAACGACTGCTGCAACTGCCGCAACATCTGTTCAATCTACCCCACCTACTTCTGGAGTATCGACAGCTCCGGTTTCTACTGTTCCTGTATCTACTCCTCAGACATCTTTACCACCATCTGGATCCACGATTCAAACTACGGTTTAGATGCCTAAAGGACAACCTGGTTTAAGTACGGTTGTCACAAGTCAACCACAATTCACCTATCAACTGTACCAGGGACAGTACCAATTCGGTCCTGCTGTCCAGCAGCCATTTTATCAGTATCAACCGCATCCTGGATACACTTATCAACAACCTCAACAACCCCAGTACGATCCGATTAATCCTGGTTTTCCGGGAGGATACAATATCCCGAACACGATTCCTATTCCTACTTATCCCGGATATCCTCCTCCTGGGGCTGGTCTCATGACCCAGAGTTTTATGGATCATAATCGGTAGTTACCGTTTATCGCAACTTTGGACTTACCAGACTTGTCGCGCCTAACGAACGATCCCATTAATTATCTTCCGTTTTGGACGCCAATGCCGAATAAGTTGCCCAGTGACATTCCCAAGTTCGAAGGTAAATCAGGAGAGGACTCGTCGAACCATGTGATGACTTACCACCTCTGGTGTGCATCTAACTCCATCACAAATGATTCGATCCGTCTTAGACTTTTCCAGCGCACTCTAATTGGTCTCGCGGCCAAGTGGTATATTTAGTTACCGCGAGGCACTTTTTATAATTTTAGTCAGTTAGCTACCTCGTTTTTAACTCATTTCCAGTTGTCGGTCCGATATGACAATGGCACGGAATTGTTAACTTCGCTAAAACAGTCGACATCCACGTACATTTCAGATCATATTCATGAGTGGAGACGTCGACGTCATTTAGTGAAGGTATTTATTCCGGATCAAATCTTGGCTGAGTGGTTTGTAAAATCTTTGTTGCCAACGATCACTGAAGATGTTGCTAAAGCCGGAGTGGTTACTGAGGAGAAATTCATTGCTCAAGCACAGTACCTTGACTTAGTTTATACTCAGTCAGGTACGTTACACAAAAAAATCCCCGATCTTCCCAAGTCAAATCAAATCGCTGCAGCTCCTTCGGGATCTCATGCCGCTGATGGTATGATTGGCACGGTTAACACTAAAGGTAATAAGAAATCCTCCAAGAATCCTTCTCCTATTATAAACTTGCCTGATTCCCCAACAGGAGATTCTTCTGCAGAGATTTCCGCCGATATTCACGTTGTAGAGTCATCTACAGCTAAATCAAAATCCAGTGGGAAGAAGAAAGGAAAGAAGAAGAATAAAACGGACAAAACTTCAAAGGAGAAACCTGAAAAGGTGGAATCTAATGATGAAAAGCGTAAACCTCGTTATCCATGTCTCATTTGTGACGATGAACATTTTACAAGAGACTGCCCTCATCGTGCAGAGGTTGCGAAGATCGTCAAAGGTTCCCAAACTCCTACTGTTTTGAAGGATCCATTTCCAAGTCAAGACAGCAAAATGATAGGTTCTTCCTCGAGTGCCAATGAAGAACCCATATTGGTGATGTCCCATGTTAGGATTGCGACTCGATCGCAAGATTATGGTAGTAAAAGTCCTGTTGATGGCAAAGAAGCAGAATCTTCTCATTCTAATCCATCAACTTTAGCTCCCGGTTCCGATCCACTACAGATCGAGAAACCTAACCCGGACTTGGTAATCAAACCGCCCGCCAAGGGTATACTTCGAAAGTCAGCTTTCAATCCACATGCGAGAGTGGCTCAGAACTATAACATTGTTGAGGATTTAGCTGTTTCACCCTCGGCAATGTCGGCTTTGGAAGTGCTACAATCATGTTCAGCACAGTGTAAATTACTTTTGTCGGCTATAGGATCTGTTGACGTTCAGGACCCGAACCTAATAATTTTCGATCTAGAAAATAGTATACCGCGCCTCCCTCATCAAATGGCTTTCCAGATCCCAGTGATAGTCAAAAACAGGCCTATTCATCGGACTGTAATTGATGAGGGAGCCTCAACGTGCATTATGTCGATACAGTGTTGGAGATCGCTTGGTTCTCCTCCACTAAATAAATCCCCGACGATTCTTAAGGCCTTTGATGGTCGTGGGTTTCATCCTTTTGGCATTCTACAGGATTTGCCTATAGGGGTTGAAGGAAAAACCGTTAGTCTAGATGTGGAGGTGGTTGATGCCCCTCTAGACTACAACATTCTCTTGGGTCGAAGTTGGTCTTACGCTATGACAGCGGTCATTTCATCGATCTTTCGAGTAATAAAGTTTCCACATAATGGAAATATCGTAACAATAGACCAGTTGGCTTACTTTTCATCCGACCTAGCCTCTTCGGAGAGTATTCAGCATGTTGGTAAAACGACTATCCCATATAAGGATGTTGGAGTAGGATTAGTTAAAGATGCCGGTTTACTGGGAATTTTTCCTTTTCCTCCAATCAATGCATCATCTTCATTTGCAACTATTCATATGATCACATCAGACACCATTATTTATGATGATCCTTGGATCATCCCTTCTGAATCTGAGATAGACTCATTTGGTAATTCCATGCCTTTGAGTCCATATGAAATTGCCTATGAAGCCGTGCAGTCTTTTGCCGACCTGGGTTCAACCGAAATTGACTTAATGAATGTGGTCCGTGAGGAATCACTTTTCACATCAACCTCGGATTTAACTACGTTTTCTGAACTTGTTCACTCTGATGAGAAAATTCATGAAATCCTATGTGTAGATGATTTACCATGGGAAGATCTCCATCACAGATCTTCGTTTTTACCTGAGGATGATCATTTTGAAAATGATTTCACATCAATTTTTACAACTGAATATGTCAAGGAACCTCAGAATCCAATGAAACATCCCGATTCAGAGTTAAATTTGGGAAACATCTCTTGAACTATTCCTATTGACATTTCGGTTAAGCCCGGAATTGTTGAAAACATTCATATAGGTGCCTCGTGTACAGATGACGAAATTCAATTATATAAGGCCCTATTTCAAGAATTCCTTGACGTGTTTGCCTGGTCTTATGAGGAAATGCCAGGAATTGATCCCGCGATTGTTGTTCATGAGATCAAGACTTACCCAGACGCTAAACCCGTCCAGCAACGTTTGCATCAGATTGACCCACGAAAAGCTGCTGCAATTAAAGCAGAAGTTGAAAAACTGTTGAAAGCAGGTTTCATTTATCCGATCCCGTTAACGGATTGGGTATCGAATATTATTTCGGTTAAATAAAAGCAGGGAACAATAAGAATATGCATCGATTATAGGGACATTAATCGAGCCTGTCCAAAGGACAATTACCCAACTCCCTATATCGATCAAACCATTGATGATTGTGCCGGCAACGAAATATTTTCCTTTATGGACGGTTTTTCCGGATACAATCAAATCAACATTCTACCTGCCGATCAACCAAAAACGGCTTTCATTTGTCCGTGGGGGACATTTTCTTATTGCAAATTGCCTTTTGGGCTTAAGAATGCCAGAGCAACTTTTCAAAGGGTGATGTCTTATGCGTTTCATGACATCAAACACATTGTGCAACCGTATCTCGATGATTTGCCTGCTCACTCTTTACATCGAGCTGATCACCTTGTCCATTTACGAGCAATCTTTATGAGGTGTAGGCATTATCGTATTCGTTTGAACCCACACAAATGTGTCTTTTGTATAGAAACAGGTCGATTGCTGGGATTTGTAGTTTCAAAAGCCGGCATTCGCGTTGATCCCTCAAAGGTCGAAGCTATCATCAAATTGCCTCCTCCTTCGAGTCTTCGCCAACTCCAAAGTTTGCAGGGGAAAGCAAACTTTTTATGACGATTCATTCCTAACTACACCGAGGTTACAAAGGGTTTTACCCGGTTTTTGAAGCAAAACACTCAATTCTCTTGGGATGAGATAGCTCAGAAATCTTTTGATGCACTCAAACACGCGTTGACCCATGCACCGTTGTTGCATCCTCCCAACTACAACCAGGATTACTTCTTGTATCTCGCCGCCTCCCATTCCACCATTGGAATGGTCTTAGTTCAGGAAGATGAATTCGGAACGGAACATGTGATATATTACCTTAGTCGAACGTTAAATCCAACTGAGCTAAAATACTCACATGTGGAGAAATTGGCATTGGCAGCCGTTCAAGCTGTCCAACGTTTTCGTCACTACATTTTACTACGTAAAACTACGGTAATTTCGGATTGCAACCCTATGATCTACATTTTGACCAAGCAATTGCTAGGGGGAAAGTACTCTAAATGGATTGTTATCCTGCAGGAGTTCAACTTGGAGTTTGAGAAATCTAAGTCTAAGAAATCTTTAGTTCTTGCGGAGTTAATGTGTGACTTCCCGCGTGCTGACACGGAAACTGTGGCAGAGGAGCCCATTGCGGACGAATCTTTGTTTCTAATCAGCACTTTAGATCCGTGGTATGGGGATATCATCGTCTATCTCCAGACCCAATCCTTTCGGCCAGAAATTTCAAGGTCGGAACGTCGGAAAATTCGATTCCAGTCCCAACAATTCAAAATTATTGGAGATACTCTTTATCGCCGTGGGGCGGACTCTATTTTTCGACGTTTCTTAACTCACAAAGAGGCTGAAAGGGTTCTAAATGACTGTCACTCTGGAGCGTGTGGCGGTCATATTTCTGGGTATGCCACAGCCCAAAAGATATTGCGCGCTGGCTATTTCTGGTCGTCCTTGTTTAAAGATTGTATTACGGCGGTCCGAAAATGCCACAACTGCCAGATTTTTTATCGTAAGATGTGCGCTCCACCTACTCCTCTCCACCCTATAATTGTCGTTGGTCCTTTTGCCAAATGGGGTATTGATTTTATTACATGTAACCCTCGCTCGGCCGGGGGGCATGCGTATATCATCCTTGCGGTAGATTATTTTACTAAGTGGGCCGAGGCGATGCCTACATTTGAGGTAGACAGCAAAACAGCTGCAATTTTCGTGTTCAATCATATAATTGCTAGGTTTGGTGTCCCACAAGCGATAATCACTGATCATGGGCGTCATTTTCGAAACGTTATGATGACCGAACTTACAGGCCAGCTTGGTTTACGTCACGATAGTTCAACCCCTTATTATCCACAAGCGAATGGTCTGGTTGAATCCATCAACAAAGTTTTAGTTATCATGATCCGACGAATCATTGGGATTCATCAGTCGAATTGGCACAACATGCTATTTTCAGCGCTTTGGGCGTACCGAACTTCAGTAAAAACATCAACAGGGTTCACTCCTTTCCAACTAGTCTATGGTTTGGAAGCTGTGTTACCCATTGAATGTGAAATCGCGTCACTGAAAATGGCCATCGAGTTACTTCCAGCCACTTCCGAAGAGGAAAAGTGTTTGTTATACTCAGCTCAATTAGATGAGAATCGAAGTGATGTTGCATTGGCAATCGAGACTCAAGCTAAACGTATGAAAGCTCAGTATGATCGAGATTGGACCCCTCGAAATTTTTTGGAAGGAGACCTAGTGTTATTATATGATCAAGCCAATGATAAATTAGGTGCTGGAAAATTCGTTCCTATGTGGCATGGTCCCTATATTGTCAAGCGAAAGCTAGCAAAAGGGGCCTATGAATTGGTAGACTTTGACGAGGACTCTTTAGGTAAACCCAGAAATGGTCTTTACCTGAAAAGGTATTATGCTTAAAAGAATGGGTATGGAGATTTTTTAGTTAGGTTAGTTTTTCTTTCTAGCTAGTGTGTTTTAGTTTAAAAAGTGTGCTTAGCTTAGAGAGTGTTTTTCCATCATTATTCCTGCTTATCTTGGTTTTACTCTTGATATTGCAGATGTTGATGCCGCTCCAAACATACATTGGATTTGCTGATGGTGCTTGTCGTAATACACGGAACATTTCTTCCGCATCTTGGGTTATCTATTCGCCCTCTGACGAGTTAGTTTCTATGCATGGGGTAATCCTCGGTCAAACAACAAACAACATTGCAGAGTAAAGTGCAGTGATTGATTTATTATCTGAATCTATTTCATTTGGGATTCGAAGTTTGATAGTGAGGTTAGATTCTGAACTCGTTGTATTACAGCTTAATAGAGTGTATGCCATTAGAAATCCAGTGTTATTGAGATTATTCTTGAGAGTGCGTCTCTTGGAACGTGAATTTGATTACATTGAATATCAGCATATTCCAAGGTCTTTAAATACATTAGCAGATGCAATTGCTTCTCGAATGTTAAATAGACATTTGCAATAATCATACATGTAAATTTAAAACCATTTCATAACATGATTTACAAGATAAGCCGGTAATAGTGATATATATATAGGAGTGTGTCAAAAAATACATCGTCCTCAATCATAGGTTGAAAAACACCTTATGATCGGCAAAAATGATAAGGTACAAAAAACAAAAATGTCACATGTGCCCACAATAGGCGATCATCCCATCACTGGGGATGATCTCTATAAGAAACCACTGCCCAGGCCACCTTGCAAAGGAACCTCCTAAAAGGTCCCGAGACTCCAATCACATAGTGCTGAAGTCGACGAGGAATGTCGTCTATAGTGGTCTCAGGAATATCCCCTGTCAAGCGCTCAAAATGACCCTCCAACTCGGCCAAAACCTCTGCTGATTCGTCCTGTGGGGCTGGCGCGGGTGCAACTGGTTGCCTCCTCTCGAAAGGCCGGAGAGCGGCTGGTCGCTATGGACCCAAATCTGCATTTGAAATTTTTACTATCAGTTTTGAGACGACGAAAAAAAAAATAGGAAAAATTTGAAAAGGATTTTACCTGACTCGTCCCACTGCTCTCTTGGTGGAAGAGCCATGTCTGGGTCACCACGAAAATCTATCCCAGCGTAAGGGAAGTCCTGAATGGAAAAGACCCGGTTTTCCAACCATTTGAAATACTCAGGTTTGAACCAAGCAACCTCTTTCCTCTCGTCCGGGTGACGGGCCATGACTGCGACCCATCGCATCAGTTTGGGCTCTCGAGGAAGCCCAGCTCCAACAGTAAGGTGTTGTGGGATCAGCATAGGAACCCTCTCCAGGCCAAAACTCACGACCAAAGCCCCATAACCAAAGGTCTTTAGTCATCCGCTCTTGGCCCTGGTCAGTTGGCCTTTCACATTGGCCAGCACAGCATTGCACCAGTTGAAGATGGTGCCTCGAAAGCAATCAACTGCCATACGCATCTGGGATCCGGTGGCAATATGTAATGCGGCAGCTCCGCAAAGTCTGGTGACAGTAAACACAATCACCATGAGTTCAGGACGGGATATGGTCTTTATGTCTATCCCTTTGTCTCTAGCCTGGCTGTTGCAGTACTCTAGCCGGAGGCTATCGACAGACTGGCCACCTGGCCTAGTCCCGTGCAGAGTCAAGTCTTCGCCTCTCTTAGGCAAACCAGTCAAGAAATAAATGTCCGCTGGCTCGATTTCGAGCCGGTGGCCGCCAATGAAAAAGCACTGGTCCTGTATGCTCCATCTGTCAACCAGCCACTGTAAGAAGTCGACCTAAGCCCTCATGCCAGGAATGGTCCAGAATTTGTACAGTCCGCACGCCCTCAAAGCATCAAGTGAAGGCTGATGATTCCATGCGGCAGCATCCACGTCCTCATGCTCTCGTTCACGCCAATCTAGCATGATGTACTCTCTGCATCAAGTATAAAGATTAATTAAATTGCTAGAAAACATTTTGATTGGTCCATTTTTGAGAATTTTTGGGTTCAAAACCCTTGCGGCGGGGTACGCACCCTCCGAGTTAGACACAGTGCGTGGGTCTGCACTTTGTCTACACGGAAGGTGCGGACCCCGAGCTTTTTCCCAATGGAGAAAAAGTCGGGGTCCGCGGGTCCGCAATGGTAAACCTGCGGACCCCCGCGCGCGGGTTTTGCGCCTAAAAACCCTCCCAAAAAATGAAATGAAGGACTAAAACAAAAAACTAAACGGTTGGAAATGAAGAGTAGGATGATGTGGATTACCTGGAGAAGACAGCGCTCGATTCCGACGGTTGGATTTTCCACAATCTTCACGGGAAGTTTTCTAAGCAAAAGCACTATTTTCTCACCCAAACTCAAACGGTAAAAATGAATCGACAAAGGCCCTTTTTATAAGTTTTTTGAGTAAATAAATCGCAAATTTGTTTATGTTTCACTTTGAAAAGGTATTTTGCGACGCTTTTATCTATTTCAAACAGGTATGAGTAATGTTTGTGTTTTTGTGCAAAATAAAGGATTATTTAGGCGAAATCTATCATTTTCGACAGAAAAACATGTAGAGTCATCTTTAAGCTCTTTTCTGACTCCTAAAATATGAAAAGATTGCCGAGTGTTTCTTTTAAACTCGTTAAAACGGAATTAAAAGACGGTCCACTTACAGCTCTTTTTCCGACCGTAAAAACGTGAAAAGATTGCCGGATTTTTGTCGTTTCGAATTCGATATTGGTTATAAAACGACGTGTCATTGATCGCTTTTTTACTTTTTCAGGTCAAGGGCACTAATAACGAAAAGTACTCCTTGGTCGTAAAATATCAAGCGGTTCTCTCAAGTATTATTTTATACTTTTTCGGGCTTGGGAGACACAAATTTACGAAAAAGGTCAACCCTGGAGTCTTCTTACGTTTTTTCAGACTCTCTAAAATTGAAAAACGCCGAGTTTCTCCTATACTGGACTCATTAAAATTTCACAGTAAAGGACCTGTTCAATTACAAACAGGAACGAACCACTCCTTCTTAGGGTTCAAATTTAAACTAAGTTGGACTCATCCGAAGGATGAGCTTATAATCAAGCAAATGTTATCCTCCTCAAGCTTGTCAAAAATAAAGAGGTACTTGCCAGAAATGGTGCGGGAAAAGAGAGAAAAAATGAATCTGTTTGTCATACTTTGTAACCACTCTTGAACACGACACTTTTATTCACCTAGGTTGGGAAATCCTTTGCCTAACAGTTGATCAAACCACATTGAAAGTATTCAGCCGGTTTCTGGGTATTAACTTTGAGTCAATTGTCACCAAGCCATCTGTCATGTCGTTATGTGTTCAAGGGGTCACTGCCAATAAGCCATTCATCTGCAAAATATCTGTCATCCATCTTGACCATCCCTGAGTCAGTCCTTGCAACTAAATTTCTTCAACTTGATCTATGATTTTGTGTTGTGGGCTTGCCTATGACGTATCGCTTTCTATCGACATCAGCTCATTATCTAGAAAGATGATCTAGGAATCGTCAGTACCTTGACATCTACATGCCTCAATGGTGGGTTTCTAGCCTTTGACGATAGTTTACATCATTGACTTTCGATCGAAGGATTCCGTGATATGTTCGACATCAACACATTTATTCACATCTCATGGATTGTACTGGGTACTTTGAGAGCCATTGACATCACTGGTGGTTTCTCTCACACTTGTTAACAATTTACATCATTGACTGGTAATCAAGTGGTTTCTACCATGTTAGACATCAGCACGTTTATTCACATGGATAGAATCGTACTATTTCGGGAAGTAGAAATGAAGACCCTGGATCTAGTTTCCACCATCCAGGTTGCGAGGAATTTTGTATTCATTATGTTGTGGACTATTCATAAACAGATGGTTGTGCCCATACTGTGTTCACATGAGTCTATACTTATGATGTTTTACAATATCATTCCTACATCAGAGCAGTATATAGTTTTCTAGTTAGTTTTGGTCTGAGTATGGGAATGCCTACCTCAGCGATGATATGATCTCATATATATATCTTGCATTGAATGTTTTTACAGGTTCTGACCGGGCTCTCCACAAGATGATCCTCGAAATGATAAATTACTTCACTCTTCCTATATGATAAATGAAATCCTCATCTACTATAGACTTCGCACTTTAGGGGGCAATTTGTTACACAAAAATATCGTCACCATGATTATTTGCAGTCAGTATGGGTCTATCATCACTTGTACTGTCCTCCTGAGTAAGTCTAAGACCTCAGCTCTTCAAATCAAGCTTTGGAAATGGGAGAAAGACATTAAAAATCAATGTAACTCTGGTTCCGCACTTTCTCTCATGGTCACCTGCGGTCCCGCACCTTCTGTGTACAAAAGCTACGTACCTACCCGCTCTGTCCCTAACGGTGTAGGTGCGGACCCTTGTGAAAGTCAAAAGGCGCAAGTTTTATCTTAAAAAACTCACTTTGGGTTAATTCTAGAGTTTTCTAGAAGGAATTTTGACATGGATTGTTCGCTCTGAGGTGGTTCATGCATCCCAAAAGAGAAGGAGCTAATCCCTTGACTAAAGGAGCTATCCCTTTGAAGGAGGAACTAGTAACTTCCCTCCATTGCACTATAAATACAGGCATTGGAGTGAGTACTAAGGAGGTTAGAAGCTGAACATTTTGAGGGTAAATGCTGGTGAAATTAAGACTTCCTAGTTGAGCTTAAGAGGAGAGATCACATACCTTTTTGGCTTCATTGGGGAGTGAGTGAAACTTGTCAAAGTAGAGGAGACTTCTTGTTGGACCCTAGGAGGAGCTTGTACAGCGTCAACGCAAAGGTTGCAAGGTTCTTCTTCTTTTGAATGAATACAATCAAACTCATTTTTCTCAACAAGTATCTTATGTTATTTGTTTCATGGACTCCTTGACTTTCATGTTAAATATGTTTTATGCAATTGGTTTTTCAGGTGCTATTTAATTTGTTTGCCTTGTTTGTGTTTGCAGATTCGCGAAAAGGAGCTCATTGGAATCAAAGGAGCGAGGGCATCCACAAGCTTGCGTTGGACCAAAGGTAGGCCCTAAAAACACTTGTCTGCTATTGTTTATTAAAGCATATTTAGGGAAAGATAGTGTCTAGTTGGTTTGCTTGTCATTAGGTCTTCTTTAGATTCTAGGAAGGTCTATCTTGTCCGCAAGATCGACTCATTCCGTGCGACAGAACCCCAAACAAAAACACATAAATAAAAGTGTGCACATTCAAATGCCACTCCTCTCATTTTACTTTTATGTACAAAATAATGGTTATGTGCATCTTGTCATAAATTCCACAACCCATGATAATCAAATAGCTTAATCTTGACTAAATCATGCCTTAAATTTCATGTTTATAGATAGAGAATAAAGATCTATCCAAACTGTTTGACCTTGGCAGATCATTAGTTAGGTAGAGAAATAAAAATGTGCTCATAAGATTAATCTAAGCCATTGGAAGATATAAGGTTAGAATTAGATAGTTTACTTTTCAAAAGAAAAATGAAAGAAAGGGTCTGCTAATTTAGATGCACCCAATAAAGTGAAGAAAAAATGTTAGGATAAGTAAAGGGCAGGAAGAAGAAAGGTTGCATAAGTACAAAGTTGTTAAAGCATAAGCACATTTATCATGCTTAATATTATGTTTCAATGTGCAGGAAAAGTTATGAAAGTGAAAGGATGTTCACAAGTTGATTTGATTAATTTCCCCTCATTTAATTCACCCCCCACTACTTATTTACTAATTTCCCCCATTATCTCATCATTTCTTATGAAAATACCCCTTCCATTCATTTTAACCCTTACCCCTTGGTTTCACATATTTTCCTAGAAAATTACCCTCCAAAGGTCATTTCCCAACCCAAAACCCCTTTTCCCTAGTGTGAAACCCATTCCCCTTGAAAAAATACCATTTCCCCTCTTGTTAACCTTGTTTCATTAATTTCAACCCTTTTCCCTAGACATTTCCCTTTAAAAATCATCCCCCCTATTAATTTCCTTTTTCCCTTGTAAACCCACTAAAATGCCCCTTATCCTAAGTTTTGTTTCCCCCTCCACAATACTTAATTAACTCCGCCTTATACCATATTTCGCCTAAAAAACCCATTAAACCCCTTTATTCTCGATTTATGTTTCCTCATCCCGATATTAATTTTACATTAGAAATTTAGTGTATTTTTATAATCCCGCTCATATACTACTATTAACATTGAACTCTAATTATTTAATTCCCGCATTTTATTAACCAATGCATTATAAAAAAATCCCTGCTTTATTCATTAAATTAATTACAAATCAGTTGTAATTAACCCGTGGGCCCCACAAATCTCCGCCTGATTGCCCTCCGTGTAGCTTCACCGCGCAATAGCCATTAGATATTTCACCCCCAAATCTGACGGAACGCATCGATTTCGTGTGGACTCCCTTTCCAACCCTTACCCGCCTTAGATCACACGAGATTCATGGTTTTTTCTCGGGCCCCTTTTGGCTACGTCGCAGCACTAGGCGAACTCCCGTGCTCTCAAGGAAATACCACCTAATGGCCAAAAGTGGTGCGATGGCCCTCGAAACGACCTCCCCGCGTATGATGAAACCACCCACTATTCACACTTTAATCCTGTGCCAAAAAGTTAACCGCCACGCATTTAAAATCTGAAACTTCCCAATGTTCACTTATAATTGTCGCACCCAAAAGTTAATCGTTACCCATTAAAAGGCCAAGGACGATCATTTGCGCTCTTTTCACTCATTTTTCACTAGAAATCTACCTAAGCCTTCTTGCACCACCCTAAGCCTTTGTAACCAAATTTGACCTCTGATTACCTTTCGAACATACTCTGGACTCTTTCCACGGACTTTCCTGTTCCCTGAAGCCATTATCACCTCCCTGCCAACCTGTGTTCTTTTTAACAATTATTGTATTTTGCAGATAATTAACAAGGCTAGGAGATTGGACAAACAAGTTTTGATACTAGTCACAAAACCTAGTTTCTCCAAGTTTCACGAGGAAATGTGTTCAAAAGCTTCATTGAGTAGGAGTTTTGTATACAAAAAAAAAATCAAGTTTAATACAGCAGCAGAGTAGAAGGAAGCAATTTACATAGTAAATGTTAAAATAGACATGAAATCATTTTCACCGACAAACTGTGAAAGATTCATATTAGCAACTCTCCATGACATATTTTACTCCTTGTCAATTATGTCTTATCATAAAAGGTAAAAGTAAAAAGATAACAAATCAATAAGGTGGAATAATTCACATTGAATGTTAAAAGAGAGATAAATAAAATACATCATATTCACATTTTTACATAAAGTCAAATAGGTCTCTAGTAAAATCTACTTTTACTAAAGACATAAAAGCAAGATAAGAATAAAAGATACCAGATGATGTGATTTACTATGACAGATAAAAGTAAAAGCAACTGACAGAGCATACAATTAAAAGACTAAACAGAGGAGCCAAATAAATAAACAGCAGGGTCAAAGTGTATCAGATGAAAGGTCATAAGTAAATATGACATCCAGCGTGAAGGCCAAACAACCAAGCAGCTTAAAGGGAAAAAGATCAAAGACTAAAAGACAGCAGAACCTAAATAACACGGACAGCAAGCAGTAGTTCAAAATTTGTCTCTATCTTCTTGCATGAAGATATTTCTTTTTCCTAGATTAGTTCTCAATGCAGTTTGAGATATTTTCTAAATTATTTTTGTATAAATACATCATAATTCGAAGTATTAGGTGGTGTGTGGATTACTATACATTTGTAGAGTTATTTTGATCTTGAACCTTAGGGTTATTGTACCAATTTTCAAGTCAACAGACCGGAGCAAGTACTAAAAGCATTGCACTACAAGATTCATGAGATGAGTTATTTGCAGTGAAGTATCTTCTTTGTCTGATTTTGTCACTTTCTCATGTGCTTCATAATCTTAAATGTCATCCAAATTTGAATGAATTAACTAGAAATATCACTCAAAATTTGTTTAAATGCACTCTGTGTTGCACAGTTAGTTATTTATATGTTTTCCTCTGATATCCGAATTTGAGAACCCTTAATTTCTCTCCCATCCTGGTTGACCTCTTTCATTCTCTTCATAATCCGGCCTAAGGAACCCTTAATTTCTCCTTGGATCTGATTAAAGAACCACTTCACCATCTAGCCTTTGAGATCTACAAGAACTCACCTATCTTACCCTATAGACACTATGTTTTAAAAGCTTGATCCAGTCTTGTTTGTCTCACATTTGACTCCATAGCCCAATGGTAAAAGCAACCCTATTTTCATCTAAGTAAGTGATTCCACCACCCAAATTCAAATAAAAACCAAATCACAATCATAACTAGCCTAAAAACACATAACTAAAACAAAGTTAAATAATAAAGAGAGAGCCATCTCTAAGATTAGGAAGGCTAGATCCTAATCTCCAAAGTAGGTTTATGGTTACCTCGGTGATTTCTGTCTTTAACCTTTAGAAATTTTCTGAGTGATAACAGGATGCATGAAGCCACTGGCCTAGTAACCCCTGAACTAGACTATGGGTTTCATTAAAGCTAGATTATGTGCCTTGGTGGGCCTAGGAATCCTTGCTGGTGAATGGCAGGATATATGGTAAAGCCAAGAGGTTGATTTTCTCTTTGTTGGGCCTAGTGATTTCGGGATGGAATGCACGGTAAAGCCTGGAGAGTATGTCTAGGTGTAGGGCCTAGTGATCCCTGGATCAGACTGCGGATGCACAGTAAATCCAGTGAAACTAGGAGGCACTCAAATTCCTCACAATGTAGGTGGAGAACTCTGGTGGTATCCCCATTGATTGGTGTTTTTTATGTGTTCCGTGAGTCCCACATTCATGCTTGGAATATGGCATGGGGTGATAGACTGAAGAGAGACTTGGCTGAGCCAATATATGGTTGGGTGGAACGTGGTAGTCCCATCACCAGTTGGTTCATTGTATTTATTAATGAGAAATTCATTCCCTTGATTTTCATGTGCAAATGTACTTATATATATATGGATTTTGATGGCTGATATGTCCATTGTATTTATGTTCCTATTATGTTGGTTATATGTACATTTTATGGCAGCAACTATGTTTGGCTCTCAACATGTTTTTACTTGTGTTTGAATGGATATTGTATTTATGACCCAATAAGTGATAAGGCAGCAAAAGACATGAGGAAAGAATGGTTCATGACGATTCTCAGATAAGTATGAGATCCCTACACCTAATATTGTTGTTTACCCATGTAGGTTACATGTTGATGATATGTTTGACGAAATTCCTGTCATGGCTAGTAGGGGTCTGGTTTTGATCTTGTTCATCTTATTGCTTTTACATCCTTGTTTCCTTGTATCCTTATTAATTCTAACTGATCATTCCATTCTGGGCAGTGTCTTGGGCTTTGGCCCAAAAAAGGTGGCTCAAATCTCGAAATTCTAGCATTAGTGTTGAGACTAACTCGCCTGGGTAGTGTCCGGGAAGAGTTATAAAGCACCTGGGCAGTGTCTGGGGAGCATTAGTCCTAAAACTAACTCACCTGGGCAGTGTCTGGGGAGCATTAGTCCTAAAACTTACTCACCTGGGCAGTGTCTAGGGAGTGTTACCCTGCCCTTAAGTCTCTCAAACAACAATGGAACTCAGGGATAGGCAGTCTCAGTGGATGACTTTTCTTATGAAGGTTATGTGGATGATGTTGGATGATTGTGTGTGATGTTCCGTAGATTCGCATGTTTACCTCACCTAGCCAGTTGCTTGGGTAGATGTGGGAGGAGGGTGTTACAGAGTGGTATGAGAGCATGGTTCATCTTGGACTGGATGGATTGAATGTTTTAGTCATGCATGCATGTCAGCTGCATGTGTGTCTTTTATACTTGCATTTCATGTGCTTGTTGCATTTGCTTGATGATTGATTATGGTTGTAGTATGGTTATCATGGAGAATTTGATATTGATTTTGTGGAATTCATATGTCATGAGTATGTGATTGGTTTTATATGGTTATAAATTGCTTACATGTTGATTTTATGTCGCTTACTTACATCTTTCTATGTTAGGTTACATGTATAAGTCTTGTAGGTTGATTACAAGAATTGATCGCTTATTCTCGTCTACATGTGTTTATGTGTGTGCAGTTGATTATGCATTGCTTATGCATGTTGATGGTTGCATGTGGAAATGTATGCAATGGATTAATGTTTGTTGTCATGCATGAGGTCATGGTTTGTGAAGTTGATATGGTCATGCATTGATGACTAGACTCTAGCTGGAAGGATATGTATATGGTTTTGTACTTATGTTTTATATGTCTATATGTAGTCGTTATGCATGCATGGTATTCGTTATAGTTATGCATGAATAGTAGGCCAAATATGCCTTGTGAAGTCATTGTATGCAATTTAGGTCATCATGGTGCTAGTGGTATGTCATGATGCTAATGTGTGGAATGAGGTAAAGCAGGAGATGCAGATCATCAAGTGAAGTTGCAACATTGGACCTCGAGGCGAGGACATGTCGTCATAGAGGTTTGTGTGTTTGGCACGCAGGTATGTAGGTTAAGGGTTGTTATATGCATTAGGTTTATATAAATTAGGTTTATGTAGATGTATTTTGACGTTATGGTTACATTCATGATGGATGTTAGTTGATTAGTGTAGTTATATGCACATGAGTCAGATAGTCAAGAATGATAGTAGCTTGTAGTTGTATGCATTGCTATTGTTTTTTTATATTAGATAACCTCATGATTATGTTAGATGTTGTTGATGAGTATATTATAAGTTAACTTGTTGATTGTTATATGACATTTAGCTCTAAAATTCGATTTTATGTTGTTGATGAGCATGATATATAGCTTAGTGTTGTTATGTGCTATTAACTTGTTGATTAGAGTTATTTCATTGAAATATTGATGTTGTAATTTGGATTGGTCATATGCGTAATGGTTATGTTCATTGCATTGAAGATATTGATGTTATATGTATTGTGCTAATCTGGTTTGGCCTATGCAGATGGTTATGGTTGCAATATTTAGGTATAAGCTGACATATTTGTGATATGGTGTCTTACTAATCTAGATGGATCATACATATGTTATTGTTATGCATGAACGAAAAATGCTTATGAGCTTATGATGTGATCATATTATTTAGTTATTGTTATGGATATCATGATTTATGTTTGAATTGATATGTTGTGAAGTTATATCATGCTAACTAGATTGATTATGCAGACAAGACAGCCTCCCCTAAGGTACACTAAGGTATGAGTTTGCTTATGTATTATACTTGGTGTTTCATAGTTGATTATGTCATATATTTGGTATTTGAGTGTTTGGTGCCTATTATGTCATCTAATTGATTTATTTAACATGGTATGTTTGTGAGTTGGTTGAATGTTTGATGAATTGCATAATATGAGTATGTGTTCCAATGATCTTGTTTTAAGATGATTGTACTAAAATATATGTGTTGAGACAGTTGATATGTACTTGAGTATAGTAGATGATAGTTGTAGTATTATGACTGATGACTATGAGTTGACTATGGATTATGAAATGATTATTAGTCTTGGTAACAATTGATTTCAAATTAATAGATATGATTGTCTTGATATTTTGAACATGTGGTTGAAGGGTAACATGCTTGGTATTAGCATGAAAAGGTAATAGTTGACGTGTCTATATAACTAACAATTGGGTGGTGTGACAACACATAGTAAGCCTCGATTCCAACAAGGTAAAAAGGTAAAAGAAAGGAATTGGGAAAGAATTCCTTTGGCTATGTTTGGAAACCCTAATTTCGAACGAATGAGTGCTTTGCACACAGGAAGTCTTCGTAACCTTGATTTTGTCTGACATTATGTGGATATGTGCTATATTAATGAACATGTACTTGATAGGTATATTAGCTAGTCTTTAGCTAGAGGTAGATATGTTAAAGGATTGGAGTCCCTTGAGAGATGGCATGGATGTGTTGAATTGCAAGCAGCATTCTTGGCACAAAAATATGAGGTAACTGGTGTATTTTTATGTTTATTTATGCATTGAAAGTTGTGTTAATGACAATATAATGCAGGGAGTCGCTTGGCAAGAAAGATTTTGTTAGGAAACTAGCTCACAAAAAGATAGAAAAGATAGATCAACGCCTTATAATTCAGCCTCTTCGAGGGGACAACCTCCTTTACATTACACAAATGAACAATTCTTGGATGATACAAATGACAAGGCCTCCTTTCTATATATAGGAGTCTAAGGGGTCATAATATAATCAAAGCCGACATAACAATAGTAATGCAATGGCATAATAATAACGATAGTGGGCTTCTATGGGGCACAGTAATAATAATATGCAGACTACATGGGCACAAAAAATATAATAAGGAGATGTACTAATAACAATAAGGGGTTACACTAGTGGTATAGGGACCTAACATTCCCCTCTCCTTCAAAAAGTGTTGTCCTCAATGCTTGAGTAGTTCTTGATGCTTCTGTATAAAATTAATGTCCTCCCATGTGGAATCTTCAGCAAGTAAGTTCTTCCACTTGATGAGATACTTTGAAATTGATCGATTTCCTAGCTGTCGGGTTCTTATTTCTATGACTGCTCCAGGTTCTAATATGATTTTTCCTTCCTCATCAAGTTCTAGCAATATTGTTTGAACTGGGATCTTCTCATTATGTAAGGTCACCATTTTTTAAGTGCATGTAGTCTTGCCAACATTTCCTTCTCATAAATAGCTTTGTGTAAATACTTCCCTTTGATTGGACAATTTTCGAAAGCAATGGGTCTTTCTTCTTGCATTAAAATGTCACCAATTCCATTTCTTGATGCATCATATTCCACAATAAAGGTTTTTGTGAGGTCTGGCGTAGCTAAGACTGGTGCTTGCCACATTTCCTGTTTAAGATGTTCAAAGGCCTTCGTTGCTTCTGGAGTCCATGAAAATGCATCTTTCTTCAATAATGTTGTTTTCGGAATTTCTTCAGTCTTCATTTTTTTTTATGATATCCTGAATGAAGATCCAACTTGGTTAAGTAAATTAACCCATGCAATTCATCCAATAATTCATCAATGACATGAATGGGAAATTTATCTTTAATAGTGAGTTTTTTGAGCTCTCTATAATCCGGACACATGCACCATGATCCATCCTTCTTGTTCATCAATACCACTATGGCATAAAAAGAACTTTGACTAGGTTGAATTATACCAACCTCTAGCATTTCTATAACCGTACGTTCAATTTCACTCTTTTGGGCATAGGGATATTTGTAAGGCCTAATGTTTTAAGGAGCACTTCCTAGAATCAAATGAATAGAATTATCATGATCATGAATAGGTTGGATGCCTTTGGGAGTCTCAAATACCTTAGAATGATTGTCCAAGACTTTTTGGAGATATAGAGAAATAGATGATTTCGATGTGGGAACTTATAGCGAACATAATTGTGTAATTACACCTCGTTTTTCTTTCTTTAGAAGCTTTGTAATTTCGTTAGAGATGATTATCTTTCTTGGTTTCCCTGTGATACCCCTTAATTCAACTTCCTTTCCTTCCAGAGAAAATTTCATGAAAAGTTCTTGAAATTAAAAGATATTGTACCCAAGGATTGTAGCCATTGGACTCCTAGTACAACATCAACACCACCCATTGGAATGGAAAGCATTGGGCTATTCAATACATATTCTCCCATGGATAGCTTGATATTATAGCACTTTCCAGAGAAATTTATGGTTCCTCCACTTGCAACCATCACTTGACACTCTAGTGTTGGATATAGGAATCAATTCAATTCCTTGGTTATCTTATAATGAATAAAATTATGGGTACTTCCCGAATCAATCAACACTATTACCTTTTTCTTTTTGATATGTCCTTCTATCTTGATAGTTTGAGGAGTGGTAATTCCGACCAATGCATTACAAGATATGGTTGGATCCATTTCTTCTTTCTCGATGTGATCCTTCACTTCTTGAACCTTTTTCTTCTTGAACCTTTTTCTTCTTGATATGTCCTTCTATCTTGATAGTTTGAGGAATGGTAATTCCGTCCAATGCATTACAAGATATTTTCGGATTCATTTATTGATTCTCGATGTGATCTTTCACTTCTTGAACATTTTTCTTCTTGATATGTCCTTCTATCTTGAGAGTTTGAGGAGTGATAATTTCTTTTGATGCATTACAAGATATGGTCGGATTCATTTATTGATGCTCGATGTGATCTTTCACTTTTTTAACATTTTTCTTCTTGATATGTCCTTCTATATTGATAGTTTGAGGAATGGTAATTCCTGCCAATGCATTACAAGATATGGTCAGATTCATTTCATGATGCTCGATGTGATCTTTCACTTCTTGAACATTTTTCTTTTTGATATGTCCTTCTATCTTGAGAGTTTGAGGAGTGGTAATTCTTGCCAATGCATTACAAGATATGGTCAGATTCATTTCATGATGCTCGATGTGATCTTTCACTTCTTGAACATTTTTCTTTTTTATATGTCCTTCTATCTTGAGAGTTTGAGGAGTGGTAATTCTTGCCAATGCTTTACAAGATATGGTCAGATTCATTTCTTCTTTCACTGGGGTTGGTTCCTAGTGTATATCCTCTTCTTTTGATGTTTCTTGATCCTTTTCTTCCTCCTCTCCACAATCAATGTAAAATAATTTCTTCTCGACACACTTATGACCTTTAATGTATTTGTTATCACAATTGTAACAAAGCCCTTTTGCTCTTTTTTCTTCCAATTGTTGTGGTGTCAACCTTGTAGGTTGTGGAAGGCTAGGTGAAACCACTCTTCCATCTTTATAGTTTTCAAGGTTAGACTTCCTTGTTTCCATAATTTTGCTTTCCACTTTTCTTGCCAACATGAATGCCTTCTTCAATAAATCAGGTTCCCAAAGACGAACCTCATGTTGAATGTTATCCTTTAAAGTACCTATGGAGACATCAATCCTCTATTTCTCTAGAATATCATTTTCCCTTATATTCAATTTTTGAAAGTCCTCAATAGGCTCTGCCATTGAACACTTTTGTTTGAGATTTATCAATTGGCTAAAGAAGGTGTTGCTCTTTGTATCATCATAATGTGTTATCATTTCCTCCATGAAAATTGACCACATAACAAATGGTTTACGAGAACAAAGCCCTTTATACCATAAAAATTGATCCGGTTCTAAATATGAAGATGCAATATGTACCTTTTGTAACAGTTGCACCTCATGTATTTGAAAATATTGCTCCATCTATAGTATCCAATTTATCGGATCCTTGCCATCAAACTTCCTCATATCGTCTTTTCTTGATTTTAGGAGCTCGATCTTGAAACGATTGTAACTCTGTAATTTCAGATCTCCAAATTCTGAAATTTCATCCTTTAGTAACCCTCTAAGTCCTCTTTCTAACCCTATAAGTCTGATCAAGATTGGATTCTGCAAGGAAGAGTTATGTCAAATCTCCCATGATGACTTGATTATAGACTGGTTTATTAGATCGAACTTGTACAAAGTTCCATGTGTCATTGTTTCAACCTTAGGACTTGAGACTGATACACAAAAAACTATAGTCCATCCTCTTTCTGAAAATTCTTACGAAATTTCCATTTGATTCTCAGAGAGAAAGTTATGACAATTTTCCTAAGGTCAACTATTTAGGATGTAATTCGGGAGCCTACAGAAACCCTAAATGTCTTGGGATGTATATCCGAAAATATAGCAAACCAAGATCAGAAATTCGGGCCTAAGCTTCACCAAAATTGCAGGTCAAATGGGTTTTAATTTCAGAGTCTGAAAATTCGCAGAAAAATAAGTATAGCGAAAATTCCATGATGACCTGTTTGAGATGAAATTATGGAGCTTGCAAAAACCCTAACTTCCTCAGATCATATCTCAAAAATATAGTGAGACAAGAATTGAAATTTCGACCTGAGGTTCAGACCGATTTCGTCTCAAATGGCTTTTTTTAGCTTCTGAAATTCCATAGCGAAGCAATTAGAGAGAAAATTCCACGATGACCTATTTGGAGCAGCGAAACCCTAGAATCCAAAGCTCTTATACCAAATGTTAGGAAACCATCTCACAAAAATATAAAAAAAGATAGATCAACACCTTAGAATTCAACCTCTTTGAGGGGGAAACGTCCTTTACATTACACAAATGAAAAATTCTTGGATCATACAAATGACAAGACCTCCTTTCTATATATAGGAGTCTAAGGGGTCATAATATAATCAAAGCCGACATAACAATAATAATGTAAGGGCACAATAATAACAATAGTGGGCTTCTATGGGGCACAATAATAACAATATGCAGAATACATGGGAACAACAATTTAATAAGGGGGTTGTACTAATAACAATAATGGGTTATATTAGTAGTATAGGCACCTAACAGATTTCCATGAATTGTGAAGAAGACTTGAGTTCAGCTTTCCCTTAGATGCAATGGGAACCATGGGGATTGAGTCATGGTGTTAGTCTTGTGCTTTTGGTCTTTTGAGATTGATTTGTGGTTTTCTTTATGTCTAGTGTAAGGCCTTGCCACTTTGTTGTAGTGTCATATCATTATGGGTTTTCCTAGTATTTTCTTGGTTTTTTCTTGTCTTATCTTTTATTGTTTTGAGTCTTGCGAATTGGTTGGGAAAGAGGAAAGTTGATGGAGCTCAGGGAGAGTTGTGTGGTACCCAAAAGGTAATGTAAGATTTAGATGAAGCTCGGTGCATGAGTAAGTGCAGCAAAAGATAAGGCTATGACAGTCAGTTGGGCTAGCTAGGCCCATTGTGGTAAATGGACGGTAGCAGTATAGTCATGAGAAAGGTAATAGGAAAAGGTAAAGTAAATGGATTTTAGGGTTCATATCCTTGGCTATGTTGGCAACTTTTGTTCTCAATGTTGCACATGTGTTGCATAAATAAGGAAGTTCTCTTAACCTATAGCTTATGTTATCTAGTAATTATGTTACGATCATGATTTTGTGATGTTTATATACGTATACAGAATATATATGCATGAATTTCATTGTCTGACATGACCATGATTGTTTTATGCTAATGATTATATATGAATGTATGCATGTTGTTGTCTGACAAGATCATGATTGTTTTATGCTAACGTTTATATATATGTGTATGTATCCATGTATCTATGTTACTATCTAACAGGGTTGTCAGGGATCATTCTTGTGGAGGAATGTTTGCTTATGCAGGAGAATGGCATGAAGAGGTTCCCAGTCTACGAGGAATCAATTGGGAAGAGTAGTCATGACAAATATACGAGGTGATTATCATGTGGATATGATTTGGTATTGTATACTTGTATTATGCCTATGTTTATGTTATGATAGGTAATGTTGAAGGATACATCAGCCAAGTGAAAGCAATGTGGTCTGCGGCATGCTAGGATAAGAATCGATGAGATACCAGAAGCAAGGTTTCTTGGTAAGGACAGTGTGGTTTTGTATATGTGGTACTATTGTTGTGCATACATTGTATATGTTGTACATGTTGCATATATGATGTGTGCACTTGTGGTGTTGTGTATACACAACATGTGTACATGTTATTTATGTAATCTTATGTACAGGATGGTACAAATAGGGTTGTGTGAATATTGCATATGGGGTGTTGTATACATATTGTACTATCTTCATGATGTATATGCGGCATGTGTGCATAGGGTGCTCTGTGCATGTTGGATATGCAATGTTGTGTATGGATGATGCTATGTACATGTTGGATATGCAGTGCTATGTACACGTGGTGTTGCATGCATGTTGTACATATGGTGTTGTGTGCATGATTGTACAAGTGGTGTTGTGAGCATGTGGTGTTGTGTACATGTTGTACATAGGGTGATATGAGCATGCGTGTTATAGACATTTTTGTGCCTTACAGCATGAAGCATGAAATGTCCATAATCTGAGGGATCCAAAGTCCCTAAACATGTTGTTCCTACCCCTAGAGGAACAAGGTCAGCAAACCACAGCACTGAATATCAGTTCTCCACCTGAAAACACTCAAAAACAAGCTAATTCTGGATCATGTCAACTGCTCCACTGAGCATCTGCGCTGAATGTCAACTGCTCCACTGTGTACCTGCGCTGAATGTCAACTACAAAGAAGGCTACCTGTGCTGGGCGAGTTGGGACAAGTGGCACAGTCATTCCTCAAGGTGTCAATGCCCAGGAAGCTTCCAAAATGACACTTGGATCAGGGAATTCGACTGGTGATGAGTAAGAGGGTCTAGATCTCCAAGTGGAAGCAAGAACCTCCAAGTGGACTCAAGAACTGAAGAATAACTGAAGTGAGAGAGGACACTAGTCAGCTTCATGCCAGCTACAAGTTGACTCATCCTTTCTCCAAAACTCCTATATATAGAGCTCTCTCATGAGGTCTAGGGAGGCTGGAATCTTGTGAATGTAAGGAAGTGTTGTTGGTTTGAGTTTAGAACTATTGGGTGATTTGCTTTGAAGGAGGTGAAGAGGAGATTTCTTTCTGCTGGGAGGTGATGCTGGATTGGGCCTTTTATGGTTGTATCACTTCCTGAACTTTACTTCTTCCATTAATAAAGCATTTGAGGTTCTTCTATATACATGTGTCTCAATGGTGTATTGTTATACTTGTGTATTTGATTTATTCTAATCCTTGAATCAATTATGAATGTATGCTTCTTGTAGTTTCCCTCTCTTGCCATTTTGCAGGATCTTGGTGTAGCTGGGCCAGTGAAAGAGCAAGGAGCTGGGAGCAAGCAGCAAGGAGAGAAGATTGGATCAACCATTAGCGAAAGACATCGGTTAGTGGATCTCCTTCTCCCCTATTTTACTTTCATAAAGAAGAAATCTTAGATAGCTTTACTTCGATTGTTGCTGCGGTACTATCACCCTTAGAGTGGGATAGGGTCATTCCGTATTGGATACTTTTCCCAACAACAAATTGGCGACTCCACTGGGGGATCGTATCTTGTTGGTTGTTTGTGTTTTTTCTATTCATTTCATAAACACAGGGAGTACCGAATCGAACTGCATTTAGATCTTTCAAATGCAAAGTAGAGGGCAACTACTCTAGCTCAGTTTCTGGGCAAGTTTATGATTTGAAGAGCTGATCCACAAGGACTCTGAATAGCTCTTAGTGATAGCTTTTCATCCTCCTAATTACCCTTTAGTGTGTACTTGATTGATAGCTTCTGATTTGGCCAAAAACTGTGAATTTTTGAGCAATCTGTGACCCGGAAACTGAGAAAAACGAGAGTTTCTCTCTTCATTGCAGGCACTGTGAAGGCAGTCTGCATTTCATCGCAGGTCCCGAAGGGGCTACCTGCGATGAATGTCAAACTGACAGTGTACTACCTGCGCTGAACCAGTTTTGCCTTGTGCAACTGGGGTTCCCTGCTGTTTGTTGCCCTGTTTTCATCCTTGTTTTTGCAGCCTATTATCAGTCAATGTACCTATCTGAAACCACCTTTCCTTACCACTATTCTGCCTCGGTTGTATAAAGAAATTGTATTTGTTCTTTGTGTATTTCTTATGCCATTTGCAGTTTCCCATAACGAAAAGTGAACTAGTCTTGCTGTGGCCTCTTAGATCTAGACCTGTGATAAGTGTCGTTTTGATCTTAAGAGTTAGTTTGTTTGTTTTTCATAGCTGATTGAGCTTTTGCTTTCGTCATATGGTTTGATTTTATATATTTCTAGTGTTGAAACAAGTAAATCTTAAGGTGTCTTTTGATTTTGGACAAAGCTTGTTTGCTTTCACTTGAAATTGAATTCAAAATTATACAACAGCTTTCTTTTTGTATTACATCAACATTAAGAAAGAGAAAATAAATACCTGCATTGTGCATGTGCATTTTGACAGCTTGTATGTTGATTTAGGGAAAAGTGCATTAGTGTGTGCTCTATGATCTGTGTGAAAAGATGATGTCTTTCTTTTCCCTCAGTAGTTAAGATTTTCAAAGTTGAAAGATTGAAAAGCTTGCTTATCATCTTAGACTGCATTCAGGAAGTTGTATTATACATCACGTGGTAATCCATAAAGGCAGGCTTGGAAATCTGGCACTCAATTAGATATCCTGATCAGATGGCACGAACCCTGGAAAGAATATTGCGATGCCCTCTCTGAATCCCATATCAGAATTGTGGAAGGGCCGGATGAACTCATCTGGCAGATTGCTGATAGTGGGATTTACTCTCCTCGTGAAGGATATAAACTCATCATTAACCACAGAAAGCCGGAAGTGCTAGACAGATGGTAGCACCAGATATGGAAGTTAACTACATCGCCCAGATCCAAATTATTTTCTTGGTGTGTCCTCCGCAATCGCATTCCCACTGATGAATACCTCAAGCGTAGGGCAGTATCGGGACCCTCGCGTTGTGTGTTGTGCAAAGCAGACACAGAGACCACTGAACACTTATTCTTAAGATGCCCCATTGTTATACAAATATGGCATAATATCAAATTTCACATACAGTACTCGGGAGACTGGTCTGGTACAGACCTTATCAGCGCTTGGATAGATTGGGGGAACAAACACAGTGGCTCGAAAATTGTAAACCTCCCTATCATTGTTAACTGGTCTATTTGGAAGTCCAGAAATAGAATGATATTTGATGGATGGGAGGCTAGGTGGCCACTCGTTGAAGCTGGCATCATCTCAGCATACAACGAATTACCAAATCCTCCTCCCACAAAACAGCGACGGCCGACCCCTCCTCCCTATATCGACATGGGCTCGCCAAGGGCTTATTTCGACGGGGCTGCAAACGAAAATGGCTGCGGAGGGGGTATCATTTTACACATATCCTCGAGGCACTTCTTTCATATCAAAGTAGGATTGGGGGCTGGCACAAACAATTATTCTGAGCTCATTTCTCTCCGACATCTGTTACATTTTGCACTCAGTCACCAATGCACCAGCATCAACATATTTGGCGATTCTCAGATTGTTATAAACTGGGTCAATAGAGATACCACATGTCACTCACACACTCTAAATGTACTGCTTGATGAAGTATTTATACTAAAGGATGCTTTTAACTTTTTTCACATCTCTCATATATACAGAGAACATAACCAGACTGCTGACAAGCTTTCCAAGGAGGCCGCGGTGATGGAGAATGGGTTATGGGAAATCACTGAATTTTTGGATCAGCAGGAGCAGAAATACTACCATCGGCCATATATAGACCCGACATATCCTACTGCGGGTCAACAGGCGACATAACAAAATAGTTTTATGAGGATTTGACTGCATAACATGATATAATTTGAAATAGATTGAGGATTGCCAAAAATGGCACCAATTTTGCACAATTTTTGAAAATGTAACAGACAGATATACAGCACAGACATGCAAATTTTTTGTGAAAATGTACAGAACAGTTGGCATATGCTTCAAAGCATCTACATATGTAATCTTTCATATTTATAATGAAATATTACGGATTTTTCCAGTGGAAAAGGTAATCCATAAAGGCAAACTGCTAAAAAAGATCAACATTAAAATGAATTGAATTTACATAACAACGCATTGAAACATAACGCAAACACATAGAGGTCTAAGCTAGAGACGTGTTCCGGCGTCGTTAAACGTGATATCTTAGCGTTGAGTGGTTGGGTGATTCCTCCACGGTGAAGCGATAAGTATCAATACGGACTTGTGCTCCCACGTACCGTCGCGTATATATTGGGAGACCCCTATAGGAACAAAGCCTTTATCCATAGGAAACCGTGTCGGCCGCCCTACTGATCGCAATGCAGTGAACACAGCATTCACGAAGATCGACCACTCGTACCGTAAAACGTATTCTGTGGTTTTGCGAAAAGTTTGGCACACCCTCTGCCTAGATCTCCAGAGCAGTTTCTTTTGGCCTTTTTCAAACTCTATAACTGAAAAAGTCCATCCGAGCATTTGTCACTTCGGGCTCGTTAAAACATCGAAGGAGACTAGAGTCATCTTTAGCTTTTTCTCGACTCTTAAAAAGTGAAAAAGCAAGTTGTGTCTAAAGCGTCGTTATAAAATTTATTTTAAACGGAACATAATCACCTCCTATTCCTGTGTTGATCTGTAAGTTGAGAACATGGAACGCCCCAACCAAGGAATTCCACATGATGGAAATCCTAGTCCTTTCTCCTCTTGGGGAGAAGTTGGTGCGCCCCACGTGGCCACGTTGTCGCTTCCAGGACTGACAATTGGCCTGCCAATTTGGCTATTCTCAACCAATGTAGTTCAGAACACCATGGTTCCTGAACAGTCGAGTCAACAGTTAGATCAGTCTAGAGCTGCCCACCAGCCTTCTACTTCCTATAACTCTTCCTCCAATCCTTCATCTTCGCAAGGTAGAGCCGGAAAAAGCCAAGCTCCCATGGAGAAGAAGGAAAACAAGAAGAGAGAGAAGAAGAAGAAGGAGCCTAAGGCGACTGGGGGCAAGCAAAAGACATCTGACAAAAATCCACACACAGCACAGACCGGGCCTAAATCACCATGTGTCATATGTAGAGGAGACCACTTCCATAGAGATTGTCCCTGTATTCCCCGGATACTAAGGAACTGGTCCCCTCGTTTGCACAATTTGGGAGCATCAACCTCTGATAGCCATGTTGAATGCTTACCGTCAACCAGCGAAAGTGAAGGTTCAAGACAAAGAGGGGGAGCAAGATCCCCCTGCAGACTGTGTGAAGGCGATCACGCCATCCACCGTTGTCCCTTCTTAGACGAAGCGAAAAGAGTTTTGGAAGATCGTCTAGTGTCACCGTTGAGACTTCCTCCTGGATACAAAAAACTCGTGCCAAGTCCTTCGTTGGTTGAAAATACAGCTGGCCCGCTCAAGTGGTCAGCTGAAGCGTCAGTCATTGAAAATGAACCTACTGAATCCAGACCGGACGAAAGTCCAAAGGTCGAAACGGCAGTTGACCCGGTTCCGCCTTCAGAGGTTTCATCTTCAAATGACACCGTCATTGAAGATTCATCTTCAAATGACACCCTCACTGAAGAGAATAAGGATGACACCATCCAGATTCTTTTCATCAACACAGACTCTGATGAGCATCAGGGCAATGCGCCCATTCCTTTATCGCAGGAAGGAACATCGTCAGGGTCATATCCGGCCGTATATTCGGTCCCACCACCAAGCAACCTGGTTGTATCCTTTGATTGGAATCAACTAGGCAGACCCCGGTTGCCAGCCAGTATACCATTCAGAATCATCGCCCAAATATACAGAATGGTAATGGCTGGGACTATCATTGATGAAGGGGCATCTGTGAGTATCCTTTCCTCTATTGCTTGGAAAGCACTGGGTTCCCCGGCGCTTTTGCCTGAGATAAGAAATCTCTCGGGTTTCGATAAAGGAACCAGTCGACCATTAGGGATCCTCCCCAATGTTCCTGTTACATTGAAAGGGAAGACCGTTCAAATGAACGTGATGGTCATTCAAGGACCCTTGGATTATAACCTACTCCTTGGACGAGACTATATATATTGCATGGGAGCAATAGTCTCCTCACTCTTTAGAGTAATGTGTTTTCCACACGAAGGAAGGATGGTCAAGCTCGTAGACCAACTTTCATTTCCGGGATCACGCATCGCAAATAGTCACATACCAACCCTGAATGGTCTATTCAATCAAGAAATGTCTCCACCCCCAGTCCTCCTTCCCGATGAGTGCGAGTGATTCGGAAAGATGGGACTGGAACCCAGGGGGCATGCATCTTGGTCTGCTTCGGGCAGAGAAAACCCTGGGCATAAGGTAGAATTTCCGCGAGAGAATATGACTAGTCCGTACCCCGTCCGTGGATGGAAGAGGGGTTGTTCTGGAATAAGATTCTTTTGTCAAAGTTACGTGTTTGACAAAGGTCATTCACCCTTGTCTATTTCGGTAGACAGTGCCGAGGAAATGTTTTTGTTTGAAGAAGTTAACGAAACAATCTTTGGGTAACCAGAAAGAGGCAAGCCTCCCTCAATAACACCAATGTTTTGTCTTTGAGTAGTGTTCTTCTCTTGTCGCAAGTAGCTGCTCTCTTGTCGCAAGTAGCTGTTCTCTTGCGATCTTGCAAAATATCTGTTAAAAGTTGGGCTGACGAGAAGACAAGTATCGCGTAAGACCCCTTAAAAATAACGAGAAGACAAGTATCGTTAACATTAGACTGGCAAGACGACAAGTAGCTGTGAACACCCAAAGAAAAACAGAGGTGGGAAGGAGGAGGGGCAGCCTTGAAATTGTATTTTATACCTGGGGGCATGCGAACCTTTCGGAGTGCAAGCAAAGAGCGGTTATTTATCTGTTTTTTGGATTAGTCGTTTCCGAACTTGCATAAAGAAAGGATATGGAGTAAATCTTAGTGAAGATGAAACTCCTTAAAAAATAGAGATCTCAAAGAAGACATCTCTTATCTTATGACTGGTATATCGAGCAGTTTTAGCATAAAGTTCATGCTCGTTAAAAAATAAACGCAAGATCCGAGCAGTTTTAACGCGGTCTTCATGCTCGTTAAAAAATAAATAAAAGCAGTGAGCAATGTTTCCCCCAGAGTTTAAGCTCATTTTTAAATAAAAAATGAACCTATCCCGGTAAATAACCGCTGTGATCGTAAATTTATCAGCCATAAAAGCCTTGGTCATGTTTGCACCTGCCACCTCCACCGTCATTTGGCCGATCGTTCACCTCCATATGATTGTTTACCCATTTTGAGGAACAGCTGCGAAGAGTGATTTCACCTAGCCATCCTTGTGACACTGCCGTGATTGGAAAATTCCAACCTGTACCTGGAATCTGCTGCTATCCCTGTTTATCACTCGTTCCTCAAAAGACGAGTCTTCTTTGAGCTCTTTTCAACTGACTCGTAAAATATTAAAAGATTGCCGAGTTTTGGCCTTCCAGCTCGTTAAAGTGACCGGAAGAGCTATCCCTCCTCTAGATTTTAATCTTTTTGGACTTGAGGGATTATTGCACAAAAATGTCGAGCGCTTGTTTTATTCGGCTCGTTAAAGTTATCGAAAACTCATCCCTTCTGTATTGTTTTATACTTTTTCGGACTTAAGGGATTAGATGACGAAAAAGGAATTTTGGAGTTAACTTTCTGTACCTTTTCAGACTCTCTAAAAATGAAAAGGACCGAGTTTTCCTTGTCGTTAGACTCGTTAAAATGATTAAATAGCGACAAACTTGTCTTTAGACGAGAACGAGTTTCCCTATTGCTAGGCTCATTAAAACATAGCGATGGGCTTGCCCGAAGGGCAAGTTATAGAACAAGCATATTATCCTCCTCAAGCTTGACAAAAATAAAGAGGTACTGGTCAGAAATGACTGGGGAAAAATTGGGAGAACCTCAAAGCTTTAATGGTAGCAAGTCGCTCTTGAACATGACACTTTTCCTCCGTATCACATCGGGTTGGGTTGTTTCATTCGCCGGTCTCATCACCATGGTCTCGCCAAACCATCCACATTTGGGGTAATGCTACCGATCCATCGCATCAGTGTCATTATATGTTCAAGAGATGTTGTTCAGAAAGAGTCAACCGTGTCCCATCCACTGCCATACATTATCTTTCATCCATCCATGACTGCCACCCTGAATCATATGTCACAGATTGTTTTCACCTCCACTAAAATCATTAGCTCCGTTCCGTGTCACTGATGTGGGATTCATTAAGGCCCTCCTTTGACGGATCGCTTCTTGTCGACTTCAGCTCATTATCCAAGAAGTTGATCTAGGGACAACCCCCTCAGTACTTTGAAGCTTGCATGCCTTAATGGCAAGTTTCTCACTTCCGGCGACAGGTATACATCAATGACCTTCGACCGAAAGATTTTGCGTGGTGTTCGACGCCAAGTCCTTTATTCACACCACGTGAATTGTACTGCAGTACCTTGAGGGTCATTATCATTATCGGTGATTCCTCTCGCGCTTGTTAACGGTTTACATCATTGACCGGTAATCAAGCGATGTCTTTCCATGTTCGACTTCAGCGCAATTCTCACATGGATCAACTTGTACTTAGAGTGAAGATCGAACGAGTTTGAAGACCCCGGATCTAGTTTCATCCATCCGGGCTGCGATATATATTCAGGAAATATAAAGACATTTGACATGTACATCATTGCAGCAGATGATCATCCTATTCAAAGGATGATAATTTCAGCAGAGAATTATCAGTCTACCATCAGACGATCATCTGTTCTATGTACCAAAATGTATTTATAAAGTTGAGCATGGGAATGCCCGCCTTAGCTAGATCATGAAAGCAGAATGAAAAATAATGTATTGTATTGTATTTTATTGCAGGTCACCTCTCAACGATTGAATGAACTTCGGATCCTCCTGATAAAGCATTTCACCCGATAAACGGCCTCATACTTTAGGGGGCAACTGTTATAGACATTTTTGTGCCTTACAGCATGAAGCATGAAATGTCCATAATCTGAGGGATCCAAAGTCCCTAAACATGTTGTTCCTACCCCTAGAGGAACAAGGTCAGCAAACCACAGCACTGAATATCAGTTCTCCACCTGAAAACACTCAAAAACAAGCTAATTCTGGATCATGTCAACTGCTCCACTGAGCATCTGCGCTGAATGTCAACTGCTCCACTGTGTACCTACGCTGAATGTCAACTACAAAGAAGGCTACCTGTGGTGGGCGAGTTGGGACAAGTGGCACAGTCATTCCTCAAGGTGTCAATGCCCAGGAAGCTTCCAAAATGACACTTGGATCAGGGAATTCGACTGGTGATGAGTAAGAGGGTCTAGATCTCCAAGTGGAAGCAAGAACCTCCAAGTGGACTCAAGAACTGAAGAATAACTGAAGTGAGAGAGGACACTAGTCAGCTTCATGCCAGCTACAAGCTGACTCATCCTTTCTCCAAAACTCCTATATATAGAGCTCTCTCATGAGGTCTAGGGAGGCTGGAATCTTGTGAATGTAAGGAAGTGTTGTTGGTTTGAGTTTAGAACTATTGGGTGATTTGCTTTGAAGGAGGTGAAGAGGAGATTTCTTTCTGCTGGGAGGTGATGCTGGATTGGGCCTTTTATGGTTGTATCACTTCCTGAACTTTACTTCTTCCATTAATAAATCATTTGAGGTTCTTCTATATACATGTGTCTCAATGGTGTATTGTTATACTTGTGTATTTGATTTATTCTAATCCTTGAATCAATTATGAATGTATGCTTCTTGTAGTTTCCCTCTCTTGCCATTTTGCAGGATCTTGGTGTAGCTGGGCCAGTGAAAGAGCAAGGAGCTGGGAGCAAGTAGCAAGGAGAGAAGATTGGATCAACCATTAGCGAAATACATCGGTTAGTGGATCTCCTTCTCCCCTATTTTACTTTCATAAAGAAGAAATCTTAGATAGCTTTACTTCGATTGTTGCTGAGGTACTATCACCCTTAGAGTGGGATAGGGTCATTCCGTATTGGATACTTTTCCCAACAACAATGCGGTGTTGTGTACATGGCGTGCATGTGATGCTATGTACATATGGTGTCACATACACATCGTGCATGTGGTACTGTGTACATGTGGTATTGTGTACACATTGTATAGTGGTGTAGTGTACATGTATCATTTTGTACACGTTGTGCTAGTGGCACCATGTACATGTGATTTTTTGCACATGATGTGCAGGTGGTGTTGTGTACAAATGGTACTGTGTACGTGTTGTACAAATGGTATTGGTGCATGTGTGGTATTGTGTGCATGTCATACATGTGTTGAGCGCATGTGGTACTAGGTATGTGCATCATGTAGTCACGGCATTGTGGCATGTGTACTTGTTTTGTGGTACTCTGTGTAGGTACATGTATTGGGTGGTACTTCACATCGAGTATAGATGGATGCATTGTATTGTATACACTGGGTGTAGGTGTATGTGTTGTATGTAAGGTGTAGATGCATGTATTGCATGGTGTGGTATGTCGTGTGGTTGTATGTGTTTGATGCACACTATGTGTCTATGCACATCATTGAGGAGAAGGCACTGGGAGATTATTGGGTGTGGCAATAGATCTAGAGTGCTTATGGGATAAAGAAAAAGGAAGAAGTAAGGATCAATGAAGGACAAGTATCGATATTGTATTTCATTTTTATTATGCATGTGATTTATGATTCTAGTATATGATGATTACATGTGATCTATGATTTTGGTTATGATGGTTACATGTGATTTATGATTTTGATGGTTATGTTTTGAGCTAACCTGATGTGATATTTTTATACATGTTTTGGTCAAATATGCTAGTTTGACTTGTTGTGATAGGAAGCGAATAGGATTGCAAATGTACCTTATTGACGAGCTACCAATGAGGTATGATGTGAATTTATTTCAATTTATTTCAAATCTAATGGAAGTTATGTGCTTGGTATAGGAATGCATGAAATGCCCGGTTGGGTGATTGAAATCGACTGCAAGAATTAGCAGCAACAACAAAGGAATTGAAACATACAACAATATGCTAGTAAAGCACTTCAAGAATAGGGCCATTGTGGGACACTGGTAGCCAATAGTGTCCATTGATTTCCATGAGCATGTTATGACTGGTATGATGGTTGTAAGGCAAGGATATGCCTTCGTCTTCGTATCTTCCGATGCAAGGAAGCCTTGCCAAGGGATGGATTTCTCAGGATGGGGGTGCGAGAGGAACTTGGGAGGTGAGTGACTGCACGGAAGAGGTGACCATATTCCCGAGGGACTATGTAGCAGAGAAGGGAAGGTCACTGATGGATTTGTTTTGGTCATTAGCATGGCCAAATGGAATCAAATGCACATTGGGAGTGTGCCCTAGAATAATGAGTCAGTAACTGTTCACTGAGAGGACAAGTGGCATGGGATTGCAGCGCTAGACATCGGATGCAGATTTTACTTTACAGTGGATTTTGGACTTCCTAGGAAGGAGGTGGATCCTAGTATTACTTTGAGGGTGGAGGTGTGAGCCTCTAGATTCCCTTGTTGCAGATTCATATTATTTTATTTGTTGGTTGAGAAAATGTACATATGTGTATATGTATATGTGGTTATTGTAAATATCGTAATGAGCTATGTTATAAAGCTCCAGTATGTAGTATGTTGTCATGTTGTCATGATGTTTTGATTTTGAGCAGATCTTGCATTGTAAATACTAAAATGAGTTGTGTTATAAAGCTCCATGGGTAGTATGTTTTTTTTTTCAGCAGTCATGTTGGTTATAGGTGTCATTGAACATCGAGGATGGTGTTCCCCAAGGGGGAGGGTTTTGTAACAACCCTGGTGAAAATTCCATGTATAAATATATAAATACCACAGATGATGGGACATGTATTCCAAGCTGAATGGTGGGCAATACATCCTAGGGGTTGTTCATTTGGTTGTTTATGGCTAAGGAAATTGGCAAAGGCAATGGCTAAGGCATTAAAGAGGAAAAAAGGTATTTTGGCACGTTTATTATGAAAATAATGGAAATTGGGAGAAAAGGAATGTGAATGGTCACAGATTGCATGTGAGGAGGAAATTGAAGGAAAATAATAGGCAATGAAGAAAATAGAGGCCTCATTAATAAAAAGGATTCTGAGGATTAATGGGCAAGACTTGGTCATTTTAGCTTTGGAGCTCTATCATTATTCTCTCTCTTTCTCATACTCTTGGATACTTAGATTTTTCTTGGAGCACTTTGGAATTGGAGCAAGAAAGGAAAATAAGGCAAGAGGAAGAAAAGATTAAGTAGGGAAAGGTAGGATCAAGCAACTCCAACAAGCTTCATTGCAGGTATCAACTTGCATGTGTATTTTCCTTGATAGATTTGGCATGCATGGGATTGCATGTGTTTCTTTTCTGCCATGGCATGGGTTTTTCTAGGTCTGACAGCATTTTCAGCCTAGCATTGTCATTTCCTAATAGCTTTGATGAGATGGGTTCTCTCATGCGTTTTGTGGGGGATAGTCGAATTGGATTTGAAGTTGAGTGGGGTGGATCTCCGAATTGACAAACACGTGGTGGTAGTGGTCCCTGAACTAGACTAAGGATGCACAAGGCCACTGGCCTAGTAACCCCTGAACCAGACTATGGGTTGAGGTAAAGCCAGATTGCGTGCCTCGATGGGCCTAGGAATCCTTTTTAGTGAATGGTGGGATATACGGTAAAGCCAAGAGGTGGATTTTCTCTCCATTGGGCCTAGTGATTCCGAGATGGAATGCACGATAAAGCCTAGAGATTATGTCTAGGTGTAGGGCCCAGTGATCCATGGATCAGACTGTGGATGGATGGTAAAGCCTGAGAGACTAGGAGGCACTCAAATTCCTCATGGTGTAGGTGGAGAACTGCGATGGCATCCACATTGATTGGTGTTTTTTATGTGTTCTATGAGTCCCACATTCATGCTTGGAATATGGCATGGGGGTGATTGGCTGAAGAGAGACTTGGCTCAGCCAATCTATGTTTGGGTGGAACGTGGTAGTCCCATCACTGGTTGGTTCATTGCATTTATTAATGAGAAATTCATTCCCTTGATTTTCATGTGCAAATGTACTAATATATATATATGGATTTTAATGGCTAATATGTCCATTGTATTTATGTTCCTATTATGCTGGTTATATGTACATTTTATGGTAGAAACTATGTTTGGCTCCCAGCATGTTTTTACTTGTGTTTGAATGGATATTGTATTTATGACCCAATAAGTGATAAGGCAGCAAAAGACATGAGGAAACAATGGTTCATGGAAATTCTCAGATAAGTGTGAGATCCCTACACTTAATTTTGTTGTTTACACATGTAGGTTACTTGTTGATGATATGTTTGGTGAAATGCCTGTCATGACTGGTAGGGGTCTGGTTATGATCTTTTTCATCTTATTGCTTTTGCATCCTTATTTCCTTGCATCCTTACTAATTCTAAGTGATCATTCCATTTTGGGCAGTGTCCTGGGCTCTGGGCCGAAAAAGGAGGCTCAACTCCCGAAATGCTAGCATTAGTTCTGAGACTAACTAGCCTTGGCAGTCTCTTGGAAGCATTATAAAGCACCTGGGCACGGGAGTGTTAGTCCTAAAACTAACTCGCCTGGGCAGTGTCTAGGGAGCGTTACCCTACCCTTAAGTCTCTCAAACAATAGTGGGACTTAGGGATAGGCATTCTGAGTGGTTGACTTGTCTTTCGAAGGTTATGTGGATGATGATGGATGATTTTGTTTGATGTTTCGTAGATTCCATTTCCTTAAAGTCACCAAGGAGGCTGAATATTATCATAGTGGCCTCTCGTCGCATGTTTACCCTGGCTAGACGGTTACTTAGGTAGATGTGGGAAGAGGATGTTACAGTCGCACTCCATATTAGGAATGGTACACCTCCCACATCACTTCATTATTAGCTCCTCAGGTTGTATCAACCCTAATTATTCACCTGAAGTTAGCACGAACCTGTTTACTGTGCCCCCTCAGAGCTGCCACCATTCGGGCCCCTCAACCAATAATGGTACGTACTCCCTCATAATGATTATGTACCTCCTTTTGGCAGGGTTCAGTGGCCCTCCCATGCCATCTCACTCCTCCTTAGTCGTCGGCTCCTATGAATACCCCATCCCGACTACTCCTCCACACCACTCTTTTCACCCCAGCGCTATTGCTCCCCTGAATCCCCTTTCTTCCTTAGTATGGCCTCTCAACGCAACTCTAACCCTTCTCCCCAGTGCGGTCACAGCTGCGGCCTAAACACCTCCAAGTGGGACAATACAAGTAGTTAGCCAAACACAAGGGCGGAGGCCTCCGCAAGATGTGCCACTCATAACTATGTTGTCTCGGTCAATCCTGACACCCAGGAGAGAATCCATAACCTGGAAATTTAGGCACGTAATATTAGATGCAGAGTGACCACAGAAGCTATGGATGTAAAATTTGAATGGATTCCTAACCCGGGCCTTAACCGGGCTAGGGAAAACGTGTACAACCAAACAATTGAACTTTCTTGGTAGCTAAAGATAATTCTCGAGATAAGACTTTAGGAACAGACAAAAAAATGAAAGCAGTGGAGGAGAAGATTGATATGTTGAATGAAAAATTCATAGTGTATGTGGAATTTGTCCACCATCACCACTTTGTCACTTGGGACTTGACTCACTACGCATTGCTCAAGCGGCGCATGGCCAGTGGAGGGGGTTCTTCGATTATTAAGAAAGAAACTGTAGGTGCCTCTTCAAGTCACTAGGAAGCAACAAACGCTCATGCAAGCAGCACACCGGAGAAGCCCATTAGTTTGGATGAAGAGGTTTTAGGGTGCAAAAAGGGTAAAGTCATGTAAATGATAGTAAAAATAGTGGAATAAGATGTGAAAAATGGGTACAAAAGTAGTGCCCAACACTTATTTCACTCATATGCCAAAGGCCATTTTATTTTCTCCATTATTCATCCCTTATGATGAGACCCACCATGGTACCCCACCCTTGGCTGCTTCCATCTATCATCTTATTTCTAAACACATAGCTAAGAATTACTTGGTTGCATTTAGGCATCTATCTCCTTGCTTGTAATGTATCTAGATTCTTTTACTATTTGTAAAAGACAAAATGTAAAAAACATCAAAACTCAAAAATGTGGGAAAGAGAAGCTACTCTAATATTGTGTTTTGTTTCCATCCATTTTGCATCATTTCTTTATTGTTGTATGATAGTAGTCCTTGTCAACCTTTAATAAAGAATCTTCATCAAGTCACCTATAATGTCAATTCTCGCAAATTGTCAACAATATTTTTCTTTTCACTCATTTCCAGTTGATATCATCATTATGGTGTTTGAATTTTTCATGTCTTAGGAACCCATACGGTACTCAACAAGCTCATCCTTGACTCCTACATCCACTATCACCTAGTCTTATTAATGCTCTTAATCTCTTGTTTTCCCATGGTTGTGCCTTTCTATAATATCTTGGTTAATAGATCTAGTTTACTATTAGAATTAAATTTGAGATTGTTAGAGTTGCTAGGGGAGAGGCTTCTATTGTTGTCCAAGGACCATTAGTTGTTGTCGTACTAGTCCCACACAACCATCAAAAGATGACAAAAAAACATTCATAATTAAAACATAAATAGATAATATTAAGTTATATAAGTTATTCAAATATGTCCAAAATGGGCCCATATATTGATTGGGCTTACAATTGTCCAACACTAGCCTTTAGTATCACAATTTGATAAGACATCTTGTCCCAAGTACCTCTAGATCTGATTTAGAAAACAAGACAAAATTAACAAGCAAAACTTCAATCCCATACTATCCAACAAGGCACATATCACATCAAACCAACCCCTATAAATATAAATTGGAGCAGTTATGACCAAAGTTCATTACTACCTGCACAATAATAGAGAGTGTATGTGTCAACCATAACTGCATATATGTTCATCAATGCAAGCTCCTCAAAGCAATAAATGACACCAACACACAAGATTTAGGAATTAAACACAGGATTCAGGAATTAAACACAATAAAACACAAAGGAAAGCACAAGGATCAACCATAAGATTTTATCAGCCATTGGATGACATCCAAATCAATCCACAACACACATTTGAATTTGGAAAAAATCAATCCATGTCAATCCTCCCTTCCAATCAAATTCAACAACAAAAATCTATAAAACCACCTCACAATTGCTTCATAAACTTTCATTCTACTCATCTGCAATTGGATTCACTCCATCAGAGACTGTGCACATTGTAATCAAGTTTGAATAATTCAAGTATTTTCTTTTTATTTTTTTAAATCTTCCATTAATTTACAGTATAAACTTCATTTTTTTCCTTTATTTATTTATTTTATTTTTAATCTTCCAAATCTTCCATTAATTTACCATATGAAAAAATTGTGTGTGCAATTTAGCTTCTGTGTGTGAAATTGCAGACAAAAAACCATAATATCTGATTCAACAGAGACAAAAAATTAATCATTCCCAACAAAGACAATAGAGACAAAATACCAGAGCATTTGAGTCAAAACACATAGGCCTGATATTTTTTCAAAATAATGTTGAAGTCTAGTCTTTCCATAATGCGAAAGTCTAATGTATAAGGCAATCTTGCCATAATGCAAAAGTCTAATGTATAAGGCACTGAAACAGGTCTTGTGTTCCATACTTGCTGAATTGTGAGTATGGATTAGATCATATCTAAAAGGTGCTTTTCATCAATAGAGTCAAACTCGCAAGTTTGTCTCTGTGACCCACCAAAGGTGCCAAATTCACTCATTCTCTCCACTCCATGCATTTTTCTCTCCCACGATGACTGCAAGCCACAATCTGAGATAAGGATATCTATGGCATCATACCATTGACATATTGCTAAGGTTTATTTTTCACAGTGCAACAAGCAACTATTTCATATCAATGATTGTTACAACATCTTCTTCAGCCCAAGAAGCACCTCTATGATGTAGTGTTTTCTTCTCAAAGATGTACGAAAAGAATCCACTTAATATTGTGGATGAAAAACAATCTCCACAATATAAATGGCTACTAAATATTGTAGATCTGCAGCAACTGATGGAAACAAAACCTACCAAAGTCTGGATCTATGCCATAATCATAGTTAAACAGCAAAAGGAAAGAGTAATAACTCCAATCATCCAATGGATACCAGATATAAAAAGAATAGTTTTTTATTATAACCCCTGTGAAGGGAACAAATAGATGTTAACAGTCCCCCTCTATGGTATGGGTTCTTGACTATCCTCAAACGTCTTCAGCTTGTGTGGATTCTCTCTCCTCTATAATGTGTAAATGATCTAGATTTAAATAGGAACGCAACAAATTACAAATATGACCATAAATGCAGAGATGCAACAGAAATAATACTTCATTTCATTAATGTAAAATACTGAAATATGCCTAGTACTAGCTTGGGTGATGGTATCTTATCCCTGAGAAGAGATGTGGTGGCTACATGCCTCTAAACTGCCTTACAATGAGGCTCAAGGGCCTTTTTATTATTGAACAATAAGAGGAAACCCTAAACAACCAAAAACATAACCCGAGGATATGTGACACCAAGAGTTTATGGGCCTCGTTGGGGTTAGTTGGACAACTGAATTCCCGGGGTCATGACTTGGTCATATTATCTTCGTTTAATGCTCATGATACCTCGCTGGAAAGATCTCTCCAAGGGCTACAACAAAACAGATGATTTTATAAGAAAATCTTTGGCGATAGATTGCCGAAAAAACCTCATTTAGGGCCTCAAAACAGCTTCGGAAGTTTAGGACCCGAAAAACTACTAAAAATAGTAAATTGTGCTACAATTAAGGAAACTGAAAAACTAAAAGAAATAATGGCGGGGGTCCAAGTGGAATTGGCAGGTGGCCACCAATATCCACCTGGATCATTCCTCCCCCCTTAGAAAGCAATGGTCCCCATTGTGTTCAATTCCTCCCTTGGTGACTTGACTCAAGGGCCAAGTGATATGAGAAAATCCCAGCACAAACCTGTGGTAGAAATTGGCAAGACCCAGAAAGCTACAGAGCTTTGTCAGAGTGGTTAGAGATGGCCAATCCTGAATGAATTGGATCTTGGTTGGATCCACATGCACCCCTCGTTCATCAATAATGTATCCTAGATACTGAACTTGGGTCATGCCAAAAGTGCATTCTCCAAATTGGGACATAGCTTGTGTTGCCACAGCGTTTGGAGAACCTGTCAGATGTGGTGGAGGTGCTCTTTCCAACTCTGGTTGAAATTAGGATGTCATCCAAGTATACCACTACAAATGAGTTGGTGAATGGTCACAAGATGTCATCCATCAACTTCATGAAGGTTGTAGGAGCATTCGTCAACCCGAAAGGCATAACCAATCATTCGAAAAGGCCCTCATTGGCTTTGAACGAAGTCTTCCACACACTGGAGGGTTCGATTGGTACCCGATGATATCTTGACTTCAAGTCGATCTTGATAAAATATTTTTCCCCCTTCATTTGGTCTAGAACGTCATCAATCTGTGGGATCAGGTACCTATTCCGGGCAGTGATCTTGTTCAGTGCCAGATAGTCAATACAGAGTCTCCAAGTCCCATCCTTCTTATGTACCAACACGATCGGGCTCCCACAGGGTAATGAACTCGATCGGATGTGACTTTTCTGTAATAGCTGTTGAATTTGCCTCTTGATTTCGTTGTTCTCTAGAACAGAGCGCCAATACATTGGTCCATTGGGCAGCGACGTACTTGGGGTTAGATCGATGGAGTTCTTGACTTGACAGTCTAGAGGAACCCCTGCAAGGGAGGTGAATATGTCCTCGTACTCCTCCACGTTTTTTCCATCTATAATTGTCATGAGGAGGGGCCCTATCTGGAGGTCGTGGCCACTACCTTCTTCTTTCCCTGAGGACGTATCATCAGGAAAACAAATTTCCTAGTTTTGGAAATGAGCTTACTATAGTGTTTTGTAGTAACCAAAGAGATGGCGGTAGGCGGTGCTACCTCCATATCCTGTACAACTTATTTCCCAAAGTAACAATAACAGCACGAGGCCTTGATTCATACATAGCATGTCACTTCAAAAAGTATGGTTGGCCTAATAATACATCACAAACATCAAGGGGAGAAATGTCACATAATACCTAATCCATGAAGGGCTTGATATTGTATAGAAGGTGACACTCTTGGCTCACGCAAAGATCCCGTCATTAGTGAAGCCACTCGATAGTGTACAGTTGGGGATGTGTTGTGGTCGGTAATATTAGCTGCTTAATGACCTCTGCCAAAATCAGGTTCTTTTGGCTCTCGTTGTTGACAATGAACTGTAGCGGGGAACCCTTTACCCACATCTGGGAGTGGAAGAGGCACTCCTCCTCCTCTGGATCTTCAGGTTCCTCCTTCTGGATCTTCTTGGTGGAAATGGTGGTGTTGGGCTCTGCATCGATAATATTCTTCCCTTTTTCATTCCCCTTGTCAGGTTCTGAATCGGAGTTGGAACATGCATCTAATTCTGAAGCCTTTAGCTCAGCCACCAATCATTGCTTGGCCTAACACTCACTTGTATTATGAGTGAAGCTCTTACAGAACTCACACCACATTCCCGTGTCCTTCTTCAACTTCACGGTGTTTTTATTTGCTTGCGGCTTTGGCAGGTTTTCCTGGGCCACCTCGCCTTGGCTTTGTCCTTTTTTATACGGTTTTGGGGCACCTTTCCCTTGCTTTGGATTTGCAGATCCAAAGTCTTGCTTCTTCTATTTAAACTTCTGCTCAATCTTGACAGTGTATCGGTACGTCGTGTCGAGCAAGGAGATATCCCGAAACTCCATCTCGTCCTAGATGTACCTGTGCAGGCAGCCGCAATATTTGAGTACCAAATGCTGCTCAGTATCCTTGATACCCAACTTTGTGCGAAGAGTATTAAAAATATTGGTAAACTCTAGCATGTCTTGGTCCCTTCCCTGTCGCGGTGTGTTCCACTTTATGTATTTATCCCCATAGCTTCTGACAGGATAGTATTACTCCTTGATGGCATCTCGAAATGAATTCCAAGAGGATGCGGCTAAAAACAGTGAGGCCGTATTTTCATCCTTATGCTCGCAGTAGGTTTCCCACCATTCCTTGACATGGGGAGCAGCTTTGAAAAGAGAAAACGTAATATTTTCCCGTCCAGAAAAATCATGAACACAAAAATACCCTTCTAGCAAATTTAACTATTTATCTACAGCGTATGCATCTATATGACCCTCAAATGTGGCAATGTCAAAGTTAACTTGTACCTTAAAGGGTTTGGCACTTCTAGAGTAGCTGCTGGAAGTAGATGTGTCACCCCTGGCTAGCTGCTGAAGGATCTGGGCAAAGTTATCCATCATCGCGTTCCTTTGTCGCTAGAGGGCCTCTTTGAGCAATATTTTTATAGGATCTCCTATCCCCTCGTATTTCTTTTCATCTTCCATGGGAGTCCATCGGGATTTGCAAGTTTGGTCTTGCAAAGGTTCAACCAGTTCAAGCCCTAAATCCTTATATCCCGACCTCGTTGGGGACATGCAAAGAAAAACAGAGAAAGAGCAAACCCCTATGATACCACTGATCTGGATTTAAAAAGGAACGCAACAAATTACAGATATGACATAATACAGAGATGTAGTAGAAATAATACTTCATTTCATTAATGTAAAATACTGAAATATGCCTAGTAACATAAATGGAATAAACTAGCTTGGGCGATGGTAATTTATCCCTTAGAAGAGATGTGGCGGATACATGCCTCTGAACTGTCTTATAATGAGGCTCAAGGGCCTTTTTATTATTGAACAATAAAAGCAAACCCTAAACAACCAAAACCCTAACCCGAGGAGATGTAACACCAAGACTTCATGGGCCCCGTTGGGGTTAGTTGGACAACCAACTTCCCAGGGTCGTGACTTGGTCATATTATCTCCGTTTGACGTGCATGATACATCATTGGAAAGATCTCTCCAAGGACTACGATGGAAAATAAGTTTTTTTCAATAAATCATTACCCGTAGATTGCCAAAAAAAAGTCGTTCAGGGCCTCAAAACAGCTCCAAAAGTTTAGGACCCAAAAAAACTGCTAAAAATAGTAAATTGTGCTACAATTAAGGAAACTGAAAAACTGAAAGAAACAATGGTGGGGGTCAAAGTGGAATTGGCGGGTGGCCTCTAATATCCACCTGGATCAGTAAACCCAGCAAAGATATGGTGTGCAACAATGAAAATAATCAGAGTTATAACACTGAGTACAACAATGAAAATAATCAAAAATGAAAAATGAATGGAAAACCTTTCTATTTATAACAAAATATTGAGTTCTTATCGAATAATGAGCAATAATAAAGTATTATTGATCCAAATCTTGGAATAACCACTTGGAATATTTTATTATATTTGGTTAGGAGGGAAAAAGTATTTAAACTTTTATTTAGAAATAATAAATAAATAAATGATTCATTTATCATCTCAAGGAATTAGTTGAAGAATAATAAACAAATAATGATTTATTTAATTATTCTTAAGGGATTTAGTCAAATTTGACGAAGAAAATAATTAATTAGTGATTAATTAATTATTCTTAAAGAAAAATGAGATAAATAATGATTTATCTGTTTATTTTTCATGATTGGGTCAAATATGACAACGAATAATAATTGAACAATGGTTTAATTAATTATTCCTAGAAGAAAATCAAATAAATAGTGATTTATTTAATTATTACTCATGGGTTTAACTATAAATTACTTAACAAAGGTGGTTTATTAAGTAATTTCTTAGAGTGAAAGCAATTTTATTATGGTAAAATTAGCTTTACATGGTGTACTTCGATCCATCTAGTAAATTAGGCTAGATGATCAATTTTTTGGTGATAACAGATTTCCCCCCAACGTATGGGTGTTAGGATAAAAACGTATGACCGAAGCATTTTGTAAAGACACAATCATTAGACAACACAGGGGAGTCAGAGAGAGAGAGAGAGAGAGACCAATGAAGCTGAATTGAAAGAGGATAGGGACAGAGGGGGCGAGACTAATGCAAGTCTCCTTTTATGTTCTGGCACCGGTCCTCAATGAGGTGGGGGAGGCATACCCATACCTGCCAAGATAAGTTAGTACAAAAATAATGGTTTGCCCAGAAATATAAAATTGAGCAATGAAGTACATGTTGAATGGTAAATGACATGCTGACATAACAGAGCCAAAAAATAATAGAATGTGTCCCATATACATAATGCAACTAGAAAAACATGAGCTAGGACTGAATACAATAATATCTGAGTACATGAGATACAAATGCCCTTCCCTCAAGAAATGGGTGGGAGGGAGAGTAGAACAACTAGAGAAGCCCTGCTGAATAGGGAAGGGCTCTGCAAAACTGAACGGATCATCTGAAGGAGACATGCATGCTATGAACACTGCAATCGGTAGCAACCGAAACCATCAACTCTGCGGAATTTCATATGAGGTTGTAGCATCATAGGAATGCATCTGGGTATATGGGGGGCTACTTGAAGGGACACCCCCTCATGAGGTCTCAAACAGCTCATACACACTTGGGAATCATTGGTGCGATCTGCTACATCACTGGACCATCAAGTGTATGAATCACAAACATGAAATGACCAAGTCAAAGGGAAATAATGAAATCCTCTGCTTTATCCGAGGCACCGAACAAAAATGGAAGCTAGAACCAAGATACACCGCCTTCTAGGTCTTTCTTCTAGAATAAATGAGCTGATGTCGACAAAATAGGGCCCTTGATAGGTGAGATAATGAGGATCCTCAACTAAGGCCTAAGGAAAAATAGTAATGTTACTGATGGACTGAAACTAGGGATAATGGGGAAAAGTGGGATTAAGGGACAAACAGACGACTACCCTTGTCCTGGCAACAACTGACTCAACTCCGAAGGGGATGGGGACAGTATGACTGGAGGCCAAAATGGGCAACACAAGATGAACGGTATGAAAATATGGATGGAATACTATGACATGATATAATGGGACATGAAATAGACTCCAAGAATGAAAGGGTGACTCATTGTGGATGCTCCGAACAAGGGTAACTCGATGACACTGTCACATAGACTAGGCCTAGTGGGGACCATCAAAACATGAGTAAATGATGATTACTCATGACGAAAGTCGACATGTGTTATGAAAAATATTAAGACGAGGAGGACCTCAAAGTACAAGTGTCTCTTTATGATGAAATTCGATTTTGAGAGGCGATAAAGTGACCTTTCTTGGAAAAATGGCTTCCTGGTGAAGTGTCAAATCATCCAAAACTGAGGAAGACCCATTATATATCTTGATGAGAGTTTTCCAATGGTGCTAACGTTTCATCAAATTAAGCTATGGTTTGGTCACAATGGGTGATATAAAAACTCGGGGTTTTCCTATAAAAGGGCATTTTCCCTCCAATTTGAGAGAAGGAGAAGGCCCTAAATCTTATGGAGATCGTAGTAGAAAAATGATCACCGGAATTAGGATCTGTGAATTTCAAGCAAGTGGCATTACTTGTCTAAATATGGCCTTAATGCTTCTTGGAATGATGGTTCCTAGTGAATAATTAAGGGAAGAGGAAAACGAGAATGAACTACTAGAGGAGGTCTAGAATCATCCTCACCCACGAAGTCAAACATGGGGACTATGTGGACATAGAGTAGAATATTTGAAGATATGGTATCAAACGTCTATGATATGCGATGTGCATATGGCTCATCGGAGAGGTTGGTAGGACAAAATATCCAAGGAATGGGAGGATAATCGACCATACCTAGATCCAGTGGGATCTAGGCTGAGACTTATGTTAATCAATTGAGAAGATGGCCAGGGGAAAACCATCATGCCCCTAAGCATGGGATACTGCCCACAAGCATATGTGATGGAGGGGACTGATCTGGTATGAAAAGGTGGGAATGATGCCCCCTAGCAGGAGGAGTTTGTGGAGCGCCATTGTGTTTCGAGTGCTCAAAAAAGGGATTCAAGCATCTTGGCTCAACTTGGCACAAGATCCTCCAAAGGATATGTAGGGGCCTATATGCCCCTTAGTATGTTATTGGCTATGGGCTCCAAACACTTGTATATTTTATGTGATACATAATATGATTATGCATTTTACATGACGATGATGGTTCACCATTTATTTTGTTTTTGGTTATCTTCTGTGGTATACATGTGATCAATGGTATCTACGTAGTTATTTTGGGATCTAGGAACATGACTGAATGTAATGGTTTCAAATTCACATACCAACAACTTAAATCATAGATTTTTTCTAAAGAGGACTTGGTTATGCACATGATACACACCATTCAATTGCATGACAAGTAGCAAGGAATCTAAACGAACATGAAGATGAAGGACGCGATGAGTAAGGGCATCGACTAACAAACCTATCACTACATCATATTCAGATTGATTATTGGTGGTATATCCAATGCACACGTCATTCGAAAGAACTAACATATGGAAGGGGGTAAAAATGGCCCAAGATGTCGAGGCTAGATTCCGGGAGAAGTGACTTGCACCATCATCATGACCAATATATGGTGTGGATGATGGATCCATCTGAAAGGTGAAAAAGACAACGGATGAGATGATGCAATATAATTAACTTTATGGCAGAAATAAATACACGCAAATCAAAGGGATGTGATATGAGAAAAATTTCTTGAGGTAGAGCATATGGGGAGTATTAGGAAGGGAATGGCCTTCAAAATCCTCTAGAGAAATACCCCCTTGCCTAAGTGCAAGGGTAATGAATGGTAGACATAGACTCCATCGTGTCCTCATCAGGCTAGGAGATGGGCAGACGAGAGGAATATTGACTACATGATGCAGCGACATTACCTGGTGCATCAACTTGGGAAAGGAGGTTCACATATGCATCATTTGGAATGGTAGACGACGAGCTGGTAGATGGAGGATCCACGGATGTTGAGACCTTGGATTTTGTTAAAGGAGGTTCGATAGAAGCGTGCACGGAAACCTCAAAAAGGTTTGTTTGTGAGGAACTCAAGGATGAAGACAGGTAAAGGATATGGCCTGTGGTGTCCGTCATCTCGACATCGGGGGGAGGGATCATGATGGTGGGACCAGAGTCACCCTATTCTAGTTGATTAGTGGTACTATAATCCATGGGTAGATGAGTAGAAAATCCACTACGAGTGGCCTCATATTCATGAAGTGCCCCAAGGCAATCACGAAATTGATCGAGACAAGGGCAACAATGGGAATAATGACCACGATTATCACACATGGCACAAGGGTGATTTGTGCGCAATGCTTTGAGTTTCTTGGGTGGTCCCGATACGTTAACATGGAATTCTAGGATATTTGACTCAGGGAATGCTACATGAACCAAAGGTTTAAGTTGAGGAAGTTCGCGACAATTATTGGTGGCATTCCCAACAACTTTACACAAAGTGCACAGAGGTGACGACTTTGGGGCCTTAGGGGCTAGAGGAGCTTGAGGAGCCTTGTCCTTAGGTTCTTTCCTCTTATTTTTCCCCCCTATCCAGATGCTTTCACAACAGGAGCATGTTCTTATTGAGGTTGTGATGGAACTAAAGCAATGACAGGGGCCATAGGAGCCAATTGATCTGGGGTCAAAGCATGATAAGGTCTTAGTTGACCAGGACGAATGTTTACAGGGTGATCGATGTACCATAATGGGATCCCCATAGTCATGTTAGGAAGGACCAGCGAAGCCATGACAGGGATACAAATACTCCCAGAGGGGGGAATAAGAAGGGTATCTGGCTTGCAAGGTAATGTCTCGGCGGATAGCTCTTAGATGGTTGAGACCTAGAGGAACAGTTCCTTGTGGAAACATAGGAGGCACCCACAAATGGAGGAGGTCCTTGGGAGTGGATCTAGAGGGCTCAACTGGGATGGAAACAATAGGGTGATGAGGAGCTTGCTATTATTCGAATGTACCAGACTACTTGAGAGTAGCGCGTGATACTTATAGCATGCAAACACTCATGGAGTTAGGATCTGAATTAGGAGGAGGAGGACCAGGGAAAGCACCCAATAATGAAGAATATTTATAGACTCCTAGTAAAACAATGGTGAGAGGAGTTAAAGAATTTTTATAGGACACTAACGAGATAATGGACTCGGGGGAGATCAAGGATGTCAGTTCATAGTAAGTCAACTAATCGATGGTAACGATCTTCCATTCATGGGGGAAGAACATCTTGCAGAACACCGTAGACGCGACGGCTGACATGGCATATGTGTAACTACGACCTAAGAGAATGTTATAATCCAAAGGGGCATCAATGACTTCAATGTCGACATGGACAGTCTTGCTCGCAAGGGTCATTGGACAGTTGCAGTACATGCCAAGGGGCTAGGAGGAGTGTCCATCCCAAGCACGCAAAGTGATGGTGGAGGGGGACAACTTAGGTGACTTAAGTTGTTTCCAAACAGTAGCGAACATCACACAGGTGGATGCACCTTCGTCAATAATGCATCGGGAGATGATGGCATTATGGACTCAAATTGGTATCTGGAAAGCAACAGATGAAGGCAATGGGGGATGTTATGATGTATCAACCGAGAAGACGATCAAACGATTATCAGAAGGATCTACTACACCCAAGGCAGATAGTAGAGATTTCTTTTGAGATGGGCATGACTGGAGGACTTCTAGCGTCAACATGACAGTAGGAGATTATGGCAAGCTATCTACTATACTATATGTATGGGTAGCTCAATTAGAAGTTGCATTACGGCATAATGGTCCCTTTGGGATCTTCGGAATAGCCTCAACTTTAGGTTGAGGGATCTGTAACAGACCATTTGGTGTTGTAAGAGGCTCAACGGATGCTTTGGTTTTAGACTCATTGGCAAACGAAGTTGAGGGCTTGTCATATTGACGCGACCAAGTTTACAATTTGATATTGGAGGGGTTAACCTCATCAGAGTTTATCATAAGGATTTGGTAGTCACCAGGACCAGAAGGTTGGGGGGGATGGGCTGCCTGACCTTGCTGAGATTGAGAAACAATAAATCCTTGCTAATAGAAAATATTCGTGAGCACTTTTGGTTGAGATGGCGTAGGATTCGGAGGTGATTGTCAACCTCTACACGCTACTTGAGCTTCCCACACTTGGAATATCTAGGGTAAGAGAGGACACTCATGTGTATAATGGCCATGTACACCAAAACATGCACAAGGCTTATTCGTATGAATATCTTTGTTCTGCTTGGGCTAGATACCCTGTTGTTGGTTGTTGGTGTTAGACTAGTTCCCCTGGGGTTTAATAGGTTGATTACCTTGATTACCCTGGTTACCCTTGTTACCCTTCCCCTTATTATTTTTTTTTCAAATTTTTTGGATTGGTCGCACTCTGCTGTGAAAATCCCTGACCCTGAGGAGGCGGTGGCTGTTGGGGCTGACAATGCATGGGAGGTTGTTGTGCTAATGCTTGAGGGGTTGGAGCACTAGGATTTTCATAAGGAGGAGTAACAATTTGGTAGACGGGTTGGGGCTTTGAAAACATGTTTCTAGCAGGAGGGGTATAAGTGTTAGGGGAACTGGTGCCCCCCCCCCCCCCCCCCACGTAGATAGCCATAACTTTGCTAAGTATATGGCGAAGGGTGTGAAAGGGTTCCAACGATACTGTCAACAGCGTGAGATTCCCCCTGGTGCATTGGCACTTATGGGACAAGGGAGATCTGGAATGATGGTATAGACATAACCGGATTGCACATAAATAAGGTCATATCTTAGGGCGGTTTGGAGGGCTTCTTCCTCAGTCTGAGGAAAATGGGACGTGAAATCTTTCCCAATGGGTGATAAAAGGCTCCTAAGAAACCAATCTAGATAGACACAGTCTTCGAAAGGTGGGGCACAACATGTACTCCTCCTTCTACACCACTCTTGAACATGTTCAGATAGGCGAGTGGCGGAAGATTGACAAAATGAGGTCAATAGCTCCGTACCAGTGTCGTACAAGAGAGTCAACTAGATATATGAAAGGAATGCTTTATTAAGCATCACGAAAGCGGAATGAGATGCGGAGGGTTGGTTTACATACCATTTTTTAGTGTCTCTAGTGAGCGTGCATTGGAATAACTGAAGACAAATGGAGTTATCATTTATGGAGTCGGAAGAACACCACATGTGGAAGGATCGAACATGGTTGTGTTGTGGCCAACAACACCCCCCCTTGTTCATTTAAGTGTTGTCCAAAATACTAAATGAATGGGGACCCTTAGTTAAATTTTAAAGAAAAAAGCAAGAGTTTTTTTTCTTCAAAATAAGGTTACCATCGTAAGCTTAGAAAGACCTTTTGAATATTTTTAACCTAAGTCTACAATAAGGGAAATATCTTTAAAACCGCGTTGCAAAAAAGATAGGAAATGCCTCCATTTCTCTATAATGTCAGTATGCGCAAGACTCTCGTGTTAAGCATAATATCGCATCGCAATAAAGTAATATTCATAAGGAAAAAACTTCAAGATTTACCAATCTGCGATAACACCGATCGCAAGATCGCATATCGCAGAAATGAGCTGGCAAGATTTGGAAAACATCAAACTTCTGCGACCTGCGATGTTGCGATCGCTGCGATGTTATATTCGCGCGATCTGCGATGGTGCGATTTGCGATGGCGCGATCTGCGATGTTACGTAAGCAAATCATAAATAACTTCATCACGAATCCTTCGGGCACGCCATTCAAAGAAAAGCCACTTACCATAATCTGACTCAAGATCATGCGCTTTTAATGATAGTAAATGAATTAGTTGTCAGTTATTAAATGAAATGAAGACGCGTGCTTTTGTAAAGAATTACTTCACGTAAGGTGGCATATTTGATATACCTGTTGCATTTAAAACTCTCCCATCACCTTTCTTGATCAGTCATTTCCATTTCACTCGTAATCTGTAGGAACGAAGAACTAAGACGATTCAAAGCCAAACGCAGGAAGAAATGGGAAAGAAAAATAAAGCTCAAGGCTCTGAGATGAAGGAAAAGACGAAGGAGATGGCGCCTTTGTATACAGACACAGCCTGTAACAAAGACGCAGGGATATCGACATGGGAAAGCATGTACAGACTGCTTGAAGAAGAGAATCCTAGAATAATGAAGGTTGTTGTTGTCGCGGGCTCACAACGCTCTTCCGAGGCGTCCTTAGAGGAGCTAGCATGTTCATTTCTTCACCGGATAGCAACAAGGCCCAAAATTCTACCATATACGGATATGATCAAGTGGATAATTGACAATGCAGAGATGAACAACAGACAATTCAAGGTTCAAGGACATGGGCTCATCGGATCATTCGCTGCGCAAGATTTAAAGCTTATGTATCATCTTCCTGAACTGCAGGCGACTTACAATGCACAATTCGTTAAGAAATTTGTGACAGAGAACCCAAACCTAGCAGAGACCACCAAAGATTGGTCCAGAAAAGAGGGGCCACTCAAAAAGGACAAAAACGGTATGTACAGCACTGGTTCCCTCACCTCTCCGTATTGTTTTGCTGCGGCCATGCTTTGTAGATTATTTGGGATGCCGGATATCAATAAGTTTTCGTCTGAATGGCTACCATTAATAGATGCTGCCACAAATGACGATATTATGGATTGGGCCAAGATATTTTCTGATAATCTATACACGGCTGTTATCAATTATCGGTCTAAAAGATCCTTGTCTCAAAGGATCTATCCTCCTTTTTATCTGTCCGCATATGTTATGGATTCTATTTTTTATGTGTCTAAATTTCCCACTATGGGTTGGAAATGGACTACCCAGGACCCATTACCTATCCATGTTTATCATAAGGTGTTATGGGATTCTCAGTTCGTCCCACACTTCTACCAGATTTGTCACGGGCTTATCTTACCCTTGTATAGAATGATGTATGATGAAGACCCACCGAGGTGCTCACCCAAGGCACAGATAGACATCGTCCCCATCGCAAGATGGTTCGGAGAAGAATGGTTCACCTATATTAGAGTGTTTGGAAGCACTGTACCTCCTCATGTCTTGCCTCTGTATATCCCCGATAAAATTTTGGCTCGGGAAATTGCATATCAAACCTGTTCAGAAGGCGGCCTGACTAAAGACCTAAAAGACAAAAAGAAGGCCATATGGCCTCAGTTTCCTGTAGCTTGTGGGGCCTTTTCATTGTTCGATGTAGGACAGGCTTTCACCGAAGTGGAGAATGTGACGTGTCTACAATTATTTAAATTCCCAGCGAGGCCATTTGACCCAAATGATGTTGCCCAAGATTTCACAACGAACGTCAAAATAAAAGTATTCATTAGAAAGAAGGATTTGTTTGATGATTTGTTTCAGAGTAGAAGCTCACTCCAGGAAATTTTGCAGGAAGCTCGGTCGAAGTTGTCTCCAGATGACCTCCAAAGATTCATGTTATACAGGGAAAGAAGGTTGGCCAGTGTTCCTCTAGAGAAGCTGCGACTGCCTGCCAGAGAACCAACTCCAAGCGTTAGCCTCAGTGGAAACTCTAGCACTTCCAGATCTAAATCTAACACTGTGCAAGGAGTGCCTGAACATTCTAAAGGGTCTGAAAGCGACCAAGGAAAAAACGAAGAAACAGCTAAAGATAAAGCTCAGTCAAGTGCAATGTCGCAACAGCAAGTTATCGCCTCCCCGCCAAGAGATGTCCCCCCTCCTGTCATTGAAGCACCACTCGTCACAACAGAACTGGACAAAGAATGGGAAACCTTCAATGAGCTGATCAATCTTGAAGGGCAAGCCCCAAGAACACCTGTGAACAATACATAGGTAGCGCAAGAAGTGGTTTCGACCATAGTCAGCAGTGTCACAGAAACGGAGCACACTCCTATCGCTCCACCTTCTGAGCTTCTACTTAATGTAGAAGAAATTCCCCCACTGGATGTATTCTATAGTCCCCAACATAAAGCAGTTGTAAGGAGACAGAGGAAGAAAAGAAAACTAGAAAATACACTGTCACAAGATGCTGAACATTTGGACGTCTTATGGAAAGACCCCAAAATAACCCAACTGAAAATCTCACTAAGTTGTCTCAGATCGCAGGGGCATATGCTTCTGCAACTATTGACAAGGCATCGGAAGTTCAGTAACTGTTGAAAGAACAAGAAGATCAAATACAGCTACTACAACGACAGTTGCAACAAGCCAATGCTAATATTGAAGCTTCCAAACAACTCAAGAAGTTGCAGGAAGACTTTCAACAGATGCAGATAGGCTATTCAAGAAGTCTAGACGAGAAAGGAAAGCAATTTCAAATTTTACAAGAAATGCATAAAGATGAGCCTAAGCTTGCGGAATTTATTTCAGAATCTATTGGCTTAAATGAGCAACTACTGCAGCAACAGGAAGAGTTGGGACGTAAGATATCACAGTGGAGTTACTATTGCGAGCTGAGCGATAAAATCACCAATCAAGTGGTAGAATTGCGGAGTGACTATGATCAGAGTGACAGATGAGTGACGGAATACTTAGCTTGGCAGGATGAAGATGAAGGGAAAAGAGCAAGTGCACCCTGAATAAACGAGAATCACAAAGAACTGCTCTTTAATAAATGGGACGATCAAATCAGGCAGGCGGAACAAGCAGCGGAGACAGCGGCCACACAAGCAAGCATTCTAATCGACTGTGTAAATGAGAATTTACACAGGACCAATTTAATCGAAGCGACCACCCCGGGGTACCTACCAAATAAACTACAACTGGAAGCAGAATGGAAGCAGAAGGCACAGGAAAAGGGAAAAGCGATCCAAGCATTAAACAGGTTAAATTGGGAGTGTTACTGGGCATACTTGGTCAAGCCGCATAGTCAATGGATGACTGTTAAATGCATCATAAACGCGGCCGAAAAAGTAGTGCCAGCTCTCATAGATTCTGTTTTTGCAGCCCAGCTCAGCGCAGAAGTCAGCCAGCCGACTCTCCTCAAGCCCATGATGAACACTTGCAGTTTTAAAGACCAAATTCAGAAGTAGCCTTATTTTAGAATGTTGTTTTTTCTTTAAAATTAGATTAGAAAAAGGACGGTCATTTGAAAACCGCATCCTAAATTTTGTAAAAAAACTATTATTAGAATTAGGAAGTAGTATTTTAACCCTTCTCATGCATTTAGAGAAGGGTCCAGAAATTTGTCAAAAACTTGTCCTCGGAACATGCACTTCTGCACCCTCATAGGAGGTTTTGATGAATGGATGGATCGAGATTTATTAATGTTTGCATTTGATGTCTGCTACTAATGTTGCACTTTTGTACTCTTAGTAGATGTTAGAACAAGTAGAGATAAATCGTTTTTGCTTGAACCTTATGAGTAGGATTAGTCATAAATGGTACTTTTATATCTTGGCCATTTCTGCTTATATTCTTAAAGTGATATACAGTTTTCAGTTGTTTATATGTTACTGCATGAATGTATGAGTTACCATTTGGCACTTCTGTATGGTGGAGTCATGTATTTGTGTTTAATATATGAAGAACTTATTATGCGATATGTTGTTCACAACTGTTTTGCCTAACTTTTTATGCAAAGTGGTTTATCTTAATTGATTTCTATTCTTATGATAGCTGAATGATCTTTATTACCAGTTATTGTTTGAAATCTCTTTAGATCGCATAATAGAAGGAATTCACCCTGGGTTAGCGTAGATTAGATGTGTTGTTTCTCATTAGATTACAATAGCATAGAGTTAGTTTAAAAGTTTGAATTAAATTAGCTTTAAGTATTCTTAGATCAGCAACATCCAACTCTGCACACACACACATACACCCTTAGATTGGGAAACTGGTCCCATTATCCCCAGTCGGACCCGCTATACCAAACGGATAAGGAGCTGCCAACCAAGGTCTGGACTGGGTGGGTATCCCCCTTGTTGTCGACCCGATTTTCGGGGCTTCAACAGGTTGGTAGGATCCCCTCCAGCATTACCCTCAAACTTTGGGATGTTTGAGGGAAGCTTAGCTGGAATAGAAGACCAACCAACATGATAGTGTATGGGGTCATTTATCAACTGGTTAAAATCTGGTAGACTTAACCCAACGATAAAGGGGAGCATGGGGATTGTCGGAATGGTTCCTAAGACTATTCCGCTTGATGTGACCACCAGGATAGAACTAGAGCCAACACCAAGTTGGGTTCCTGCACCAACTGTGGGTCTAGACATGGTGAGGATATGCAGTGAAGGAGGCTCGAACTCAGATGAGGAATTGGGTGAACCAGAAGAAGAGTCAGTATGGGGACTCAGAGGGCTATGAACTCGAACCCACCGAGGAGGGGTAATATGCCCAAGTGGAAACTCGAGGTGAAGGCCTAATAGTCTCCACGACAAACTCCTTAGTGGCGCAATGGTGGTAAGACACACATGACACATAAATGGTAAAGGGAGATCAACAATATGCCTTTGTCTCAATGAGGGGAGATAAATTTATTATGTTAAGTCTTGGCTTGGCGGTGTAAACTAAGTGCCCTTTGCTTAAGGTGTGCTTATGTGTGAGAGTGTATTTATTGATTACGCCCATATTGTGTTTGTAAAAAAAGAGAAAATCTCATTGAAAATGAACTGAAATTAACAACAGAAAATGAATGGAAAAACAATTAACTAAACCCCACCCAAATTAGATTTGCAAACACTATGTTGGTTGGTGGCTAAATCGATGGAAAATACACTAAAACGGTCAAGAGATCTAAATATCTATGTGACTGGGATCAAGTGACACTAAGCTGCTAGAAAGTGGTGCACCAACAACAAAAAACTAGAGGGGAAGGTCGCTGCAAAAAATAGGGAGATGGGTGAAACACCTAGGGAAACTGATGGGACCCTAAGGCCAATGACCAAACAAGTTTAAATGTGAAACTATGGATGGTGACAACCTATCTTTATAGATCTAAAACAGAAGGGTATAGATCTGGAAAATGTGGCTCAAAGCACTGTAGAAACTCAAACTACTCACTTAGCTAAACTCCTCCTAGAAAGGTGGAAGCATACTAGTAGCCCTAGGGGGGCTAAATTCGACTTCGACGAGTAAATTAGAGTAGATCAAGGCCTAAGCGGGATGAGACAAAGGTCAGACAACCCAACAGAAAGCTCTCTGCAAAACCTAGAAACAGATCTGAGAAAAACCCTAAAACCCAGAAATCGCAGGTACTGACCTATTTTCTTGTAGGGATCACACTTTTTGGGCTGATAAGTGCACTCTGGCCTCCATATCACACTTTTTGGGCCAAAAAGTGTGATTTATGCTCTGTGGATCCTGGTCGAAAAATCTCAGAAAAAAATATCACCTTTGTCGTGGTTGGTTCCTGTGACCTGCGAAAATGACCAGAAAGCTTGCGGAAGTTAGAAATTTAACAGATCTAGGGTTAAAAAACTAGGAAACATTAAGAGAATTGAAGAAAAGAAGAAACCCTAAGCTAAAACCGAAGGTCACCCAGGCTTTTGGATCTAAAGTAGAAACCCAGCATAGTCACCAATTTTGTTGTAGTGTTTTCTTCTCAAAGATGTATGAAAAAAATCCACTTAAGATTGTGGATGACAAGCAATCTCAACAATATAAATGGCTGCTAAACATTGTAGATCTGTGGTAATTGATAGAAACGAGACCTGCCAAAGTCTGGATCTATGCCACAATCATAGTTAAACAACAAAAAGAAAGAGTAATAACTCCAATCATCCAATGGAAACCAGATATGCAAAGAATAGTTTTTTATTATAACACCTGTGAAGGGAAAAAATAAATGTTACTAGTCCCCCTCTATGGGATGGGTTCTTGTCTTTCCTCAAACTACTTCAGCTTGTGTAGAGTCTCTCTCCTCTATAATGTGTAAACCCAACAAAAATATGGTGTGTGACAATGAAAATAATTAGAGTTACAAGAGTGAGTGCAACAATGAAAATAATCAAAAGTGAATAATGAATGGAAAACCCTTATTTTTATAACAAAATATTGAGTTATCCTCAAATAATGACCAATAATAAAATATTATTGATTCCATCTTTCGAATAACCACTTGGAATATTTTATTATATTTGGTTATGACGGAAAAAAATATTTAAACTTTTATTTAGAAATAATAAATAAATAAATGATTTATTTATCATCTCAAGGAATTAGTTGAAGAATAAGAAACAAATAATGATTTATTTAATTATTCTTAAGGGATTTAGTCAAATTTGAGAAAGAATAATAATTAATTAGTGATTAATTAATTATTCTTAGAGAAAAATAATGATTTATCTGTTTATTTTTCATGATTGGGTCAAATATGACAAGGAACAATAATTGAACAATGGTTTAATTAATTATTCCTAGAAGAAAATAAAATAAATAGTGATTTATTTAATTACTCTCCATGGGTTTAACTATATATTACTTAACAAAGGTGGTATATTAAGTAATTTTTCACAGCGAAAGCAATTTTATTATGGTAAAATTGGATTTACATGGTGTACTTCGATCCATCTAGAAATTAGGCTAGAGGATCAATTTTTTGGTGATAACACTCTACATGCTCATCTTTTCATTATTTCTCTTCTGTTAGGGTTTTAGGGTTTATAGGTATTGTTTTTGGGCTTGTTTCACTCTCTTTATGTTTTTTTTTTAACTATGTTTAGAATTTTTATTTTTTCTGGTGTTTTTTCCAGGAATTTTAAGGCTGCGTCATAACAACCATAAACTAGAGAATACCATAAATTAGAAATTGTAAACAAAATTCAGCTTCTATGTGTGAAATTGTAGACAAAAACCCATAGCATCTGAGTCAATAGAGACAAAAAATTAATCATGCCCAATAAAGAGAACAAAGACAAAAATACCAGAGCATCTGAGTCAAAACACATAGGCCTGATCATTCCTTAATCACAACAATTTGGCAGCTTGTATGCAATAACATGGATGTTTGGTCATGTCATGCCTTTAAGAAAAAATGAATAAATTTTCTTCAAAATCGCTTGGAAGTTTATGGTCTATTTTAAAAGGAAACTATAGTATGTTAGTTTTCAGTTAGTTGAGACACAAATGGAAAATGAACACAAGGTAGTTACAATGGAGGAGACATCTTCATAGCTGCTAAGGAATTCAATTCTGTATGAGCAACAAAAGCCTCTTCCATTGCAAGATGTCAAGGCTTTAGTTATCATTTTAAAGGAGGCATGGTGGCAATTGTTATGGGTAATCCCCTCTAAAACTTCTACATCTCAGAAGACTAATCATTCTTAATCAAATTAAAGGATATTTCCATTATAATCTATCGGATGACTAATGATTCTGAATCAAATCATTTCCATTACAATCTATCAGAAGACTAATCATTCTGAATAAAATCAAAGGAGATTTCCATTACAATCTATCCAAAGAGAGATTCAACATGTTAGCAACTAAACTCATGGCACAATTATAGAATTGGAAGCAACTATAGCTGGCAATGTAAAGAACTGGAGTGTTTTAAGATACAATCAAACACTGTAACTTTTAGTCACCTTTTTCGGTGACCTTAAAAACAAATGAATTTAAAACTTATTTGTTATGAAACCAGCTCACAAAAAGATAGAAAAGAAAGATAAATGCCTTAGAATTCAGCCTCTTCGATGGGGAAACCTCCTTTACATTACACAAATGAACAATTCTTGGAAGATACAAATGACAAGACCTCCTTTCTATATATAGGAGTCTAAGGGGTCATAATGTAATCAGAGCCGACCTAACAATAATAATGTAAGGGCATAACAATTACAATAGTGGGCTTTTATGGGGTACAATAATAAAAATATGGGGACTACAAGGGCACAACAATATAATAAGGGGGTTGCACTAATAACAATAAGGGGCTAGTAGTATAGGGACCTAACATGCCCCTCTCCTTCAAAAAGTGTTGTCCTCAACCCTTGAGTAGTTATGGATGCTTCTGTATAAATTTCTCATCCTCCCGTGTGGAATCTTGAGCAGCTAAGTTCTTCCACTTGATGAGATACTCTGAAATTGATCGATTTCATAGCTATCAGGTTCTTGTTCCATGACTTCTTCAGGTACCAATATGATTTTTCCTTCCTCGTCAAGTTCCAACAATATTGTTTGAACTAGGATGTTGTCACTTATAAACTTCTTTAAGCATGAAACATGGAAAACTGGGAGCACTCGAGAAGATGCATGAAGCTCCAATTTGTATGCCATAGGACCAATGTTTTGCAGTGCCTTGTAAGGACGATAGTACTTTGGTGATAATTTATTATCCTTCTTATTTGATTGAGGGACATTTTTTTGTATGGTTGTATTCGTAAAAATCCCAGTCGCCTATATCAGAACTTCTTTCGATACGATGTTCATTTGCTTGTTGTTTCATTTGATTATGTGCCAAAGTGAGGTTATCCTTTAATAGTTGGATAACTTTTTTTTGTTGAGGGTCTACCTTAACACCTTCATGAGATACAATATGACCCAAGTATTCCACCTCTTGTACTCCAAGGAAACATTTGGAGGTTCTTGCATATAATTATTTCTTGTCTAATAGTCTGAGCACTATATCAACATGTTGAACATGATCCTTCCAAGACTTGTTGTAGATTAGTATAACATCAAAAAATACTAACACAAATTTTCTAAGGAAGGGTTTGAAAATGGAATTCATCAAACCTTTGAATGTAGAAGGTGCATTGGTAAGGAAAAAAGACATGACCAAAAATTCATAATGACCCTCATAAGTTCTAAATGTTGTTTTTGAAATGTCTTCAGTCTTCATTCTGATTTGATGATATCTTGCATGAAGGTCCAACTTGCTGAAGTAAATTGCTCCATGTAATTCATCCAATAATTCATCAATGACAGGAATGGGAAATTTATCTTTAATAGTAATCTTGTTGAACTCCCCATAATATGGACACATGTGCCATGATCCATCCTTCTTTGGTATGAATACCATTGGAGTAGAGAAAGAACTTTGACTAGGTTGAATTATACCAACCTTTAGCATTTTTGCAACCATAAGTTCAATTTCACTCTTTTGTGCAAATGGATAACTGTAAGGCTTGATGTTTGGAGGAATACTTCCTGGAAAAGGAATAGCATGGTCATGATCACAAATAGGTGGGAGGCCTTTGGGAGTCTCAAATACCTTGGAATGATTGTCCAAGACTTTTTGGATATCTGGAGAAATAGATGATTTCGACGTGGGAACCTCTAGTGAACATAATTGTGCAATTACACCACGTTTTTATTCCTTTAGAATCTTTGTCATGCCGTTAGAGCTAATTATCTGTCCCATTTTCTCTGCGATACCCCTTAATTAAACTTCCTTTCTTTCTGAAAAAATAAATAAACAAATAAAAAATAATAATAATAATAATAATAATAATAAATAAATAAAAATTCAAGAAGAGTTCTTGAAATTAAAAGTTATCATACCCAAAGATTGTAGCCATTGGACTCTTAATACAACATCGACACCACCCATTGGAATGGAAAGCATTGGACTATTCAAAACATATTCTCCCATGGAGAGCATGATATTATGGCACTTTCCAGATAAATTTATGGTTCTTCCATTTGAAACCATCACTTGACACTTTGTTTCTGGATATAGGAAGAAATTAAATTCCTTCGCTATCTTACAATGAATAAAATTATAAGTATTGCCCGAATCAATCAACACTATTACCTTTTTCTTCTTGATATGTCCTTCTATATTGATAGTTTGAGGAGTGGTAATTCCTGCCAATTCATTACAATATATGGTTGGATTCATTTATTGATGCTCGAAGTGATCTTTCACTTCTTGAACATTTTTCTTCATGATATGTCCTTCTATCTTAAGAGTTTGAGGAGTGGTAATTCTTACCAATTCTTTACAAGATATGATTGGATTCATTTCTTCTTTCTCTGGGGTTGGTTCCTGGTGTATATCCTTTTCTTTTGATGTTTCTTGATCCTTTTCTTCCTCCTCTTCACAATCTATGTAAAACAATTTCTTCTCAACACACTTATGACCTTTAGTGTATTTTCTATCACAAATGTAACAAATCCCTTTTTCTATTTTTTCTTCCATTTGTTGTGGTGTAAACCTTGTAGGTTGTGGAAGGATAGGAGAAAAAACACTTCCATATTTATAGTTTTGAGTGGTCGGATTCCTTGTTTCCATAATTTTGCTTCCAATTTTTCTTTCCAAACTGAATGCCTTCTCCAATGAATTGAGTTCCCAAAGACAAACCTCATGTTGAATGTTATCCTTTAAAGTCCCTATGAAGATATCAATCGGTTTCTTCTATGGAATATAATTTACCCTTATATTCAATTTTTGGAAGTCCTCAATGTGCTCTGCCATTGAACCCTTTTGTTTGAGATTTATCAATTGGCTAAATAAAGTGTTGCTCTTTGTATCTTAATAATGTGCTATCACTTCCTCCATGAAAAGTGACCAAGTGACAAGTGGTTTACGATAAAAAAAGCCCTATATACCATAAAAATTGATTCGATTTTAAATATAAAGATGAAATATGTACCTTTTGTAACAGTTGTACATCATGTAGATCAAAATATTGATCCATTTATAGTATCCAATTTACCAGATCCTTGCCATCAAACTTCCTCATATCATCTTTTCTTGATTTTAGGAGCTCGATATTGAAATGACTGTAAATCTATAATTTCGAATCTCCAAGGTCTAAAATTGTGACTTGCAGTATCCCTCTGTATCTTCTTTCCAATGCCACCAGTCTGATAGAAAGAGGATTCTCCAAGAAAGAGTTATGCCCAATCTCCCAAGATGACCTTCTTATATACTTTTTCAATAGAGATAATGACAGTGTACGAAGTGTCACGTGTTACTGTTTCGACCTTCAGATCTGCAAACAATACACAAAAATGTAAATTATGTCCACTTTATGTATCTTTTTATGAAATTTCAATCTAATTCTCAGAGAGAATGTTATAACGATTTTCCCATGGTCACCTGTTTGGGATGTAATTAGGGAGCCTTCCGAAACCCTAAATGTCTTGGACTTTATCTCCGAACATATAGCTAAACAAGATCTAAAATTTGGGCCTGAGATTCACCACGATTTCGGCTCAAATGGGTTTTAATTTCATAGTCTGATCCTTCATAAACAACAAAATATACCAAAAATTCCATGATGTCCTGTTTGAGATGGAATTCTGGAGCTTGGAAAAACCATAATTTCTTCAAATCATATCTCTGAAAATATATCGAGACAAGATTTGAGATTTAGACTCGAGGTTCCAAAATATTTCAGCTCAAATGGGTTTTTTTTAGCTTCTGAAACTTCGTAGAAACAAAGTTATATCTAAAATTCCACGATGACCTGTTTGGAGCAGTGAAACCCTAGAATCCAAAGCTTTGATACCAAATGTTATGAAACCAACTCACAAAAAGATAGAAAAGAAAGATGAACACCTTAGAATTCAGTGCCTTGGAGGCGGAACCTCCTTTACATTACACAAATGAACAATTCTTGGATGATACAAATGAAAAGACCTCCTTTCTATATATAGGAGTCTAAGGGGTCATAATGTAATCAGAGCCGACCTAAAAATAATAATGTAAAGGCAGAACAATAAAAATAGTGGGCTATATGGGGCACAATAATAACAATATGAAGACTACATGGGCACAACAATATAATAAGGGGGTTTCACTAATAACAATAAGGGGTTACACTAGTATAATCTATCAGAAGGCCAATGATTTTGAATCAAATCAAAGGATATTTCCATTACAATCTATCAGAAGACTAATCATTCTGAATAAAATCAAAGGAGATTTCCATTACAATCTATCCAAAGAGAGAGTCAACATGTTAGCAATGAAACTCATGGCACAATTGTAGAATTGGAAGCATCTGTAGCTGATAATGTAAAGCATTGGAGTGTTTAAAGATACAGTCAAGCACTACAACTTTTAGTCACCTTTTCCAGTGACCTTAACAACAAATGAATTTAAAACTTATTTCAGCACCTATTCCTAGCATGTGTAAGGAGACAGTTTTCAGTATCGTTCCCGTTTTTTCTGAGGTTGATCAGGATATTATGGATTTGATGCCCTTCTGAGGATACATGATTATGTTCAGGATAAATTTAGGCCTGATATTTATATCAAATACATAGGCTTGATATTTCTATCAAACACATAGGCCTGATATTTCTATCGAATTAAGTCCTGATATATGTGGATGGAGATTCAAGTCGATTCAAACACATAAATTTCTTATTCAAATATATGCAAGTTGCAAGTATTGATTAACCTATTCATATTTAAATTTTAGGAAATAAATAAGATTGAGTTTCTAATATGCATGTTGCAATTATTGATTACCCTTTTCATATTTAAATTTCTTATTCAAATAAGACTGAGTTTTTCTTAGCCCCAAGGGATAGCTCAGTTGGTCGAGTTCCTGTTGCTAAGTGCCTCACTTATCGGGAGGTCATGGGGTCAAATATCCTTGATGCCCTTGCAATTAGGTCTTACTAGTTTGGCCAATGGGTAGATCCCTTCAGGTTGATCTACCTGGATTTTCCCGTGGATGTAGCAGCCACTCAGTGTCCTTAAACCACCCTTAAAAAAATATTGATTTTTTATTGCTGAAACAACTTCCACTAACAAAAATATATTTTAACAATATGCATGTTGTTGCATCCATGCCACGAGTTCCAATTGTAGATTGTATAAGGAATAGGAGGAGGTGAGGGACCAAGGGTGCCCAATTGCGATGCACTTCATTGAAAGAGGAAGCAGTCGATGATGTCAATGCTGCTAATGCTCCATGCAATGATGTTGAGAATGCCCATGTGGTGGGAGATCCTACTGTCCAACCATCTACCACAGAGCCACCCTCAACCACAATACAAGGTGCAAGCTCAACGAAGAATATTAGTGCCATAATAAGGTTGAAAAAGGAATACATGTTAGGTGCAATTTATGACATAGGGTTCAGGGGATATTTAGTACATGCATCTACAAAAAAACATGGAATTGCAGCCTTAAGCATATGTAGAAAATCCTGTAGATTCACAAGCTAATGCAATTTGCTAAAGAAAGAGACGAGAATCTATTTCTACTCTTTACAACTAAAGCCCATAAACATCAAGAACACAGTAATCAATAGAGGAAGAGAATCAAAGGCACATAACACAATAAATATCTAGGGACAGCCACAGCTGAAAACCCCACTATCTGTTTTGTATTAATCCAGAAAATCAAGATGAAATTACAATGCTTGTTCTCTCTAGAACAATCCCAACACTCAACAAATTCAATCTCCAACTCATAAGAAAGTTCAAGGCCAAAGCTTAGCCTCTTCACAAGCTCTCCAAGTCTCTATTCCAATGTGTAATTCGTATGTGTTGAAAAGTGTGCAACAAGAAATGCTTGTTGAGAGTGCAACAAGATGATGGAGCTTAGTGAAAAGAGTCGCCTTCACTAAGTGGGCCAGCAGGCTATTTTTGGCGCAAGTCTACTTTTAGACTATGTCTATTTTTAGACATATGGATCATGTCTATGGATTGCAGGTTGTTGTTTATGGATGATTGGCCAAGTTGGGAAAAATAGATGGACTTCTATTTTTGATGAAAGTGTGAGTGATCACAGTGTGAGTGATCAAAGTCTATTTTTAGACTGGCTGTCAAAAATAGAAAAGTCAAATATTATTGTCTCATAATAATATTTGGACTATAAACTTGACCTTATTCTCTTGGAGCACTTCAGTTTGAGCTACAGAGGTGGCACATGCAGCTGTCAGAAGGAAATACGCTTTTCTTATGAGTCAGTTGAGTTGTTGCATGCATGACTTCAGTTAGAACTCAATCAGTTGAGTTTGGTGGAGTTGATTGTGGAGTTGATGGAGTTGTGTTCAATTTGACTTGGTTAAACTAGTTGTAGTTAGTCTAACTGCAGATAGACTAATGATGAGTTGTTAAACTAATTATTAACTCATGATGCAACTAATGAATACATCAGTTAACTCAGTTTCATGTCAGTGCAGGTTCAGTTCAACAGGGACAGGTGGTAGAGAATCAGATTGCTATCAGTTGTGACTATAGTTGTGCACCAGATCTTGCACAATCAAGGGATTGAGTATGCCAATGAGTTTGCTCACGTATTTTCCCAGTATTGTAGCCTGTGCTCACGTACAACAAAGTGTGAGTGATTATTTTGAGGTGAAATACGAGTTTGGGAAGCCATTCTCATCACTTCTTGAGCAGGTATTGAGCAGTGGAGGCAGGCAAGCAACGGGGGAGATTTGGAGATCAGATCTGAGCTGTATTGTGTGTAACAGGTGGAGCTGGTACTGGATTGCTTGTGATAAGCATTGTACTTTGTAATGTTACATAATTCAATCAATATAATATACAGATAGTGTGGGATTTTTAGCGAGATGATTTCCCCGGGATACATACTGTGTTAATGAGTTTGATTGATGCTTCTATGTGCGCCTGTGAATGTTTCTGCTTCTGCAAATTGATGATCAACGTAGAGGAGATTATGTATTATACATGTTCCGCTTATAATTGTATGATCAGGATACTCTCTGTGAATATGTGTTAAATTATTCAAAATTTCTACATGGTATCGGAGCTGCTTGATTTGTAGAAGAGATTTTTACAGGATATCAAAGCGGGATTGATCATCAGATCTATTATTCAGAAAGTGTTTACATTTTATTTCTTCAGACAGAGTCTGTAATCAGGCCAGGTAGCCTCTAGATTCATCCCTCTTTTGGAAGGTGAGATATCCGGTGAATGCCCAGACAGTCAATCTCTGTACAAGAAATACTTTGTTCTCACGAATTCTAGATCGGAAGCGGTTGAGTTTTGAGATGGTGGAATTCGAATTTAATTCCAAAGCAGGAGCGAAACTCAGAAACATTCAGTGTGAGAATGGAGACAGTATGCCCCAGTATCTCACGAAGTTCACCCAATGCCGGGATGAGCTGGGAAGTGTGGGGGTGACTGTCGGATGAGGATGGTGAGTCTAGCACTCCTTGACCTTCCTAAGAGTTGGCATAGCTACCAGGACTTGGTGAATGGAAGGGAGAAACTGCCAGGATGGGAGAGACTTTGGTCGGATCTTGTGCAGGAGGAGATTAGACGGAGCACCAGAGACAGTTCTTCATCCATGTAGGATGAGGAGAACTGTGCCTTAGCGAGTAAGGCGAGGAAGGGGAAGGAGAAGGTTTCTCTTTTCGAATCCAGTTCTTCTAGTGATGGGAAGAAGGTTGACAAGTCGGAGGTGAGATGCTTTCGTTGTCATGAGGAGGGTTCACGGGTCAGGAACCTGTATGCTCTTGAGGTTCAAGATGCATGCAAAGCCTTGAGTAGTGAGGCAACTGATGGAGAATTGGTGGTTGAGAGGGAGCGTATATTACCTCTCAACATGCAGAGCCAGAAGAAGTCTCAGACGATTATGGAGGAGCCACGATTGGTGCAGCAGCTTCAGGAGGTTGTGGAGGAGCCACAACAAGGGAAGCTGAGAGGAGATCGAGTAGAGGCATCTACTCATCCAGAGACCTCCAGTAGGGGGAAACTTCGAGCCAGGTGGGCTGAGGGATCGCATGCAGCCATACCTCCAGGTAGGAGGTGGGGTGATGTGGATTGATTGTCCCAAGGAGGAGGGGCAGGATCCTTGAGGTACCCAACCTCTTGGATGAGACCTTGCTACGGGAGCCCCAGATGTGTAGTAGCAGGAACTGACTGATTGGGTAGAGACAGATGTGGATGGAGCGGCAGAGAGAGCGACAGTGCATAGCTAGCAGGCTGTAGCAATGCGAGAGGCACAAGTGTTTTGCACAGTGCTAGGTGGCATAGAGAGGTGTGCAATGGTGCGATATGCATGGAGATGTTGCAGTAGCGCAGATGTCAGAGAGGGAGCACTTGTCAGTAGCAGGTAGAGCTTCAGCATCAGAGGGTGTTTTTATCCCAACAGGGAGGTCAGTTGGGAGGTGCAGTGCAGACGCAATGCTGGGAGATAGAACCAACAGCAGCACGGATGCAGTCAGAGATCAAAGTGACAGAGGCTAGAGTAGTCAGATAATGAAGAGCACAGAGATGCAGAGTTTCAGTTGACAGAGGCAATAGCAGTCAAAGACTTTGATGACAGAGCAAGTGGACCAGCCAGATGTGTTGCATGGAGAACATTCCAGAGTTACAGGATCGGGTTTGAGAGGAAGCCTTTCTTGTTGAGAGGGAGTGTTGAAAAGTGTGCAACAAGAAATGCTTGTTGAGAGTGCAACAAGATGATGGAGCTTAGTGAAAAGAGTCGCCTTCACTAAGTGGGCCCGCAGGCTATTTTTGGCGCAAGTCTATTTTTAGACTATGTCTATTTTTAGACATATGGATCATGTCTATGGATTGCAGGTTGTTGTTTATAGATGATTGGTCAAGTTGGAAAAAATAGATGGACTTCTATTTTTTATGAAAGTGTGAGTGATCACAGTGTGAGTGATCAAAGTCTATTTTTAGACTGGCTGTCAAAAATAGAAAAGTCAAATATTATTGTCTCATAATAATATTTGGACTATAAACTTGATCTTATTCTCTTGGAGCACTTCAGTTTGAGCTACAGAGGTGGCACATGTAGCTGTCAGAAGGAAATACTCTTTTCTTATGAGTCAGTTGAGTTTTTGCATGCATGACTTCAGTTAGAACTCAATAAGTTGAGTTTGGTGGAGTTGGTTGTGGAGTTGATGGAGTTGTGTTCAGTTTGACTTGGTTAAACTAGTTGTAGTTAGTCTAACTGCAGATAGACTAATGATGAGTTGTTAAAATAATTATTAACTCATGATGCAACTAATGAATACATCAGTTAACTCAGTTGCATGTCAGTGCATCTTCAGTTCAACAGGGACAGGTGGTAGAGAATCAGATTGCTATCAGTTGTGACTATAGTTGTGCACCAGATCTTGCACAATCAAGGGATTGAGTATGCCAATGAGTTTGCTCACGTATTTGCCTAGTATTGTAGCCTTTGATCACGTCCAACAAAGTGTGAGTGATTATTTTGAGGTGAAATACGAGTTTGGGAAGCCATTCTCATCAGTTCTTGAGCAGGTATTGAGCAGTGGAGGCAGGCAAGCAGCAGGGGAGATTTTGAGATCAGATCTAAGTTGTATTGTGTGTAACAGGTGGATCTGGTACTGGATTGCTTGTGATAAGCATTGTACTTTGTAATGTTACATGATTCAATCAATATAATATACAGATAGTGTGGGGTTTTTAGCGAGATGCTTTCCCCGGGATACATACTGTGTTAATGAGTTTGATTGATGCTTCTATGTGCGCCTGTGAATGTTTCTGCTTCTGTAAATTGATGATCAACATAGAGGAGATTATGTATTATACATGTTCCGCTTATAATTGTATGATCAGGATAATCTCTGTGAATATGTGTTAAATTATTCAAAATTTCTACATGGTATCGGAGCTGCTTGATTTGTAGAAGAGATTTTTACAGGATAGCAAAGCGGGATTGATCATCAGATCTTATTATTCAGAAAGTGTTTACATTTTATTTCTTCAAGCAGAGTCTGTAATCGGGCGAGGTAGCCTCTGGATTCATCCTTCTTTTGGAAGGTGAGATATCCGGTGAATGCCCAGACAGTCAATCTCTGTACAAGAAATACTTTGTTCTCACAAATTCTAGATCGGAAGCGGTTGAGTTTTGAGCTGGTGGAATTCGAATTTAATTCCAAAGCAGGAGCGAAACTCATAAACATTCAGTGTGAGAATGGAGACAGTATGCCCCAGTATCTCACGAAGTTCACCCAATGCCGGGATGAGCTGGGAAGTGTGGGGGTGACTATCGGATGAGGATGGTGAGTCTAGCACTCCTTGACCTTCCTAAGAGTTGGCATAGCTACCAGGACTCAGTGAATGGAAGGGAGAAACTACCAGGATGGGAGAGACTTTGGTCGGATCTTGTGCAGGAGGAGATTAGACGGAGCACTAGAGACAGTTCTTCATCCATGCAGGATGAGGAGAACTGTGCCTTAGCGAGTAAGGCGAGAAGGGGAAGGAGAAGGTTTCTCTTTTCGAATCCAGTTCTTCCAGTGATGGGAAGAAGGTTGACAAGTCGAAAGTGAGATGCTTTCGTTGTCATGATGAGGGTTCACGGGTCAGGAACCTGTATGCTCTTGAGGTTCAAGATGCATGCAAAGCCTTGAGTAGCGAGGCAACTGATGGAGACTTGGTGGTTGAGAGGGAGCGTATATTACCTCTCAACATGCAGAGCCAGAAGAAGTCTTAGACGATTGTGGAGGAGCCACGATTGGTGCAGCAGCTTCAGGAGGTTGTGGAGGAGCCACAACAAGGGAAGCTGAGAGGAGATCGAGTAGAGGCATCTACTCATCCAGAGACCTCCAGTAGGGGGAAACTTCGAGCCAGGTGGGCTGAGGGATCGCATGCAGCCATACCTCCAGGTAGGAAGTGGGGTGATGTGGATTGATTGTCCCAAGGAGGAGGGGCAGGATCCTTGAGGTACCCAACCTCTTGGATGAGACCTTGCTACGGGAGCCCCAGATGTGTAGTAGCAGGAACTGACTGATTGGGTAGAGACAGATGCGGATGGAGCGGCAAAGAGAGCGACAGTGCAGGGAATCCCAGGACAGCGCATAGCTAGCAGGCTGTAGCAATACGAGAGGCACAAGTGTTTTGCACAGTGCTAGGTGGCATAGAGAGGTGTGCAATGGTGCGAGATGCGTGGAGATGTTGCAGTAGCGCAGATGTCAGAGAGGGAGCACTTGTCAGCAACAGGTAGAGCTTCAGAATCAGAGGGTGTTTCTATCCCAATAGGGCGGTCAGTTGGGAGGTGGAGTGCGGACGCAATGCTAGGAGATAGAACCAGAAGTAGCACAGATGCAGTCAGAGATCAAAGTGACAGAGGCTAGAGCAGTCAGATACTAAAGAGCACAGAGATGCAGAGTTTCAGTTGACAGAGGCAATAGCAGTCAGAGACTTTGATGACCGAGCAAGTGGACCGGTCAGATGTGTTGCATGGAGAACATTCCAGAGTTACAGGATCGGGTTTGAGAGGAAGCCTTTGTTGTTGAGAGGGAGTGTTGAAAAGTGTACAACAAGAAATGCTTGTTGAGAGTGCAACATGATGATGGAGCTTAGTGAAAAGAGTCGCCTTCACTAAGTGGGCCCGCAGGCTATTTTTGGCGCAAGTCCATTTTTAGACTATGTCTATTTTTAGACATATGGATCATGTCTATGGATTGCAGGTTGTTGTTTATTCAATTTGGGAAAAATATATGGACTTCTATTTTTTATGAAAGTGTAAGTGATCACAGTGTGAGTGATCAAAGTCTATTTTTAGACTGGCTGTCAAAAATAAAAAAGTCAAATATTATTGTCTCATAATAATATTTGGACTATAAACTTGATCTTATTCTCTTGGAGCAGTTCAGTTTGAGCTACAGAGGTGGCACATGCAGCTGTCAGAAGGAAATATGCTTTTCTTATGAGTCAGTTGAGTTGTTGCATGCATGACTTCAGTTAGAACTTAATCAGTTGGGTTTGGTGGAGTTGATTGTGGAGTTGATGGAGTTGTGTTCAGTTTGACTTGGTTAAACTAGTTGTAGTTAGTCTAACTGTAGATAGACTAATGATGAGTTGTTAAACTAATTATTAACTCATGATGCAACTAATGAATACATCAGTTAACTCAGTTGCATGTCAGTGCATCTTCAGTTCAACAGGGACAGGTGGTAGAGAGTCAGATTGCTATCAGTTGTGACTATAGTTGTGCACTAGATCTTGCACAATCAAGGGATTGAGTATGCCAATGAGTTTTCTCACTTATTTGCCCAGTATTGTAGCCTTTTCTCACGTCCAACAAAGTGTGAGTGATTATTTTGAGGTGAAATACGAGTTTGGGAAGCCATTCTCATCAGTTCTTGAGCAGGTATTGAGCAGTGGAGGCAGGCAAGCAGCGGGGGAGATTTGGAGATTAGATCTGAGATGTATTGTGTGTAACAGGTGGAGCTGGTACTGGATTACTTGTGATAAGCATTGTACTTCGTAATGTTACATGATTCAATCAATATAATATACAGATAGTGTGGGGTTTTTAGCAAGATTCTTTCCCTGGGATACATACTGTGTTAATGAGTTTGATTGATGCTTCTATGTGTGCCTGTGAATGTTTCTGCTTCTGTGAATTGATGATCAACGTAGAGGAGATTATGTATTATACATGTTTCGCTTATAATTGTATGATCAGGATAATCTCTGTGAATATGTGTTAAATTATTCAAAATTTCTACATGGTATCAGAGCTGCTTGATTTGTAGAAGAGATTTTTACAGGATATCAAAGCGGGATTGATCATCAGATCTATTATTCAGAAAGTGTTTACATTTTATTTCTTCAGGCAGAGTCTGTAATTGGGCCAGGTAGCCTCTGGATTCATCCTTCTTTTGGAAGGTGAGATATTCGGTGAATACCCAGAGAGTCAATCTCTATACAAGAAATACTTTGTTCTCACGAATTCTAGATCTGAAGCGGTTGAGTTTTGAGCTGGTGGAATTCGAATTTAATTCCAAAGCAGGAGCGAAACTCAGAAACATTCAGTGTGAGAATGGAGACAGTATGCCCTAGTATCTCACGAAGTTCACCCAATGCCGGGATGAGCTGGGAAGTGTGGGGGTGACTGTCGGATGAGGATGGTGAGTCTAGCACTCCTTGACCTTCCTAAGAGTTGGCATAGCTACCAGGACTCGGTGAATGAAAGGGAGAAACTGCCAGGATGGGAGAGACTTTGGTCGGATCTTGTGCAGGAGGAGATTAGACGGAGCACTAGAGACAGTTCTTCATCCATGCAGGATGAGGAGAACTGTGCCTTAGCGAGTAAGGCAAGGAAGGGGAAGGAGAAGGTTTTTCTTTTCGAATCCAGTTCTTCCAGTGATGGGAAGAAGGTTGACAAGTCGAAGGTGAGATGCTTTCGTTGTCATGAGGAGGGTTCACAGGTCAGGAACCTGTATGCTCTTGAGGTTCAATATGCATGCAAAGCCTTGAGTAGCGAGGCAACTGATGGAGACTTGGTGGTTGAGAGGGAGCGTATATTACCTCTCAACATGCAGAGCCAGGAGAAGTCTCAGACGATTGTGGAGGAGCCACGATTGGTGCAGAAACTTCAGGAGGTTGTGGAGGAGCCACAACAAGGGAAGCTGAGAGGAGATCGAGTAGAGGCATCTACTCATCCAGAGACCTCCAGTAGGGGGAAACTTCGAGCCAGGTGGGCTGAGGGATCGCATGCAGCCATACCTCCAGGTAGGAGGTGGGGTGATGTGGATTGATTGTCCCAAGGAGGAGGGGCAGGATCCTTGAGGTACCCAACCTCTTGGATGAGACCTTGCTACGGGAGCCCCAAATGTGTAGTAGCAGGAACTGACTGATTGGGTAGAGACAGATGCGGATGGAGCGGCAGAGAGAGCGACAGTGCAGGGAATCCCAGGACAGCGCATAGCTAGCAGGCTGTAGCAATGCGAGAGGCACAAGTGTTTTGCACAGTGCTAGGTGGCACAGAGAGGTGTGCAATGGTGCGAGATGCATGGAGATGTTGCAGTAGCGTAGATGTCAGAGAGGGAGCACTTGTCAGTAGCAGGTAGAGCTTCAGCATCAGAGGGTGTTTCTATCCCAACAGGGAGGTCAATTGGGAGGTGCAGTGCAGACGCAATGCTGGGAGATAGAACCAGCAGCAGCACGGATGCAGTCAAAGATCAAAGTTACAGAGGCTAGAGCAGTCAGATATTGAAGAGCACAGAGATGCAGAGTTTCAGTCGACAGAGGCAATAGCAGTCAGAGACTTTGATGACAGAGCAAGTGGACCGGCCAGATGTGTTGCATGGAGAACATTCCAGAGTTACAGGGTCGGGTTTGAGAGGAAGCCTTTCTTGTTGAGAGGGAGTGTTGAAAAGTGTGCAACAAGAAATGCTTGTTGAGAGTGCAACAAGATGATGGAGCTTAGTGAAAAGAGTCGCCTTCACTAAGTGGGCCCGCAGGCTATTTTTGGCGCAAGTCTATTTTTAGACATATGGATCATGTTTATGGATTGCAGGTTGTTGTTTATGGATGATTGGTTAAGTTGGGAAAAATAGATGGACTTCTATTTTTGATGAATGTGTGAGTGATCACAGTGTGAGTGATCAAAGTCTATTTTTAGACTGGCTGTCAAAAATAGAAAAGTCAAATATTATTGTCTCATAATAATATTTGGACTATAAACTTGATCTTATTCTCTTGGAGCACTTCAGTTTGAGCTACAAAGGTGGCACATGCAGCTTTCAGAAGGAAATACACTTTTCTTATGAGTCAGTTGAGTTGTTGCATGCATGACTTCAGTTAGAACTCAATCAATTGAGTTTGGTGGAGTTGATTGTGGAGTTGATGGAGTTGTGTTCAGTTTGACTTGGTTAAACTAGTTGTAGTTAGTCTAACTGCAGATAGACTAATGATGAGTTGTTAAACTAATTATTAACTCATGATGCAACTAATGAATAGATCAGTTAACTCAGTTGCATGTCAGTGCAGGTTCAGTTCAACAGGGACAGGTGGTAGAGAATCAGATTGCTATCAGTTGTGACTATAGTTGTGCACCAGATCTTGCACAATCAAGGGATTGAGTATGCCAATGAGTTTTCTCACGTATTTGCCCAGTATTGTAGCCTTTGCTCACGTCCAACAAAGTTTGAGTGATTATTTTGAGGTGAAATACGAGTTTGGGAAGCCATTCTCATCAGTTCTTGAGCAGGTATTGAGCAGTGGAGGCAGGCAAGCAGCGGGGGAGATTTGGAGATCAGATCTGAGTTGTATTGTGTGTAACAGGTGGAGCTGGTACTGGATTGCTTGTGATAAGCATTGTACTTTGTAATGTTACATGATTCAAACAATATAATATACACATATTGTGGGGTTTTTAGCGAGATGCTTTCCCCGGGATACATACTGTGTTAATGAGTTTGATTGATGCTTCTATGTGCGCCTGTGAATGTTTCTGCTTCTGTAAATTGATGATCAACGTAGAGGAGATTATGTTTTATACATGTTCCGCTTATAATTGTATGATCAGGATAATCTCTGTGAATATGTGTTAAATTATTCAAAATTTCTACAGTGTGAAGGATAACTTGTATTTAAATGGAAATAAAACCTCTAAAAAATGTGCAATCCCTCAAGGATCGGTTACGGAATACATGCACTATAAATGCAACTCATAAAAATCTAAAACAAATAGTACATTGTCCCTTCACTCTAGTCTCAACTAGGCCTTTCAGAATCGACATGCATGAGTTTCTGATGAGTAAATATTAAATTAACTAAAGTAGAACTGGTGGAGTTCATTAGTGACACCACTAACTGTTAACTCACTATTAGTTCTCTCAATCAGTTTGAGAACTAATTTAACTGAACTGACTCATAAAACTAAGTCTTCTATTTTACAACTCATAATTAACTCACATTAGACTCCAACGAAGCAGGGAGAACATACACATGACAACATAAATACTTCCAACTTGAATTTCCTAAGTTAAGTAAGTTTAATAAACTTAATTAACTAATTTTAAGTTTCTATGAGAATAGAATTCACAGTTTAATTCAAGGAAAAATTAGACTGGAATTTCTTGTTTCCATTTCTCAAGACTCCCGCTCAACAAGAAAGGGATTATCAACTACCTCAATCCTCTCTATGTGAAACTCAAATTTACATGTTGACAATTCCTTTGTCAAGATGTCAGCATCTTGCTCCTCCTTGGGAATGTCATCTAACAACATGATACACTTTAATACGAAATCTCTAGGATGATGATACTAGATATCAATATGCTTGGCCCAATCATGAAATACTAAATTTTCAAAGAGTTTGATACAACTCTGGTTATCACAATAAATCACTATCGGATCCATATGCTAACCAAACAAACTAACCAGGATTTTCCTCATCTAGATAGCCTCAAATGCTACCTAACTTGCAGCCATGTACACTGCCTTTGGCGAACTAAGTGTAACCGAGATATGTTTCCTACTGTACCAAGAAACTTCTGCTGACCCAATACTAAAGATGCTTCCTGATGTGCTCTTCCTGTCGGATGGACTCCCTACCCAATTTGCATTAGTGAATCCTTGAAGCTTCACTCCCTCTATCCATTTGTACCATAACCCAAACTGAGTAGTGCCTCTGAGGTATCTCAATACATGCTTTGCCGCCTTCCAATACAAATTGTTATGCCTAACCATCACTCGACTAAGTTGGTTAATTGCATAACACATATCCGGTCGTGTGTTCACAAAGTACATGAGTGAACCCACAAGCTGCCTGTAAACAGTAGCTTCCACTACTTCCCCTGAGGTAGCATCCTCCTTCCTCCAGTTACCATCTAGAGGAGTCTCCATGGGTTTACTTCTCTCCATGCGAAATCTCCTAAGTATCTCATTGGCATACTTTCCTTGAGATACAAACAACTCCCCATCTCCCTACCATACCTCCATGCCAAGAAAGTAATGCATGAGCCCCATGTCCTTCATCTCAAACTCTCTTGCAAGGTCCTCCTTGCAAGATTTGATGAGCTTCTCATCACCTGTCAGTATGAGATCATCTACATAAAGTACAATGATCAACAACTTACATTCCACCACTATGTGATACAAGTTGGCATTCATTTCACTCTTCATGAAGCCCAACCCAGTGAAGTAGCTATCTATCCTAGTGTACCAAGCATGGGGTACTTGCTTCAGCCCATACAACGCTCTCTTGAGTCAGCACACATGCGACTCACGGTCTAAGGTTTCAAAACCTTTGCGTTGCTCTATGTACACCTCTTCCTCAATCATGCCATTGAGGAAGGCAATCTTCACATCCATTTGATGGATCTTCCAACCCATTTGTGCTGATAGTGCCAATATAGATCTGATTGACGAGTACCTTGAACCAGGTGCAAAGGTCTCATCATAGTTAATCCCCTCTACCTGTGAAAATCCATGGGCCACAAATATGGCCTTATGCTTCTCCACACTACCATATGTAGCTTTCTTTACCTTGTAAAGCCAATGGAAGCTCACAATTGACTTGTCCTCAGGTCTCTGGACCACATCCAAAACACTGTTTTGAACTATGGAGTCATACTCCTCCACCATTGCCTCAACCAAAACCAACTGTTGCACTTCTGCCTAAAAGGAAGATGGCTCTGTCACAACACATGCACCCATAAGTTCCATGTATCCAATGTACCTCTCTGGTGACCTCCTTTATCTGTGATGAGAAGAGGGTGCTCCCACATTCTCCCGTGCATCATCCAACAATCTGTCAGCCTCTCTAGCACGCTTTCTTCCCTCTCTGAAAGACTCTACCTGAGTGGATGTCTCCACTCTTTGAACCTCTACATGTGGATGCTCCACATCAATCTGAGGACCCTCAACCTTAGGAGCTAAAATCTCCTCATCCACATGTAGCTTAAGCTCCCTCCCAAGGGATACTCACATGGCCTTCTCCTCATCGAACCTGATATCCCTACGAACCACTGTCATTCGAATGGTTGGCATGTACACCCAATAGTTGTGGGGTGTATCAGTGTACCCCAAAAAGATCCCCAACTCTGCTATTGGCTCAAGCCTATTCTGTGCATATTTGGTCACATGGAAATAAACCGATGAACCAAGAATCCTTAAGTGACCGAAATCTAGCCTCTTACCCAAATAAGCCTCCTATGGTGTCTTCATCTCAAGTATCCAATGTGGGCTACGGTTCTGAACATAAACCGTTGTGTTGCATGCCTCAACCCACAAGTGTGGTGGTAGGCCCTGATCATGCAACATCACCCTTGCTGCCCCTACTATTCTCCTGTTCTTCCTCTTGGCAACCCCATGTTGTTGAGGGTTATGGGGTGTCGTCAACTCTTGTTTAATCCCTTCCACTACACAGAAGTTCTTAAACTCATTGGAGACATAATCACCATCGTTATCACTCTGTAGAGATTTAACCATCTTTCCAGACTCTTTCTTTACCAATGCTTTGAACTCACAAAACTTTTTGAAAGTTTGATCCTTTTTCTGCATAAAAAATACCCAACATTTATGAGAATAGTCATCAACAAATATAACATAATATTGTGGCTGGCTATGGATGCTGTTGAGAATGGTCCACACACATCTGAATGGAATCTCTCCAGAATAGACTCTGCTCGACTGTCTTTGTCTCCAAATGAAGACTTGGTGTATTTCCCCAAAGTACAACCCTTGCATGTATCAACTTTCTCAAGCGTACCTTTGTGAAGACCGGTAGAGATTTGCTACAATATCTTCAAAGCCCCATGATGCAAGTGGCCCAATCACCTGTGCCACAACTTACCAATGTCTCAGATCAACATCTTTTTAGCTTTGGAACTCAAAGAACCACAATCATCTACCTCTATCTTATAGAGACTCTCGACTCGAATACCTATCTTATTTACTTGACCCATGGCTATGTGTTGAAGAAACATCTTTCCTTTCGAAAAGATCACATCATAGACCCTATCCTCAAGCATGGAAATAGGTACCAATTTCTTCGTCAGTCCGGGTACATGCATAACATTCTTCAAGGTGAATGGATTCACATTCTCCCTCTGAAAAGTAATAGCATCCACACCAATAACACTATACTTACCGTCATCACCCATCTCGATATGCATCTTGAGATCTTTCTCCTGTAGTTCACTGAATAACTCTTTGTTTCCAATCATGTGTAAAGAAGCTCCATTGTCTAAGTACCATACACTTCCCATCATTGAAGACACCATGCATTCAATGAGGGAAAAATCCAATTTGAATTATGAGGCCAAGGCCTCACCCGTCACTCCTCCTTAGGACTTCTCCTTGAACTTATTCAATGGAAAATTTGTAGCAAAGTGACCCATATTGTGACAATGAAAGCATTTAACTTTCATCATGTCCTTGTTCTTACCTCCATGATAAGAATCTGATTTAGAATGGGAAAGTTTACCTTTCCCCTTCCTTGCCTTGATTGATAAGGAATAGCTCTCTTCATCATCAGTCCTTGATGAAGAGCCATCCCTGGAGTTCCTCCTAATCTCATCCTACATCAAATCCGACCATAGTTATTCCCAATCTAGTAGCTTCTCCCGACCATTGGCAAAGTCCTGATAACTATACCAACTCTTTGGGATTCCAAGAAGAGCAAGGCTCACCATATCTTCCTCGAAAACCGTGATTCCAACACTTCCAAGTTCATCATGACATTGAATGAACTTGGTTAAGTAATTTGAAATTGTCTCACCTTTCTCCATCTTGATTTTACGAAGTTTATCCTTCAGTGCCAACTTCCTTTGATCACTACTATTCTGATACAAGTCCATCAATGTTTTCCACATAGCATACGGGGTTTCCTTTCCATGGAGACTTGAGACAATATGATCTCAAACTCCCTCAAGGATTATCCACCTTACCTTCACTACACACTTCTTCAACTCATCCAAGTTTTGTGCATCAGTGGCTATTGGCTTAGGAATTTCTTGTCAACAAATTCCTTCAAGCCATTGTCCTCTAGCACAACCTCTATCCTATCCCTACAGACTATGAAATTCGAGCTATCTTCAAAGGCATACTCAAGCCTTAACCCATGGAATATCGTTTGTCGATCCTGAAGTATGTATTGCAAATTCGACTTTCACCTATAACCTAGAAACTCAAAACTTCGAAATCTCCTCTAGAGAACTGATTTTAAATCACCGATGTCTCCCTCATCCAAACTCCAATTCAACTGATTTTGTTTTTGAATTTGGGTATCTTTTCCCAAGGAATCAAGATCTGCAATTTGTTTCTGAAACTTTTGCACACAAATTTTCAGATATTCTCTGCAAACTCTCAGCCCAAAAAACAACCTTCCTCTGATACCATGTAGAAAATATTGTAGATTCACAAGCTAATGCAATTTGCTAAACCAAGAGACAAGAATATAATTCTAATATTTATAGTGGAGGCCCATAAACATCGAGAAAACAATAATAAATAGAGGAAGAGAATCAAAGGCACATAACACAATAAATATTTGAGGAAAGCCACCACTCAAAACCCCACTATTTGTTTTGGATTAATCCAAAAAAACAAGATGAAATTACAATGCTTGTTCTCTCTAGAAGAATCCCAGCACTCAGCAAATTCAATCTTCAACTCATAAGAAAGTTGAACCAAACCTTAGCCTCTTCATAAGCTCTCCAAGTCTCTATTCCAATATGTAATACCTATGAAGGATAGCTTGTATTTAAAGGGAAATAAATCATCTAAAAACTACACAATCCCTCAAGGATCAGTTCTGAAGGCATGCACTATCAGTGAAACTTAGAAAAATCTAAACCAAATAGTACATTGTCTTTGCACTCTAGTATCAATTGGGTCTTTCTCAGAATCGACATGCATGATTTTCTGATGAGTAAAAATTCAGTTAACTAGAGTAGCACTGGTGGAGTTATTTAGTGATACCACTGACTGTTAACTCACTATTAGTTCTCTCAATTAGTTAGAGAACTAATTAACCGAACTGACTCATGAAACTGAGTGTTATATTTTACAACCCATAATTAACTCACACTGGAATCCTACAAAGTAGGGAGAACATACACATGACGACATAAAGACTTCCAACTCGAATTTCCTAAGTTAAGTTTAATAAACTTAATTAACTAATTTTAAGTTGCTATGAGAATAGAATTTGAATTTAATTCATAGTTTAATTCAAGGACAAATTAAACTAGAATGTCTTATTGCCATTTCTCAATAGCATACATTATTGGATTAATGGGCACACTCATGCAAAGCGTAGAGGGCATGTTATTGTTATGACTGAAGAGGAAGAGGTTGAGGTGGTTATGTGGTATCAAGAGATGGCCTAAATGGGACATGGGTTAGAGTTGATACAACTCAAATCCACAGTAGCTCAAATCTGTCAAGGGAGGCCAAACCCCTTCAAAGATGGGTTTCCTAGCAAATCTTGGTGGAGTGGTTTAAAAAAAGGCATCCAGACCTTGTCTTACGAATAACGAAGGGCCTTGATAGAGACAAGGTTTTAAATTTATGCTCTGCAATTGTGTCTAAGTTATATGACACCCTTTCCTATGCATATGAGAAACACGATTATGCCCCAAACCATATCTAGAACTATGACGAAGCTAGCTTACAGGCTGGAAGAAATTGTGGCATGTGGGTAATTTCCAAGAGAGAAAGCAGAAATGTGCCAAAAAATTTTCCTAGGAGAAGGGAGTGGATCACTATACTTTGTTGTGTCAATGCAATTGGTTCTTCAATCCCAGGGTTTCATTTATTCAAAGGAAAAACACAACTTAAAAATATATATATGGAATTGTGAACTAGCTGCATGAATGGATGCACATCCCCATGCATGTATGATAAAGGAACTCTTCTTGAATTGGCTTCTTCACTTTGTTGCATCTGTTCCAAGTGGTGTCTCACCTTAAAATATACACCTACTAATTTTAGATGGCCATGGAAGCCACATGGTTGTGTAGACAATCGAGGAGGCCAACCATTTGAGCATTGACCTATTAATATTGCTAGCTCATACCACTCACAGATTGAAACCCCTTGATGTCAGTGTGTTTGCGACTTTCAAGAACTATTTCAGGGCAGATCGAGCTTCATGGTTGGAAAAGAATCCAGGGGTGGGGGTAAAAAAAATTGAGCTAGCTGAGCTTGCAAGTAAATCATTTTAAAGGGCTCTAACACCTTCTAATATTAAGGCCAGATTTAGGAGGACTAGAATTTGGCTACTAAATGTCTAGTCTCTTATTAATGATACTAGTTGCATCCAGGCATTTGTTGTGGAAGGTCAGGAAGTAGAGGACTTACATGACCAAGTTGATGCTCAAGAAGATGTGGATTGGCATGAAGATGATATAGCTGCTAAAGGTATGACATGCCTTTCTCAAGGTAACTTCTATGATGATGAACATGTATGTGAGACACAATTCAGTGATGAACCAATTGTCAATAACATGGAGGCTACCATACCCACTAAAGCACCTACTAATTCTACATGTGATATTCCAAATGAGGCAGTTGATCATGAAAATGACAATGCAAATGTGGTTTCAAATGAAAATGTAACAATAATCAACAATGGCCAATTGATTATTCCAACCAAAGTAACCCCACCATCATTGTTGGAAGAGGCCATGATGAATAACAACCAACATAATGTGTCATCCACCAACGATGAAAGCATGGAAATGCCTTCTCAACTAGCAGAGTTGAGCACTAAACTTGTTCATTATTTTGTGGATGATGGATCACTGGAAGAAGAGTTTATTTAGAATTAAGTACCAAACGAGGACAACAACAGGGTTCAACTAGTTTTCCCTGAGGTTGAAAGGCAAATTTCAAGCCATCAAGAGTATGTGACAATGGATCAAACAATACATGGTAGGTTCCTAAATCTACCAGTAAAGAGAGTGAAGCCATCATCAATGCATTCAGGAATAGACTATCTTCAGTTAGAGAGGAGTTCACAGTTACTCACCTCTAAAGAATATATGAACCTAATGTTCAAGTTTGAGCATAGAAAAATTGAAATTCAGGAATCTAAACAAAGAAAGAAGGAGTTGGCCAAGGAAAAGAGAGATTCAAGGATTGCAAAAGTAGCAGCTCAAGAAAAGGAAAGGCTTGAAAGACCAAAAACAAGGGAAAAGAAGGAACATCAAAAACAATCGGCAAGGCAAGAGAGGGAGGAAGGAAAGTCTCAACAAGTGCTGGAAAAGGAAGGGGTTACAAACATGGAAGAGTATGGGGCAAGTTAGTTGGAGGAAAACAAGATGATGTCCAACACTATGGACCACATTGTATATCATACACAATCATACCAGGACTTGATTGTTACAGGGAAAAGTGTCTACACAGAACTACTTATCCCACTAAGGTGTGATAGCTACCTTAGAAACAAACAGAGTAAAGATACTTTCGTTTTTCCTTTATGAAGTATAGATGAGAGAAGAACAAAGAAGACCAACCTCTGTCGTGTGCTAATCTCCTAGTTCGATTCCTCTCTCTCTTGATAGTCTTTCGCTACTTGTTCCCTTGCACGCCCAGCTTTACAGAGTACCTGTAAGATCACAGTAGCATAGCACGATACAAGAACATGGATCTATAACCATAAACAATCTAGGATCAGATGTAAATTGACCATACAATGCAGAAAACATAAATGACACAAGAGTATGGAGGAAAACTCAAATAGCTTTTATTGATAAACAAGAAAGGGCCAAGGGAGTTACAACCAGTTGTTCTGACCCAGCATCATCCCCTCAGCAAGGAAGCCCCTCTTCACCTCATACAAATCTTAGATCACCCAACAATCTGATGTTGTCTCAAGAAACCAACAGCAATTCCTTACAATATGCAAAATTCCAGCCTCCAGATCTCTGGGATGAGGGATCCATATATAGATATCTGTAAAGGAGATGAGTCAGCTTGTGATTTGATTAGTGTCTTCCCTCTGATAGTTCTTGCTTCCACTTGGAGATTGATGATCTCTTACTCATCCTTGGTCGAATTCAAAGAGGCAAGTGTCACAGGAGAAGTTTCTCGAAGTTTCCATGCCTCTCCACCTCGCGGAATGACACTGCCATTTGTCACTTCTCACCCATCGCACCCCATAGAAGGGATTTTTGAAATGCAACGCACCCACACAGTGTGTTTAGGTGAGATGCAACGCACTTTGCCTATGGAGCAGCTGAAATGATCCTGTTTTAACCAGTTTTGAGCATTTTTTTATGGAGAACTTCTGGGAGAAGCTCTAATCAGTTGACCTTGTTCCTTTAGGGGTTAGAACAACACTTTTAGGGACTTAGGAGCCCTTGGTTTATGGATATTTCATGCTTGGGGTTGTAGTGCCCAAAAATGTCTATAACAGTTGCCCCCTAAAGCATGAGGTCGTTAATCTTTTGATGTCGGGTGAAATGCTTTATTATGAGGATCCGAAGTTCTTTCAAGCTGGGAGGAGACCTGTAATAAGATACAATACAATACATTATCTTCATAATATTTTCATGATCTAGCTGAGGCGGGCATTCCCATGCTCAGCTTTATAAATTCATTTTCATGTACATAGGACAGATAATCATCTGAGTGTAGACTGATGATTCTGGTAGAGTCATCATCCCTTTGATTGGATGATTATCTGTGCAGCAATGATGTACATTTGATGTCTTTATTTCTCTGAATATATATCGCAGCCTGGATGGATGAAACTAGATCTGGGGTCTTCAATCTCGTTTGATCTTCACTCGAAGTACAAGTCTATCCATGTGAGAGAGGTTCTGGAGTCGAACATGGAAAAACATCGCCTGATTACCAGCCAATGATGTAAGCTGTTAACAGGCGCGAGAGGAATCACCGATAATGATAATGACCCTCAAGGTATTGCAGTACAATTCACGTGGTGTGAATAAAGGACTTGGCGTCGAACACCACGCAAAATCTTTCGGTCGAAGGCCATTGATGTAAACCTGTTGCCGGAAGTGAGAAACTTGCCATTGAGGCATGCAAGCTTCAAAGTACTGAACGGGGTGTTCCTAGATCGACTTCTTGGATAATGAGCTGATGTCGACAAGAAGTGATCCGTCACAGGAGGGCCTTAATGAATCCCACATCAATGACACGAAACGGAGCAAATGATTTTAATGGAGGTGAAAACGATCTGATGACATACGGTTCAGGGTGGCGGTCATGAAAGAATGGAGTGTAAATGTATTGTAGCGGGTGAGACACAGGTGAATTCTCTGAATGACTTCTCTTGAACATATCAGCGACACTGACATGATGGATTGGTAGCATTACCCCAAATGTGGATGGTGTGATGGGACCATGGTGATGTGACTGGTGAATGAAACAACCCAACCCGACTTGGATGCGGAGCGAAAGTGTCATGTTCAAGAGTGACTAGCTACCAACAAAGTTTCTTCAAGTTTTCTTCCCAATTTTTCCCCAGTCATTGCTGACCAGTACCTCTTTATTTTTGTCAAGCTTGAGGAGGATAACATATGCTTGTTCTATAATTTGCCCTTCGGGCAAACCCATCGCTATGTTTTAACGAGCCTAGCGATAGTGAAACTCGTTCTTGTCTGCTATGGACAAGTTTGTCGCTATTAAGTTTTAACGAGTTTAACAACAAAGACAACTCAGTCCTTTTCAATTTTATAGAGTCTGAAAAGGAATGTAAAGGAAACTCCAAAATTCCTTTTTCGTCATCTAATCCCTTAAGTCCGAAAAATTATAAAACAATACAAAAGGGATAAATTTTCGATACTTTTAACAAGCCGAACAAAACAAGCGTTCGATCTTTTTGTGTAATAATCCCTCAGGTCCAAAAAGATTAAAATTTAGAGGAGGGATAGCACTTCCGGTCCCTTTAACGAGTTGGAGAGGCCAATGGCTCGGCAATATTTTCATATTTTACGAGTCAGTTGAAAAGAGCTTAAAGGAGACTCGTCTTTTGAGGAACGAGTGATAAAATTAGGTAGCAGTTGATTCCAGGTAAGGTTTGGAATGTTCCAATCACGACAGTGTTACAAGGATGGCTAGTGAGATCACTCTTCGCAGCTGTTCCTCAAAAGGGGTAAACAATCAAATGGAGGTGAATGATCAACCAATACAGAGTGGAGGTGATGATGAGAACACGACCAAGGCTTTTAAAGGTTAAAGTACTACATTCAGGATGGTTATTTACCGGGAAATAGTCCATTTTTTAATGAGCTTAAACGCGAGGGGAAACATTTGCTCATGGCTTATGTTTATTTTTTAACGAGCTTGAACTATGCGCTAAAACTACTCGATTAATCCGGTCGTATAATAAGAATGTCCCATTTAAAAACGACGATTTTTCAAATCTTTGCCCCACATCCTTTCTTTATGTAAGTTAGGAAACGACCAATCCAAAAAACAGATAAATGATCGCTCTTTGCTTGCACGCCAAAAGGTTTGCATGCCCCCAGGTATAAAACAGAGTTTCAAGGTCACCTTTCAAACCACCAACAAAACATTTGTTTTATCAGGAAAGGTTTACCTCTTTCAGGTTACCAAAGATTGTTCTATTCACAGCGCAAACAAAACACTTCTTTGGCGATGTCTACCGAAATAGACAAAGGTGAGTGGAGGAGACTACTCCACTCACATAACTTTGACGAGAGAATCTTGTTCCAAAATAACTCCCTCTTCCAATCACGGACGAGAGTACAGATCAGTCATATATCTCTCGCGAAAACCTACCCTATACCCGAAGTTTTCCTGCCGAAGCAGACCAGGGTGCATGCCCCCTGGGTTTCAGTCATGTCCCTCGAATCACTCGCGCTCATCAGGTGGACGGACTGGGGATTGATGAGACATTCCTTGTGTGAAAAGACCATTCAGGGATGGCATATGACTATTTGCTATGCGTGATCTGGGGAATGAAAGCTGGTCTACGAGCTTGACCACTCTTCCTTCATGCGGAAAACACATTACTCTAAAGAGTGATGAGACAATGGCTCCCATGCAATAAATATAGTCTCGTCCAAGGAGTAGATTATAATACAGGGGTCCTTGAACTACCATTACATTCATGTGAACAATTTTCCCTCTCAATGTTATGGGCACATTGGGAAGGATCCCTAACGGTCGACTGCTTCCTTTGTCAAAGCCTGTTAGATTTCTCATCTCAGGCAAAAGCGATGGCGAACCAAGCGCTTTCCAAGCAGTCGAGAAAAGGATACTCACAGAAGCCCCTTCATCTATGATGGTACCAACCATAACCATTCTATATACTTGAGCAATAATTCGGAATGGTACACTAGTCGGTAAATGGGGTCTGCCTAGTTGATTCCAGTCGAAGGAGACAACTAGGTTGCTTGGAGGTGGGACCGAATAGATGGTCGGGTACGACTCTGACGAACTTCCTTCCTGCGGTAAAGGAATGGGTAAATTTCCCCCATGTTCATCGGAGTCTGTGCTTACGAAAAGAATTTGGACGGTGTCATCCTTATTCTCTTTTGTGACTGTATCATCTGAAGATGGAACCTCTGAAGGCAAGACCGGGTCAGCTGCCGCCTCGACCTTTTTACTTTCGTCTGGTATGGGTTCAGATGATTTGTCTTCAATGATAGATGCTTCGGCTGACCACCTGGGCGGGTCAGCTGGCTTTTCAACTAGTGACGGACTCGGCAGGATTTTTTTATATCCAGGAGGAAGTCGTAACGGTGAAACCGGATGATCATCCAAAACTCTTTTAGCCTCGTCTAAGAAGGGACAACGGTGGACAACAAGATCACCTTTGCATAGTTTACAAGGAAATATATATTTTCCTTTTTGTCCTGGGGCTTCACTTTCACTAGTCGACGGTGTGTTTTCAACATGATCATCAGAGGTTGACGACACCGGGTTGTGTAAATGAGGAGACCAGTCCCTTAAGATCCGAGGGATGCATGGACAATCTCTATGATAGTGGTCTCCTCTGCAAATGACACATGGCGATTTAGGCCTGGTCGGTGCAGTGTGTGGATTTTCGCTAGACGATGCTTGGTTGCCCCCTTTCGCTTTTGGCTCCCTCTTCTTCTTTTCTTTCTTCTTCTTTTCCTTCTTCTTCTCAGGTACTTGATTTTTGGCTTTACCAACCCCATCAAGCAAAGAAGAAGGAGGAGAGGAAGAATTGGAGGAAGTAGAAGGTTGGTGGGTAACTCTGGATTCGTCTAGTTGTTGACTCGATTGTTCAGGAATTGCGGTGTTCTGAACGACAGAGGTTGAGAAGAGCCATACGGACAAGCCGATTGTCAATCCTGGAAGCGACAATGTGGCCATATGGGGCGCACCAACATCTCCCCAAGAGGAGAAGGGACTAGGATTTCCTCCAAGGGGAATTCCTTGGTTGGTGGGTTCCATTTTCTCAACCTAAGATCAACGTAGGAAAGGGTGATGATTATTACATTTAAAATAAATTTTATACGCTTTGACACAACTTGTTTTTTCAATTTTTAAGAGTCGAGAAAAAACAAAAGATGACTCTAGTCGCCTTCGATTTTTAATGAGCCTGAAGTGACAAGTGCTCAGATGGACCTTTTCTGTTAAGGAGTCTGAAAAGGAACAAAAGGGACTACTCTGGAAATCTAGGTAGAGGGATTACCAAACCAATCGCAAAACTGCAGAATACTTTTTACGGTACGGCAGTCAATCTTCCCGAATGTTGTGTTCAGTGCATTGCGATCGATAGGGCGGCAGACATGGCTTCCTATGGATAAAGGATTAAGCCTATTGTGGTCTCCCAAAATATACTCGATGGTATGTGGGAGCACAAGTCCGTACTGGCACTTATCGTCTCAAAGTGGAGGAATCACCCAACCATCAGTGAGAACAACAGTTACCAGGCTTTACGACGTCGGAATACGTCTCTAGCCTAGACTTCTAAATGTTGTGCGTTAGGTTCCAAAGCGTTGTTAGATTCATTTAATTTATTTTATAGTTGATATTTTTTATGAAGTTTACCTTTCAGGTTCACCACGATATGTAGATGTGTAATTCCTAAAATGCAATCTAAGATGATAAACAGTCTTTTATCTTCTTTGTGCAATGAAAATCCTAGCTACTAAGGAAAGAGAGACAGTATTCTTTCACAAAGAGCAAAGAGCACACTCTAAATGCACTTTCCTAAATCAAACCAATCAAATAGTCTAAATGCAAATGCACATGCATGTTATTTTTTTCGGCTTTCTTAATATGTGAATGGAGAAAAGAAAGCTAATGCACAAATCTGAATTACTTTTCAAGCGACAATTACCAACAAGTTTCTTTTCGAAATCAAAAAATGGAGACAATCACAACACTTTACGATTTGGAAATAAATACTTGCTTTTGACACTAGAAAAATTACAAATTCAGACCAAATACAGTAGTAACAGGATAATCGACTATCTACAGCAACCAAACTCTTTCCTATGGCTGAAAACGACACTTGCGACGCTTTCAAATCAAAGGACGACAGTACGATTACGTTACTTTTTGCAAAGGAGAACTGAAAATGACTCAACAAATACACAAAAACATTTACAGTTCTTTTGTACAAAGGAGGCAGAATAACAGCAAGGAAAAGGGATTTCAAACATAGATATATTGATCACATGCAACAAAATTCATGAATAGAACTGGAAAGAATGAATCACAGAAACTAAAACCGAACAATGCCTAGTCTGATCAGCACACCTGTAACATAGGGAATTTGAAATGCAGCGCACCTACTACACTCGGGAAGTGCGCTGAATTTCAAATTCACAGAACAGTAACTACGCTGGGCTAGAGACGAGACTTTGCTTGGGTTTCGGGTCACAGTTTGCAGTTCAGTTCATGGGTTTTGGCCGAGTAAATTGTAATCAGTAATGCAACAACCAGGGGTAGATCTAAGGAGGATCTAAGAGCTACCACAAGGGGCAATCAGAGAGTTTGTAAATCAGTTGTTTAATTTATAAACAAATCCCGGAGATTGACTGAAGTGGCATTTATCTACTTTGCATTTACATAGCAAATGCAGTTCGAAAGCTACCTGGCTCGACTTCAGGCTCCGTCTGTAAGTTTATAAAATAGACAACAAGAAAGATAAACAAACAAATTAGTCTATCCCCAGCGGAGTCGCCATTTTGTTACAGGGAAAAGTGTCTACACAGAACTGCTTATCCCACTAAGGTGTGATAGCTACCTTAGAAACAAACAGAGTAAAGCTACTTTCATTTTTCCTTTATGAAGTATAGATGAGAGAAGAACAAAGAATACCAACTTCTGTCTTGCGCTAATCTCCTAGTTCGATTCCTCTCTCTCTTGATAGTCTTTCGCTACTTGTTCCCTTGCACGCCCAGCTTCACAGAGTACCTGGAAGATCACAGTAGCATAGCACTATACAAGAACATGGATCTATAACCATAAACAATCTAGGATCAGATGTAAATTGACCATACAAATGCAGAAAACATAAATGACACAAGAGTATGGAGGAAAACTTGAATAGCTTTTATTGATAAACAAGAAAGAGACAAGGGAGTTACAACCAGTTGTTCTGACCCAGCATCATCCCCTCAGCAAGGAAGCCCCTCTTCACCTCATACAAAGCTTATATCACCCAACAATCTGATGTTGTCTCAAGAAACCAACAGCAATTCCTTACAATATGCAAAATTCCAGCCTCCAGATCTCTGGGACGAGGGATTCATATATAGATATCTATAAGGGAGATGAGTCAGCTTGTGATTTGATTAGTGTCTTCCCTCTGATAGTTCTTGCTTCCACTTGGATATTGATGATCTCTTACTCATCCTTGGTCGAATTCAGAGAGGCAAGTGTCACAGGAGAAGTTTCTGGAAGTTTCCATGCCTCTCCACCTCGCGGAATGACACTGCCATCTGTCACTTCTCACCCATCGCACCCCATAGAAGGGAATTTTGAAATGCAACGCACCCACACAGTGTGTTTAGGTGAGATGCAACGTAATTTGCCTATGCAGTAGCTAAATGATCCTGTTTTGACCAGTTTTGAGCAGTTTTTCATGGAGAACTTCTGGGAGAAGTTGTAATCAGTTGACCTTGTTCCTTTAGGGGTTAGAACAACACTTTTAGGGACTTAGGAGCCCTTGGTTTATGGACATTTCATGCTTGGGGTTGTAGTGCCCAAAAATGTCTATAAAACTGATTAACATCGAAGTCCCCCACTATCATCCAGGGGTTATACCCACCCCCTATACACCTAACAGTGCAAGGGTAAATCTTATGTAATACAAAACCACCTCCAGTTAGTGTTGGGGTTAGTAGCGCAAGTGGAAAATTCAGTTATTCAATCCCTCCATGGTTACAAGGAGTAAACTAGACTCAAACATATGGCAGAAACGTGGCTCAGGAAGGCACTTCAACAAGTTTGGGCAATTCAAAAAATGGAGGCCATCAAGCATAGGGGTGGAATGAATTTTTTGTTTGTAACCAAATTGCAATGTGGATGAAGTTACCATCCCTTTTTGATCTATTGCAATGTAAGTTACAATGTGTATTTGGATACATGTCAAAAGAAAAACATACGGTTTAATATACTAGTTAAATATACAATATGTTTCGAGTATGGTTTATAATTTATAATGTTACAAAAATAACATACTATCATGTTAGAGGAGCTAACTAATTGAGTAACTAAATTCCAATGTTACAAAAACTAACTGATTATGTTGGGATAGGGCCCCCTGGGGTTAAGTTTTGGTACTTACTTTCTGTACAAGTGTAAAGTCTCCACAATTTAAGGAAGCTGAACGTGAAGATAATAAGAATCAAAGGGGCTTTAGTCCCTTAAGTTGCTAGGAGATAAGAATTTTTGACACCCGCCCATGGTCTGCGGATCATGGTATTGTAAAATCAAGAATATATATAGAAGGGTCATAGCGAGTCTAGAAGAGAATTCCTAACTAGGAGATCATTGTTATGGGCAAGTAAGCTAAGGCAGGAAAGTCTATTTCTTATACTTAGGCAAAGGGTAAGACTCCTGCAGCTGAGTGTGGAGAGACCTTGGTAAGTCTGCAGGCTGAGTGTGCGGGCCCCTGCAGCTGATTGCGCAGGGAAAAACTCTGTACTTGAAAGAATACATCTAATAAAGACAATTTTGATCCATTAATTGTACATTTGTGTATCTATTTTTACTTCTATAGTTTTCTATATTTTCGCTCTATATTGAAAATTATATGAATGAATGCTTATCTTATGTGTGGAAGTGGTAGATCAGTAGTATTGTTGATGTTATGAATATTGAGTGACCTTCATAAAGATATAGCTGATGTTTAAGTGAATTACTATAATTTACTGTTTTGGAAGGGCTAGGGTTCGTGAAGATAGAGATAAGCCCTAGAAGCCGTAGGAACCCATCATACAGACCTATGGATGTAGAAACTTGGTTTTGTCATCCACCAATACTACTTCGGGTGAGACTTCATCTTGCACTACACGGGTTGTTTCTAAAAGGGCCAACAATTTAGGGTTTTGTTGGTTGGCATAGCTAATTTTGGACCTCAGTCAAGGCCCATCAAGCCAACAAATAGTTTCATTGCCGAGACCGAGATCTATCTGAGGAATGTGTGATAAGTGGTTCCCCACTAAGAAAGAAATTGAAAAGTGGATAGACCGGAAACTACACATGTTTTCAGCTCAGGAGAAGAGGAATCCACGCCTGTCAAAGGAAGAGTGGCTAAATAGATACCTATTTACAAGCGAACATGAGATATTATTCTACTCTTTCCCCTACGAATTACACGAGTGGCTGTCTAAATTTGTAGATAGTCAAGGTACGTGGAAGCTTGACAGACCTATAGTGTGGACCCCACCACTAGTGAAGCAATTGGAGGCTTCAGAAAACAAGATCATGCAGGCTGTCGACCACTGGATTGATAGTATTCTGGGAGGATTCATTATTGAGTTCGTGATCGATACGTCCACCAGTTATAGTGAAGTAGAGTGCAGGTTTTTCAAGGGACCAAGAGGTAAGTACTTGAAATCCCTGAAGACCTGGATTAAGATGTTATTGTGTGAAAAGTGGGTTATGCCTTTAAATTAATGTTTGGGACTACGCAAAGTGGGAGGGAATTTAGAAGGAACGTAGATTCAAGCTCTCAATATAGTCCGTTGTTAGGATTGTCTGATAGTGACGACAAAGGTAATATTTTGAGGACACCACGAAGCGCGCTGCAAATCGTAAGCCAAGGTTTCATAGGGATACCTCATCCATCCACTCCACCTCCACCCCACACACCTACACCTTCACCTCCACCTCCACCTCCATCATTTAACATGGAAAACACAATGAAGATGCATGTATTTAAGGGTTTGGGGATTGAAGACCCTGAGCAATTTTGGTTCGTTGCAGATGTTGTATGGAAGGCACAATAGATTACTGATGACGATATGAAGAAAGCACAGCTAGTCACAGTGTTACAAGACAGAGTGTTGAGTTGGTATATCAAGTTTTTCTCAGGTAAACCCAACGCAACTATGCTAGAAACCCAACAAGCATTGAATAATGAGTTTAAGAAACCCAAATCACAAGCCTAGTCATTAACAGAATTTAAAGATATTCAGCAGAGGATGAACGAGTCTGCATGGGATTTTGATCAAATTCTGAAGTGTCTCATTCAGTAGGCTAATATGATAAGCATAGAGACTGGTACATTGCTTCACTCCTACCTCACCTGAGATTACCATTGTCGCAATAGAAAATAGGAACGCAAGTTGAAGCCTTGGAGATTTCCATGAGATTGGAGGCTTCACCTATGCAGGATACAAATCTGGGGGTACAATAGATTCAGTCATAACTAGCCAGCCTGCACATGGAGTTACAGAGCCTTAAGAAGGGAAAGGAAGTTTAGCCCAAGGTGCGCACAGAATTTTGGTGCCTGAAGTGTAAAGTCCATGGTCATGATAAGGACCACTATCCAGTCTATCAAAATTACCTTATTGGGGGAGGTCTTGTCCCCTTGAAACCAAAAAACATTGTTGGGCCTAGTACAAGGGGAGCCTTATGGTGCACTATCTGTCAAATCTCTCGAAAATACATGACCGATAATTGTCATCTCCTACAGGAGTTTCTGCAAACTCTGCAATAATTGTTCTGCACTTTCTGTAAATCAGTCGAGCATGATGAGTGAAACTGCCGGAGCTATGAACTGATGATGGATCAGACCCTTACGTATAGGATGCAGGTGGAAAATCAGCCTCAAGAACAGGGTGTAGGTGCAATGCATGGAGCATTCCAAGGCTGAGGAAGACAGCAAGGAGGAGGAGCTGGAAGGGGTCGCAAACAGGTTATTTGTTACAATTGTGGAGAGGCAGGTCATTTTGCATGCAATTGTCAAAATCCGACACACCCCTCCTGTCAATATTATCGGTGGTTCAATCATGTCATTGAAGATTATCCAGTACTTATATCAAACATGCAGGAAAAGAAAGCTCAAACACCTACTTAGAATATCCAAATGATGAGAGCGGAGCCTCACGAAGAGGCACCTAGCGTCAATATCATGACACGAAGTAGTATAGCCACAAGAGAATAAAAGGGAAAGAAGCTAGAGGCTGAAGAATGTGTACACAAGGCTGATGAGAAGGAATTTGGGTTCTACCTAAGCCACGCAAAGGAAACCTTTATGGGATCTAAAAAGAGCTTCACAGAAACCTCTACATCAAGAAGTCAGAAGTCTGGTGGAAACAATAGTGCACAAGGTGTAGACCCCTCATTGTTAGCTACATTTTTGAAGACTTGTATGAAGCTCCTATGGATAGAAGGGTGGTAGAAGGGATACAGAAGATGATTGATAATTGTATAGGTGAGATTAAAGCTCCTCCAGAACAGCGCGCAGTATGCAAAGTGGGAAAAAGAAATAAGCGAACAGGTTGCGAGATGCGGCTAAACACACAAATTCGGGAGCATGACATGGACCAAGTAATTCTTGATCTAGGATCCAATGTGAATGCTCTGCCGAAGTAGACATGGGAAAGAATGGGGAGGCTTCCGCTGCAATTGTCTCCTATCCAGCTACGCATGGAAAAACAACAAAATATCATTCCTATGGGGTGCCTTTATGAGGTCATGGTAGATATTGAAGGAGCAAGTGCCTTAGCCGCCTTTGAAGTGATTGATATAGTTGATGATAGTAACCCTTACCCTGTGCTACTCGGAAATGATTGGCCCTTTGATATGGACACAATTATTAATTTCAAAAGTGTAGAATGACATTCGAAAGAAAGGAGCTCCGAGTCATTGTTCCATTGGATCCAACTGAAGGTGCACGATATACTGAACCGGTCCGCGATTATGAGGAGGAGGATGATCTTGATCAAATTTATAAGATCACTACGCATGATGAGGACTGGATCAACCCTATGGTGGATGGATGGATTGCCTGGGATAGGGATAGTTCCTGCACTTCAGATTCTGATGAAGAGCTTGAGCATTGGCAGAACCGATTACACGAAGTCTCCTCGCTATGCTATAACATGTTGATGAAATCGATCCGATGCATATCCACTGAGGTAAGGAATTTACCTTATTATGATGGTTTAGAAGATGTTAATTTATTTTTGGACAAATTTGAGAGGGATGTGCTAGAAGAGCATCGATTCCAAGCGCTAGATTTGGTGCTTCGCGCTACGCTTTCCTGGTGGTGGGGTGCGCATAAGGACAACTTCACTGATTGGAAAGAATATAGGCCAATGATGAAGCTGAGGTTTGGGTATGCTAATACCCATATGACAGAGAAATACACAAAAAAGGACGATCTACGTGAACATTTGGCGCAATGGACTAAAGCATGGGGAGAGGAAACACAGCTGTAATGGGTTCACATCTTTTGTCACACTTTGGATACCATTCCAATGAACTGGTATCTGGAAACTGAGTTGCGACATGGGATGGTTGAATGGGATATCCTAAAGGAAAGTTTCCTGTTGACATTCAGCTTTGAAGATGGATTTGAATGTATTGATGAGGCACTCCAAGAAATCAAAGTTGTGATCTTTAAAATCCCTGAGGAACCGATAGCATGGGTTCAGCCAGATTGGAATACCCAGTTGCGCCATGCGCTGGAATGTTATAATGTAACTACAGAAGAAGGCGAAGATGACCCTAGAAACATCAATATTCCTGAGTCCGAAGGACAATGCAAGGTCGAGGGACCCAAAGCAGCAACTCTTGACATATCAGATCCTTTAAAGACTAAGCAGGTAAATATTGGATCAGACGCGTAGCCAAAGTTTGCTAAGATAGGTGACTATTGGGATGAAGATATAGTTGATAAGGTCACAGAGTTGTTGCGTGAATATCAGGACTTGTTTCCCACCAAGTTTTCTGATCTAAAGGGGATAGTAGGGGATTTGGGTGTCATGAAGATTACTTTGAAGCCAGACGTGAAGCCTGTAAAGCAGTGCCCCTACTGATTAAATCCAAAATATAAGGAAAAGGTGCACAAAGAGTTTGATAAGATGTTGGAAGTTGGGATCATTGAACCTATTGAGGAATTAGACTGGGTAAGTCCCATGGTAGTCTAAGAAAAGAAGCAATAGGATGAAATTCGAATATGTGTAGATCTAAGGAAGTTGAATGATGCATGCATCCATGACCCATTCCCTATGCCATTTACAGATGAAGTTCTAGAAAATGTTGGAGGGCAAGAAGCCTACTCGTTCATTGATGGGTTCTCGAGGTACCATCAAATCAAGATCGCGCCAGAGGATCGAAGTAAGACCACCTTCGTGACGGAATGGGGTTGTTTTCAATATACAGTAATGCCTTTTAGGCTAAAGATTACCCCTGCAATAATTTCCAGAGTGGTAATTGCAACTTTTAAAGAATTTATCCACAAATTTTTAGAAGTCTACTTTGATGACTGGATCATGTTTGGGTTGGTCAAATGCCATGTTGCTAGTCTGCGCATCATGCTAGATACCTTTCGAAGATATCATATTTCCCTTAACCTGAAAAATTGTATCTTCTACGTATCGTATAGAATATTGCATGGTCATGTGGTTTGTAAGTAGTTCTTGATGGTAGACCCTACCAAGATATTTTTCATTATTAATTTGGAAGCACCAAAAAATGTAAAATAGTTGCGCGCAAATAACTATGCCAATGGAGAAGTTGTTGAAGAAGGACACAACATTCTGTTCGGATGAAGATTGCCAGAACAATTTAAACATTTTGAAGGAAAATATGGTCATCGTGCCCATTCTGGTGTTCCCGGATTGGAAAAAGGAGTTTCATGTTCATGTGGATGCATCCTGTGTTGCGCTAGGTGCAGTACTGACCCAACCAGGTGAAGGAGACATTGATCATTCTATAGCATTTGTGAGTAGGAAATTGTCAAAGCCGGAGAAGAACTACTTGACTATAGAACATGAAGGACTAGCAATGGTGTACGCACTATAGAAATTCCATCATTATATATTACGCACACACTTCAAAATGTATATAGACCATTCTAATCTAAAATACCTGGTCAATAATCCTGTGTTGGGGGGGAAGATTTATAGATGGTTGTTGTTATTCCAAGAGTATGATTTTGAGTTGATCGTGAAGCCATGATGCCTGAATGTTGGTCTTGATCACCTATCTAGGATTAAGACTGGTGATGAACCTACAAGTTTGGAATAAGGATTGCCTGATGCGAAACTATTTGCTATTCATGTCGTAGACGATCACTTTGCCAATATAATTCAATTTTTGTCCATAGGAACAACCCTGGAAGGATATTCAACACATTAGAAGAAGGAATTGGTGGTCTGCACGGCTGAGTTCTCTACGATCGTTGGACACTTATACAAAATGGGTTCGGATGGGATATTACACAAGTATGTCCCAGAGTATGAAAAGCCAAGCATTCTAGAAGAAGCGCATGAAGGAGTAACAGGAAGAGATTATTTAGGCAGAGCGACTATGCAGAGGATCCTGCGTGCAGGACTTTGGTGGCCAATGGTACATAAGGACTCAAAGTTGTATTATAGGGCATGTGATGCTTGTCAAAGGACAGGGAGACCATCGTGAAGGGATGAGTTTCCATTAAATCCGCAAATAACCTTGCAGGTGTTCGATAAATGGGCGATCGACTTTGTGGGTCCCATTCAGCCACCAGGGAAAAATATCGGGGCGCAATACATTATTACAGCAACTGAATACTTGACATGATGGGTAGAGGCACAACCGGTAAAAGAATATAGCACAACTACTGCTGCGAAGTTCATCTTTGAGTTTATTTTGTCCAAGTTTGGCTACCCTAAGATCTTGATGAGTGATAGGGGCATGCACTTCCTAAATGAAACAATTGTTGCGATGCTTGAGGAATTTCAGATATATCATCAGAAGAGTATGCCATATCACCCTCAACCTAATGGTACGGTATAAGATTTCAACAAAATCTTGGAGAGCGCCTTGACCAAGGTTTGCAACGCAAAGCGGAATGACTGGGATGTGTGCATACCAGCAGTCATTTGGGCGTATAGGACCACTTGTAAAAAGTTGACAAGCCAAACCCATTTCCAATTGGTATATGGGGTGGAGGTTGTAATTCCCATTGAATACATTGTGCCCAATCTGCCGATTGCAACATTGATCGATATCGTTGATCACAATACTATGGAAGAGCATCTTGCGCAACTGGTAGAAATGGAAGAAGATCATTTTCTAATAGGATTTCATCAACAAGTGCAAAAGGATCGTGAAAAGGCATGGTAAGATTGCCATATAAAACAACACACCTTCCAAATTAACGATCTAGTATTTCTATATGACAACAAATTTACAAAATTCCTGGGGAAGTTTCAGATGCACTGGCTAGGACCTTATGTCGTCAAAGTCATTACAGATGGTGGCGTAGTTCAGCTCGCAAAGATGGACAAGGAATTATTTCCAGGTAAAGTCAATGGCAGTCGATTGAATATGTACAGGGGTGATCTCGCCCCTACGCAATGACTATGTGATGGTGAGATAGTCTTAGTACTCTAGGCAGCTACAAGGAATTACGCGACTATAAACTACATTGCCCAAAAGTGGGAAAGATGAAGCAAGAGGGCTGCATGATGGATGGAAGTAGGGGGTAGAGGGGAGTTGTGCCAAAGAGGTTGTGCCACAAGGATGGGTGCCACGTGTCCTCGCTGGCAAATGACCATTGAAACAACTGTAGATGATTGGATAGAAAAATTTACGTTGAAAGGAGCGGGGAAGATGCATTTATGTCACATATCTTTGGAAATTTGCTGCCAAAGATGCATTAATGATCAAAATTTGGAGGGAACGGTTGGATTCAAATTAAAAATCATCTATAAATGTGGTTTGTTGCCCAGCATTCGAACACTTTGCTTCCTAAGAGTTGATATTGAGTTGCTTCGCCTTATTTGTGCCAAGAGTTGAACTACATGTCCGAGCTAGATTGGGAGGAGCTCTTTTCACAACCAGGGTTGGCTGACGTAACTAACTTTCTTCGAGAACGTTTTGTGACTAGTATGACTGCAACTCCCACTGAGACGAAAGCAACGCCATCTGTCCTTGCAATATTTTCTACTACGTCTCCTAAGTCTCCCAAACCTAAGACTTTTGTATCGCAACCTTCTGCATCCAAGGCAACTAATAAGAAGTAGAAGAAACTTCTGTAGGAATTTACAGGGTAAGTTCCTCAGAAAGAATACCAAAAGGACACCGCTCACAACCAGATCACAGATCAATACGCCAGTATTTTTGACGTGGTTAAAACCCTCAAAGAGGGAAACAGTCCACGGCCTGTCCCAACGTGGGTACTACAGGCAATTTATTAATCAAAGAATGAAAATTTACATAAGCTTCTCTCATGCATGGATTACCCGAACAATGACCCTCCATGCGCTTTAAATAGAACTCATGGACCAATCGGGTGTCAAGCCACGGATCAAGTGTCGGTAATACCGAGGAGAGAATGAACCATCGGATCACTACATATCGTGACCGTCGGATTGTAAGTTACAATATGTACAACGGTAAAGAAACACACTTTACCTAACTCTAAACTAGACCAAGTTGAACTTAACTATATCCTATGTGTCGGAATATCCTAACATCCCCCCTTAAGAACAACTTGGGATAGGATTGAAGGATTTACAAATATGACACAATAGGAGAAGGAAGGAGGCACTAGAGCCTATCCCCCCTTAGTGACAACTTCCTGAACTCCAAGCATATATCGAAGTTTAGTGAACTTCGCCTCTGTGAGAGCCTTTGTGAAGATGTCTGCAACCTGATCATCTGTTGGACAATATTGCACTTCAAGAACATGGTCATGAATGAGCTTTCTGATGAAGTGCATGTGTAGTTCAATGTGTTTGCTGCGCTGATGCTGGACTGGATCTTTGCATAGCTGAATGGCACTTTGATTATCACACCAAAGTGTGGTTGGATGCTGCTGCTCAAAGCCAAACTCTGATAGGATCTGACGAAGCCACAAGGCTTCCTTACTAGCTTCCACGGCACCACGATACTCTGCTTCTGCTGACGAAAGAGAAATGGCAGCCTGTTTCTTACAAGCCCATGTAATAGGTCCTGAACCAAGAGTGAAGACATAACCGGCAGTAGACTTCCGATCATCAGGGTCACCAGCCCAATCAGAATCAGTGAAACCAACTAATAGAGGAGCTGCTTTGGCACTGTAATGAATCCCAAACTGTACTGTACCTCGAACATAACGAAGTATTCTTTTAGCTGCTTTCCAATGACTTTCACGGGGGTTTTGCATAAAACGAGCAACAAGGCCAACAACAAAGGAAAGATCAGGACGAGTATGGGTTAAATACAAGAGTTTTCCTACAAGTTGACGGTATAAGGTAGCATCAACTTCAGGAGAAGTACAAGAGACTGAAATTTTGACTCCAGACTGAAAGGGAGAAGGGGCTGGCTTACAGTCTTCCATGTGAAAATGACGAAGAATATCACAAGCATACTTGGACTGGGAAAGGAAAATACCCTCCTTGGATTGCAAGACTTGAAGACCGAGAAAATAGTGTAAGTGTCCTAAGTCTGTCATTTCAAATTTCTTTTTAAGGCTGGACTTCACATGGTTTATAAGGTTGGGATCACTACCAGTAAGAATAAGATCATCAACATAAAGAACAAGGATGATAAGAGAGTTGCCCACTTTCTTGGTGTAGACAGTATTGTCAGAATGACACCTAGAAAAGCCAGATTCTAAAAGAAAGCTATCCATTTTGGCATACCAAGCCCGAGGAGCTTGCTTGAGGCCATAAAGGGATTTCTTAAGTCGACAAACAAGGCTGGAGTCTGTTTGTATGAAGCCAATGGGTTGTTCCATATAGATTTCTTCCTGCAAGTCCCCATGCAAGAAGGCAGATTTAACATCCATCTGATGGACTTCCCATTTTAAAGAGGCAGCAAGGGAAAGAACAAGGCGGATAGAGTTCATTTTGGCAACAGGGGAGAAGGTTTCAGTGTAGTCAATGCCTTCAACCTGTGAAAAGCCCTTAGCAACGAGACGAGCTTTATGTTTATCAACTTTCCCATCTGGTCCATACTTGGTTCTGTAAACCCATTTACATCTAACAAGTTTGCGTCCCTTTGGTAGAGGAACAAGATCCCATGTATCATTTGTCATCAATGAATGATATTCTTCATTCATAGCTGCTTCCCAATGTGGATGGCCTGAAGCTTCTGCAAAAGTGTCAGGATCATGATTTACTGGAGCTTGAGCCAGTAAAGAAGAGGCTCTTTCAAACTGAGAACGTGTACGTCGCTGATCTGTAGGATCACCGGCAAGATCACCTGCTGCATCCCGAGTAGCACGGACCCATCTTGGAAGTTGAGGATCCTGAGAAGGTGGGGGAGGATTATCATCCTCGCTTTCATCATCTGAAGAAGAAATGTTTTCAAAAGTAGAAGAGATAGGAAGAGGTGGCACATCCGCCGGACTAGGCTCGCAGGCCGATTTATTTTCATCAAATTTTACATCTCTTCTAATGATAACATTTTTGGACTTAAATGGAATAAGTCTATAACCTTTTACATCTTCAGAATATCCAACAAAAGTACATTTCTCACTCTTAGGTTCTAAAGCTTTATGCTTTTCATCTGGAATATGGGCCCATGCTTCACTTCCAAACACACGAAAGTGACTTACATCTGGTTTAATGGAACTCCAAGCTTCTTCTGGAGTGATATTCTCTAGAACCTTAGTAGGAGTGCGATTGATTATATAATTTGCACAATTAATTGCTTCGGCCCAAAAACTAAGACTGAGTCCTTTAGATTGCAGCATACAATTAGCCATTTCCTTTAAGGTGCGATTTTTCCTTTCAGCTACACCATTTTGTTGTGGAGTGTATGGAACAGTATGTTGCATTTGAATTCCATTTTCGGTGCAAAAGTTGATGAATGTGTTTTTAACATATTCTCCACCATTATCAGTTCTTAGCTTAAGAATTTGATGTCCAGATTGTTTTTCAACAAAGGCTTTGAAGGCCAAAAATGTGTTAAATACTTCGCTCTTGAGTTTTAAGAAGTATACCCAAGTGCGTCTGGAGAAATCATCAATGAAAGTTAAGAAGTACTTGCAGCCAGAGAATGAAGCAACAGGAAGAGGACCACATAAATCACTGTGCACAAGCTGTAAAGGGGCTGAGGCGTGCCAAGAGGCACGTTTGTCAAAACTGTCCCGATGATGTTTTCCGAGTACACATCCGGAACAAACACCATCTCTGCAAGATACCATAGGAAGACCTGTCACCATATTTTCTTTACATAGATGCTGAAGGGAGCGATAGTTTAAGTGACCAAATCGCTCATGCCAAAGTTTGCTCACTTCATCATTATGAGCAACAAATACTGAGGGAAGATTTGATGACCCAAAGTTGTGAAACTTATACAACCTTGTGGAATCATCAGCAAGACCAGTAGCTAGAATCTGTTTAGGATCTTTTAGATCCTTGATTACAACATCATGAGGTGAAAATTCAACAATTTTACCTTCACCTGAATGAGTTATCTGATAGACAGATAGAAGGTTGCAGGATAAGGTTGGAACACATAATACATCATTAAACTGACCATTGTCTAGATGAACAGTTCCAGTCCCTACAACATTAAGAGATCTATCATCACCAACATATATATTTTTGGTGTTACAATCATTTAAAGAAGAAAACATGGCTTGGTTTTTGGCCATGTGATAAGAGGCTCCAGAATCAATGAGCCACTCATGAGAATGAGAAGAAGAAGAAGATACATTTAATGCATAACCAGACTGAGATGATTGACAACGACATGCAGAAAGTGCCATTCCGGAAGTTGAAGTTGAAGTAGGCTCCACATGGATGTTATGTTTCTTCATTGCGGCTTCCAAGGCTTCCATCTTCTTAAAGCATTTAGATTCTAAGTGGCCATCTCGATTACAAAAGTTACAATGTCTATCAGTCTTCTTCCATTTGTTTTTATTGGTCTTATCATTTTGCTGAAATGATCTTTCATTTTGAGGCTGAGTTGGTTTAGGACCATTCTTTTGAGGATATGACTTCTTAGGATTCTTTGAATTTGGTTGCTGCTGGGCGGCTAACGCTTTCGTGGAAGAGTTTCCAAGATTAAGAAGACCAAGGTGTAAGAGTTTTTCTTGTTCTCTTATTAAGGAATCACAAAAGGAGTCAAAGGAAGGGGCCTTGTAGTCTTTTCCTTGACAAATGAAAGCTTCCCTTGTAGAATGGAAAGTGGAAACAAATACAGAGTAGGCTGGTCCCAACTTAGTAAGGATGGAATAAATAAGGTTACCATCTTCTTTCTTAACTTTAACACCTTCCAAGAGATATCTAAGGGTCTTGAATTTGGACAAGAAATCTTCAATGCAAGAAAAATTATTAGGATCCAAAGTAAGCAACTCATTTTCAAGTTGATGGGCTCTAATTTCATTTTTAATCCCAAAAACTTTAGCGAGTTTTTCTAATGCTTCATGAGGAGTCTCAAGTTCTGCAATGTGGAATCTAAGATCAGGAGAAATAGACATCCCTATCAAACCACGTGCTTGATCTTGTCTATTTTCCCATTTTGCAGCCTTGTCTTCATCTTTTGGTTTCTTCTCTTGGTCTGTGGCTATTCTGAAGAGACCTTTACTTCTAAGTAAATCTTCCATGTAGGCTACCCATTGGAAGTAGTTAGTGCTGTCAAGAATGACTTGGCATGGACTTTCCATTTTTTTTTTTTAACTGAAGCTGAAGATGCTGAAAGTAAGTGTTCCAATGGATAGATCTCGAAAAAATAGGCAGTTTTAAAAAAAACGGCTCTGAAAAAGGCTTCCGGATGAAGAAGTTATGGCTTTTTGAAAAAAAAATTGTTGACGTTGCCGGCAAAGTGCGCGAATGTGCGGGAATGAAAAAATCCACCCCCACAAAATGGAGACTTGAACCCAAGACCTCTACTCTCTTAAAATAGCTTTGAACCAATTGATCTATACAAAAAATTTGAGAGAGAGAGAGAGAGAGAGGGGGGGGGGGGGGGCCTTGGTTTGCGTGCTTGCCTTGAGAAAGCTCTTTTTCCCTACAAAACACAAAACACAAAACCCAACACGAATATGCAAAGAAAAACGAACCTTGCGGCTCGAAGTTAGCTTTAGCCAAAAAACTAGAAATTTTAAAAAAAAAATCTCAAGGTTAGCTTTAGCCGAAAAACTAAATATTTTTCTCAATGTTTCTGATTTTCCGAGATCACACTAAGGTGCAGGGAAAAGAGCATACGCATGAGAAAAATCCTTCCTTTCTGTTTCTGATTTGCCCAGATCGCACAGAGTCACAGGGCAAAGAGCATACGCAGAAATGAAAGGTATAGATCCGGTTAAAAAAAAGGCTAAATAAACCGAAACCGAAATAAGCAGAGAGAAAATAACAGTAAACTGCAAAAAACATTGTATACCTCCCGATCTGAAAAATGACGCAGCTAGGGCTACCGGAAACCTTTTCGCGTGAAACGAAAGGGGTTCCTCACTGGAACAGATGCTCCGAATGCAACAGAGCAGTCCTCTCGGCCCAAAAGCAGTCAGAAACAGTAGATCTAGGAAACGACAGCCGCATGCAGTTCTACTGGCTTCAGATTTGGATCACCAACGGACGCGGCCCTCAAATAGCTCTGATACCATGTAGGAATTTACAGGGTGAGTTCCTCAGAAAGAATACCAAAAGGACACCGCTCACAACCAGATCACAGATCAATACGCCAGTATTTTTGACGTGGTTAAAACCCTCAAAGAGGGAAACAGTCCACAGCCTGTCCCAACGTGGGTACTACAGGCAATTTATTAATCAAAGAATGAAAATTTACATAAGCTTCTCTCATGCACGGATTACCCGAACAATGACCCTCCATGCGCTTTAAATAGAACTCATGGACCAATCGGGTGTCAAGCCACGGATCAAGTGTCGGTAATACCGAGGAGAGAATGAACCGTCAGATCACTACATATCGTGACCGTCGGATTGTAAGTTACAATATGTACAACGGTAAAGAAACACACTTTACCTAACTCTATACCTAACTCTAAACTAGACCAAGTTGAACTTAACTATATCCTATGTGTCGGAATATCCTAACAACTTCAACAGGTCATGGTGAGGAATTTACCATGAAAAAACCCTATGGAAGTCTGCCAGAAGGGGAAGATGGATCGGTCGCAACAACCGACCGAGCCGAGGGATTTGAGTGAAGAAGAACTACAAGAAGGCATCGAGGAGACTAACGCTGAGGATGGTGAGATGATGACTCGGATAATAAAGTATATTCCACCACGCTGTTAGATTCGGTCTTGTAAGTCCTCCGTCGGAGATCAAAACTCTTTCTGCATTTCATTTTTAGGTGTCTCGCTCCATTCACTCAACTGCATTCCGCTAGGGGCATGCCATAATCTGATGGAAGGGTCTTGTCAGTCATTACCCCTCATGCTTTGTACCTACTGGCTCAGCTCTGTTCATCAAAGTTCATTAAATGACCGTCAATATTTGGTCTTTTGATGAGGCAAAAAATCATGTCAGTCATAGGTCTAGGGTTTCATAAGTCATGTTTTCAAAGTCCCCAATAATTCCAGCAGGCCAGAGGGAGGTTCAACAAGTTTCATCTCCAGATTTTCATCATCCATAATGCTCAAGGGGGATTCCTCTTCAAAACTCTATTTTGAAGAGGAAATCGTCAAATTAATGTTTATGATAAATATGTAAAGTTCTCCAACATGAAGTACTTCAAAAGCTGGTTCTGATCATCCTTTGCCAAATGCCATGTCAGATACCCCTGCAAAAAATTGCCAAAAATTTCATCATTTTAGTCAAAAATCCAAAAAGGAAATGTGAAATACAGAGTTGCATTAAATTGTGGAAAAAGGGCCAAAACAAAACATTGCAAAAGTGGGTTTTGAAGAAACAAAAATCAAAACCATGACTCCATGTCTTTATATAGATTTTCCCATAAGGATCAAGGTCATTTTAAAAAGCCAAGGTCGGAGAGAAGCATTTCAAAGGAATTGGGTGAGCCAGCGCGCGTTTTGGGTGAGGTTGGAGGTGTCTTGACAGGCGCGGCGCATACAGTAAGTGGCCCGGCACATTGGGCGCGTTTGTCCAGTGCAAATTTTAACGGGCGCGGCGCACCGGTAGTGTGCAGCGCATAGAAAGGGCGGCGCAGCACATACAGTTTAACTCCAAAAAAACGCCTGAAAATCCTCCAAACCGCCATTTAATTGCTTGGACGTGCCAGGTAGGGTCGACATCTCGGTGGTTCATCCATTTTTGTGTGTTGTGTGATGGTGGTTTATGGTTCCAAATGTTTGAAACAAAATTTCCAAACCCTACCTCTAAAAATCCTTATGTCAATTGTTGGTTAAGGGTTGCAAATTCATCATTTTGTTACCAAGGTTCCCCTTCCATCCCATCTGTCCCTTTGTCCTCCATTCCCTTTTTCCTTATACCATATCCCTTTGAATGTCATTGCCCCCCATCCCCTAAATTTACTAAACCCTTATCCCCAATTCCCTTTCACCCATTGCCCAATGTAAAAACCCCAAACCCTACCCTATGCAAAGTTCCCAAACCCTCCTACACTGCCCTAAATAAAATCTATCCTAATACTCCTAATCCCTTCATATTTTCCCTCCCTAACAGTCCTTGTTACATTGCTCCCTTGGTGACAGATATCAACATATCACAACAACAATCCAACACTGTCTTGCGACCATCATTCATTTCTCCAAGCAGTTTTCACAGCATCAATTATGTCATCTGATCATTCATCCCACTATGAGATGGAAACTCATTGTGACTCACCCACGGAAGAACATGCACCCCGGAGGCCTCACAAAAGTGGCAAACATGTTAGAGAAGAACCGACTACCCTCACAGAATTGCAGGCATGTCCTTTTGCCGTCTCTTGTTTTCGGTTTCAGTCATGCTATGAGTTTTGTGAAAAGGTTGCAAATGTTCAATTCCACCATGAGTTGGCTCGCCTATTTGTTCTACATTTGCATGGTGCTCAAGTTACTTTGGCCGGTGTTACTTTCACACTTACATCAGACTCTATTTCATTAGCTACCGGCATGCCTAATATTGGAGAGCCATGGAACAAGAGACAAAAGGTTGACCGATAGCATTATGAGCCATATGTTAAACCTAGTTTCTTGAGGCAGCTTAAGAGGGTGTTTCCCTTCCGGTATCTTAAAGATGAATATGCCCCTCTAATGAAGTTAATTATGAAGTCTTTCAGTTGTGAAGGTCGTTTCTCCCGGTTATATGCTTATCACATCAGGTTGCTCATGCATTTCACCCGAGTACGCATGATGAACATCCCATATTTCATATGCCGAAACATAGAGAGGATGACCACCCTTGTGCAACACAAGACCCCTGAGCAGCAGTTCAACAGCATTTGTCATTTTGCTCTCATCAAGATTTTGGTGGTGCATCAGCTTGATTTACAGGGTATCACTTGGGATGATTTCATCTCTCGTGACTTCTTTCGAGCTTCACAGGGACCTTCAGAGACTAGATTTGAGACAGGGGGACCTTCTCATCAGTATGAACGCCATGAGACCACTAGTGTGCCGATATTTATCACATATCAGAGGGGAGCTAGGCATTTGTTTGCAGCAGCAAAGCGAGTGTTATCTCCACCCGGGGTGGAAGGGGCCTCGCTTCCGACATCAGCACTACAGGTACAGGACAGAGGTAAGGAGCCAATGCATGATGAGGGGCCATTAGGTGAACGAGAGACCGACTTCGTTCTCCTTCATGATGATGATACAGATACGGATCCGCAAAGTGCACAGCTTAAAGAGATCATCCAGGAGCAGCAAACAGAGATTCAAGCCTTGTCCCTTGACTTGGAGAGAGCCAAATGGAATATGAAATATCTGGAGCAGAGGAACAAACAACTTGAGGATCAGCAAGCTGAGATAGAGTTGCAACTGATCAAGGAAAATCGGCAACACATCATGGCAGCACAAGGTAGACCTATGGAGCAAAGAGATGAGGACCGGGAGTATGTTTTAGAGAAAGTGAACGTTCACTTGGAGCAGCTATTGGAGAAGGCTAATAGGGAAAAAGAAATGCTGAGGTGCATGACTCACCATTACATGGCCCGAAACATGAGCTCCAAAGCGAGAATCAGGAGCCTAAAGGTGAAATTGAGGAAGGTGACAAAAAGACAAAAGAGGCAAAAAGAGAAAGATCGGCTCCGAATATTGGTCGAGGCTTCTTTGGTCCAGCATGAAATGTGATAGAGAAGGTACAGCCCAAATTTCAAGAAATTTGGAGCACATTTTTGCATTTTGAAATTTTGTGCACAAAAAACAAGTTTTTTCTCCCTGTGTGTCGCGCCACCTGGCGCGCGCTTTCGCTAGGGAGCTCCAAATGACAAAAAGTTTATATTTTTGGATTTTCCATGGAAAATTATGACTGTTGGTGCATGTACAAGAAGTTTTGGCAAGTTTTGAGTCCTCAGGACGTCAAAAACACCCAAAAAATGACCTCTCTGCCCCTATTTTGACACACAGGAAGCAGTCTTGGGAGATTACAGTTTTGGAGGGGAAAATAACATCTAAATTAATAATTTCACTTGGGTTGGAAAGTAGACAGGTAGGGCTTTCCAACAAGAACACTTGGGCTCGATTTGGACTTCAGGAAGTGCCTCAAAACCACCTCCAAATTGGGGTGACGCATACATCTTTTGGGCACGGCGCACAGAGATCCAAAGGCCAAAATCACTTCTGCTCTGCAAGAATTCGATTTGTTTCAGTGCGATTTGCTCCAAGTAAGTTTTTCAAAGCCTGTTCAACAATTTTTGGCTATGGTACTGTGGTTCAGAAGTGAAGACAATTGAAAGTGAATATTGGCGCATGGGTGAGTTAAACGTAAATTGCAGGTGGGCCCGTTCAGTAACAATATATGTTTTCTCTTCATTAGAAGCGCATCTTATTTAAAATGCCATGTTATTAAACTGATAGTTGTGATTCAAACGGTCAAAAGGAAGGCAAACAGTCGCCCCAGAAGATCTACGCTCTATTTTTTTTTTTTTATTGGTCATCAGAGAAATGAAATGTAACGCTACTCCCGTTACTGATGGTTGGCTTTTCATTTCCGCTTGTAATGATTAAACAATCCCTCAACTTTGGGTCGATCCACTTTCTGATAGCAAAGCTTATTTATTGTATTGAAAGTCATTTGTAAGAGGTTGGAATTTCTGGGAATAGCGTGGAGAAAAAACCCAGCATTTTCATTGTACAGTTTTGGCTTGGAGATTAATAGAATGATGCAGCTCTGATTCATGAGATCCCTGTGGTGTGAGTTTAGCAATTTGTTTCTTCTCTGTTTCACATGTATCTTGTTATGTTTACAGTTCATTCATGATCATTTCCAGTTGAATGTTTTTAGTGAGAAAGGTAGAATCCATTTTATTGCTCTGCCTTGGAAAAGCGTTCATGTGTTGTGTATCTTCTTCTGTCTGAAAAGGATTCATCACATATGCCCTTTTCAGCTCCCTCAACAAACTTCCCACTCCATATTATTTAAATCTGATTGCTAAGCTTCCTGCCTATCTTGCCTCATGAACTATTCTGTGTCTTCGATTTAATTTCCCAGCTCATGCGGTCCTTTGGTCCCACGCAGCCCGGAAAATTCAGTCATTCAAAAATCGCCTTTTTCCATATCTATTTACTAGCCTAAAATCAATATTCATTGTAAGTCATCTCAGACCATATTGTTTATTCCTCACTAAGCGTGACCCGGAGAGAGCCCTCTCCTGTTCTGGTAGGGCTAGCTACCAGACTGAGCATGGTCTGTGGTAACCCTGAATTTTTCCTTCTTTTAGCCTAAGGCAGATTTAGGCCCTAACACACGCAAAGCCACAACTAAGGTTCTTAAAGACTCCGACAACGTAAAATTCATGGTGACTATGCCACTCTTGCCAAAGAAGGTGGTGTTTGAGGGCACATTGTTAGCCTGCATACCAACCCTAAAAATGGAGGACTGGGACTTAGAGGATCACGATAATTTCCCTCAGTTGGCGTCGACCAAATTCCTCTCCAAGGTATATTATGAGGCATCAAAAGTTACGCAACTGGGGCCAATTAAGTGGGTCACTGGTGTTGGGGCTGTTGGGCTCCTGAATATGCTCTGGGTGTCACATTTCAATTGCACCAATATAAATACCATTTTTCTACGAAAATTTCTGACATTAGTGCACAATGGGTGTCTTTGGATGGGAGAACCCATCCCAATTACCTACATGTTGATCAATCGGATCACCTTGCTACCATATCAGGGCATGGATCTGGCAGAAGCGTTTCATGGAAAGACTCAGGAGAAGAAACTCGCAAACCAGATGAAGAGTGAGTTTGGGCTGATAAAGAAGTTGCGTGGATATTCTATTGACTCTATCATAGATCTCACGGTGTAGTTCTTCGCAAAGATATTGGTGTGCAAAATCAAAGTGTCGCACAAATGAAGTTCTAGCGCCAGTCATCTCTTTGGCTACGTAGTGCGCCAAGGAAGTCCAGTATAACTAGGCTCAATACTTGTACAACAAATTTTTGGAGAACTATCGAGAGGCCCGGGAGGAGGGAAATGCATTTCATTACACCTGGTTATTGTTACTGATTTCTTTGGTGGTGTGGTGGATGCCTGAGGATAGTCAATTTCCTTAGTAGGAGACAGACCTTCCGAAGGCAGTGAAGTTTGCTTCACTCTAGGCTACCAAGGACCCTACGTGAATCATGAAGGCAAAAAAATTTTGGGTCCTATTTGAGATGGATATGCAAAAGTTGATTAGCAAGGGGCCAACGCTGTCACCCACATTGTACACCCAGTATGAGCCCCTCACTGATTTCAAAGTAGACTTCCACAACTTGCATGTTCATGCAAGGAGGGATCCCAATAAGACATGGTACAAGTTGCCTTACTTGGTGGGTGAGGAAGATGTAACAGAGATCATGGCCAAATGGCCACCTGAATGGTTAACCCCATCAGATGCAGGCACAGGTACAATAAAGGTTGTGGAGGATACCACCGCACAGACAACAAAAACAGAGAAACAGAAGGAAGCCTAGAAGGCTACTGCCTAGGAAAAATATGTGCAATATAAAGAGGCTACTACTAGAGAAAAGGAAGTGATAGACAAGGCAAAAGCAACCCACACAATGACAACGTCGCAGACCACCATTGACATTGAAGAGTCTGATACACAGTGAACACCAAAATGAGAGGAAACAGAAGAGGAAGAAGGAGGGGGCATGTAGAAAGGAACCCCCTTCATGGTAAAGAAGCGATAGAAGAAGACATCCATGGGGCCGCGGAAGAAATAGAAGTCCGACTACTCAGCCGAGGCGACCCCGTTAGTCCTCATTGAGGGGGACTTAGATGAAATCAGTGATGTGGTTCATAACACGACCTCATAACTTTGGGGCCACTTCAAGGAACAGTACCAGAAGTCACTAGGAAAGGTTCAGCAAGACCTGCATGAGCTGCAGGTCCAAACAGGTCAAGTACATGCGAGCATGGAACAAGTAAGAGGGGTGCAAGTGAGAGTGTCAATTTTGGATATGGACAAGACTTTGGATATTTGTATAGTTCAACTACCAGATGGAGCCTTACGTGCTGAGATATAAGAAGCAACGACCCAACTACTGCAAATTAAGAATATGGGCCTAAACCTCGTGGCACTCCCTATCCAAACCCTGCATGAGCTTCACTAGGGGGTCTTCGATGAGTTGCAGATTAGGGAGCAGTACGCGTTGTTGGTTATCAGTGAAGTAAAAACAAACAACAGATATTTGCAGAAAAGGTGCAGGCACTCAAGGAGGAGGAAATCACCGCGCGAAGTCAGCAATTAGAAGTAGCCATTACACAGGTTTGCAATGAGCTGCCAGAGCTCAACATTTCGGCTAAAGCTACTTCCATGAAGAAGATACAAAAGCTGGTCGCGGTAGTAAAAGAGTCGAAAGATGAAATCGGTTGAGTCCAGTTTGAATTGCAGTTACAGATATATGAGCTACAATTGAAGTTGTAGCCTACGACTCCTCTAGAGGTCCGGGAGCAGTGCAGAGCTACTATCAAAGAGGGCATGGCCAATTTAGAAAATGCAGTCAAGGGATGCACTGAGCTGTTTGAGCAGGCCATGGAGTTATGGACTTCACTGCAGGAGGACCCAACTCTAGAGAAGATTGGCGTGGATATTAGGGAAAAATAGAGGCAGTTCAATGAGATACGATCGACTACATGAACACTAGCACCAGTACAACAATTCACAAGGCTGCAAGAAGGAAAGTTGCTGCAAAATGAGATTGATGAGCTATGTTGCAAGGAAGAAATTCTTGCTGCCCGAACAAAGCCATGGACAAAGGAGGCCAGCCAGTTGACTTTCTCAGTCCAGAGTAAACTTAAGAGCATGCAGTAGACTCGAAGGACCATGGGCCTCATGGTGAGCGACCCAACTATCGAAAAATTGGTCGAGGAAGTGCAGCAAACTGCTATATAGGGAACAACCGATCTGTAGGTTTTGAAGTTGGAGTTCCATGAACTCCAAGCAAAGATAGAAGCATCGGCCGAGTGACTCAAGGACGAGTCATGAAATTGTGTTGGGGGACTATTGGGATAGGGTCCCTTGGGGTCAAGTTTTGGTACTTACTTTTTGTACAAATGTAAAGTCTCTGATTTAAGGAAGCGGAGTGCGAATATAATAAGAGTCAAAGGGATTTTAGTCCCTTAGGTTGTTAGGAGATAAGAAGTTTTGAGACCCGCCCATGGTCCGTGAACCATGGTATTGTAAAAGCAAAGAATATATATAGAAGGGTCATAACGAGTCTAGAAGATAAGTCATAACTAGAAGATCATTATTTTGGGCAAGTAAGCTAAGGTAGGAAAGTCTATTTCCTATACTTAGGTGAAGGGGAAGGCTCCTGCAGCTGAGTGCGCAGAGACCTTGGTAAGTCCGCAGGCTGAGTGCACGGGCCCCTGTAGCTGAGTGTACAGGGAAAAAGAGTCTGTACTTGAAAGAATACATCTAATAAAGACAATTTTGATCCATTAATTGTGCATCTGTGTATCTATTTTTACTTCTGCAGTTTTCTATATTTTTGCTCTGTATTGCAAATTATATGAATGAATGCTTATCTTATGCGCAAAAGTGGTAGATCAGTAGTATTTGTTGATGTTATGAATATTTAATGACCTTCATGAAGATATAGATGATGTTTAGGTGAATTACTGTAATTTATTGTTTCAGAAGGGTTAGGGTTCGTGAAGATAGAGTTAAGCCCTAGAAGCCATAGGAACCCATCACACAGACCTCTAGATGTAAAAACCTGGTTTTGTCATCCCCCAATACTACTTTGAGTGAACTACAACCTGCGCTACGTGCGTTGTTACCAAAAGGGCCAGCAGTTTAGGGTTTTGTTTGTTGGTGCAGCTAACTTTGAACCTGGGTCAAGGCCCATCAATCCAACAAATTACAAAAACCCTGCATAATTTATATTGTTACAAAAACTAACTAACTAACTGACTAACTATTACATAACATAAGCACTCAAACTGTTACATAACATAATTACTCCCATTGTTACATAAGCACTCCAATTGTTACATAACATAATTATTAAGTTCACCCATAATTTAGTTGTTACATAACATAAGCACTAAAAATTCTTCAATAATTTCATCGCAGCAAGTTAATCCACTTGAGAATTCAATCAAATTTAACTACAAAATAAATTTAGGGTTCTTTTTATTATCATCCTGTTTAGCGAATGAATGACACTTAGATGCAAGTAAATAATGCAAATGTCAATTTTAATATTGGCTCGAGAAACTCAGTGGAATATGTAAAGTCTATGATGACAAACAAACTATTATGGTACTAAAAGAATGAAAAATTATATGCTTCCTCTTATGAAACCTTCCTCAGCAAGGCCACCACAAGGTTGCATAATTATATAATCTTTAGTTATTTAACCACCTACCGCATGAAAGTCCAATTAATTGACTATTTTTCCACTGTAAAAAGCTATAGAACAAGACCTCACTTTTGTATATTATTTCCCAACCACGAGGAACCCTCTCACATCACAATCTTGTATGTCTCCTAGTTAAGCATATGCGACACATAGAAGGCAGGGTTTGGAGCAAAGTCGTAAGAACACAAATAAACTAGAATGTGTTACGACCCCATCTGGAGAAACCACAATTTCCACAACTCCACCACGAGACAACGCAATTAAAACTCTAGAAGCTACAATAACCCCAAAAGCAACTATAATTATGAGAGTTGTAATTGTAGAATACAATGTTGCAACTCAAGTATCCACATAATACCCCAGTGTTCTGACTGAATAAGAAATACTCAAGGTTTTCGTTGCAACTCTAAAGAGAGATGAAGGTAGCCATGATAGCAATGTGAATTCATAGCAATTAAACCCCTAAGAAAGAGACGGTCCATATGATGCATACAAAAAATCCATGCTGAGAGTGCCAAGGCTCAGGATTCTATACACAACAGCAGTAATCAGAAAGAAATTGTCTCCAATAAGAAATACTCAAGGTTTTCGTTGAAACTCTAAAGAGAGATGAAGGTAGCCATGATATCAATGTGAATTCATAGCAATTAATACACTAAGAAAGAGACGATCCATATGATGCATTCAAAAGATCCATGTTGAGAGTGCCAAGGCTCAAAATTTTGTACACAACATCAGTAATAAAAAAGCGATTGTCTCCAATAAGAAATATTCAAGGTTTTCGTTGCAACTCTAAAGAGAGATGAAGGTATCCATGATAACAATGTGAATTCATAGTAATTAAACCCATAAGAAAGAGACGTTCCATATGATTCATATAAAAGATTCATGCTGAGAGTGTGAAGGCTCAGGACTTTGTACACAACAACAGTAATTAGAAAGAAACTGTCTCCAATAATAAGTGCTCAAGGTTTTTGTTGCAACTCTAAAGGGAGATGAAGGTAGCCATTATAGCAATGTGAATTCGTAGCAATTAAACCCCTAAGAAAGAGATGGTCCATATGATGCATACAAAAAATCCATGCTGAGAGTGCCAAGGCTTAGGATTTTGTACACAACAATAGTAATCAGAAAGAAATTGTCTCCAACTCAGTGGAATATACAGAGATGTTGATACAAACAAATTATTATGAATTCAGTTATTTAACCACCTACAACATGAAAGTCCAATTAATTGACTATTTTTCCACTGTAGAAAGCTATAGAACAAGACCTCACTTTTGTAGATTATTTCCCAACCACGAGGAACCCTCTCACATCACAATCTTGTATGTCTCCTAGTTAAGCATGTGCGACACATAGAAGATAGGGTTTGGAGAAAAGTGGTAAGAACACAAATAAACTAGAATGTGTTACAACCCCATCTGGAGAAGCCACAATTATACAAACAAATTATTATACAAACAAAGACTGTTATACAAACAAGTTATTATGCAGAGACTGGCTCAAGCAACTCAATCTGGAGAAGCCACAGTTATACAAACAAATTATTATACAAACATAGACTGTTATACAAACAAATTATTATGCAGAGACTGGCTCAAGCAACTCAATCTGGAGAAGCCACAGTTATACAAACAAATACTGTTATACAAACAAATTATTATGCAGAGACTGGCTGGAGCAACTCAGTGGAATATGAAGAGACTGTTATATAGACTAATTATTATGGTACTAAAACCCCAATTGTTTTTTCAACCTAAGCCATAGAAGCCACCAAAATCCACGAATTGAAGCCACAGATACTCCATACATTCACAGAAGGCAAACAAGCCAACGAAAAAAAGCGACTAATTGAAGCCACAGATACTCCATACATTTACAGAAGGCAAACAAGCCACCGAAAAACACAACCAGTGCAAAAACCTCCAAAAAAATACAACCTAAGCCATAGAAGCCACCAATTAAGCCACAAAAGCCACGAATTGAAGCCATAGATACTCCATATATTCACAGAAGGCAAACAAGCCACCGAAAACACCCAACTAGTGCATAAACCCTAATTTTTTTTCAATCTAAGCCATAAAATCCATCAATTAAGCCACACAAGCCACGAATTGAAGCTACAGATACTCCATACATTCAAAGAAGGAAAACAAGCCACCAAAAAACCCAACCAATGCAAAACCCCCAAAAAAAAATTCAACCTAAGTCATAGAAGCCACTAATTAAGCCACAAAGGCCATGAATTGAAGCCACATATACTTCATACATTCACAAAAGGCAAACAAGTCATAGAAAAACCCAACCAGTGCATAAACCCCAAACTTTTTTTTCAACCTAAGCCACAAAAGCCATGAATTGAAGCCACGGATACTACATACATTCATGAAAGGCAAACAAGCCATCGAAAAACCCAACTAGTGCAAAAACTCCAAAACAAAATTCAGCCTAAGCCACAAAAGCCACGAATTGAAGCCATAAATACTGTAAGCATTCACAGAAAGCAAACAAGCCACTGCTAAACCCAACCAATGTAAAAGCCCCATTTTTTTTCAACCTAATCCATAGAAGCCACCAATTAAGCCACAGAAACCACGAATTGAAGCCACAGATACTCAATACATTCACAGAAGGCAAACAAGCCACTGAAAAACCCAACCAATGGATAAAACCCCCAAAAAAATGCAAACTAAGCCAGAGAAACCATGAATTGAAGACACATATACTCCACAAAAGCACAAAAAGCCAGAGATTAACACAAAGAAGATAAATGGTGTGAATGCCAAACAAATAGATGTGTTGACAAACACAGTTGCAGGTATGGCTGGTAGGATGAAGAATCTTACCAGAGAACGATGACACCAAGCTCCAAATGTTTGTTGCAGCGAGTTGACCATGGTGTCCAGTGCCAGGTCAAACAAGGTTGAGCGAGCGAGAGACTATGAAAGAATGTCCGTCTGAAACCCAACCACGTTCGACAACATACAACCCTTCAGCAACGCATTGCCACACAAGGGCCAAAACCCTTTACTGCGCCCACACTCCACCTCGGCGATCGAACAACACACCGCAGTAGTCGAACAACACAACACAACAACCGAACAAGACACCATAACAATCGATAAACCCTCCCTCACCTCAGCATTAACCAACAGCTCACACACAACTATAGGCGGCACTCACACACAACTACAGGCGGTGCTCACACACAACTACTAGCGGAGCAAAACGAGCCACTTTCGGTCTTGGACAGAAATGAATGGGAATGAAACAACATAACCCTAATTGTCGCAAAAAAATCCTAATTGGTGCCAAAACCGAATTTTGAGTCCACTTCCGGAAGGTAACACATGGAGGCACGTGATGGACACGTGTCGTACAATTGATTGTGTATTCCAAGTGTCTAAATTGGGCCACGTAGGGAGGCCACACAACTACTAACCTCCCTCCCCTAGAAAATTGTATAAATAATTGATGTTTACAATTTTATGAATCTTACCTTGAAAAATATTTTTTTTTAAATTAGTCTCTAAAAATTAATCAAATTATTCATAAAAAAAAGAAATTTATAAAAAAATAACTAGGAATAATTTTTCTTCTATTTACTTTACACCATAAATATTCACTTGCTTATTATACGCACATTGTTCCACTTGTTTTTTTCATATAACTTTGTAGGCACTCCAAATGAACAATAAAATACACCTTGAAATTTAAACAATCCCTTTTGTATTGAGTACTTAAACTCTAATATTTGAAGTTCTGTGATATTTGAAGTTCTGACTTCTCCTTCTTCTTACTCACAAAGTATTTTACCAATGACTTAATTAGATATTTAACTTTCAAAACACTAAATTATTTAAAATGATAATATATATGTCTGTAAAAAATTAGATTTTACTTAAATCAAACTTGAAAAAACATTATTTTTTAATGAGAATAACTTGATTGCGTAATAATATATCCTCTTTTCAAACACAAACCCAACAAAACTGTAGTACAAAAATTAAAAACAAACAAATTTCTACCATAATCTAAATCCATGCATGATATAAAGTCTTTAGAAATATTGTCAATTTTGAATCAAACCAAATGGTAAAAAATTAAATCAAATTTCTAAAATAATATAAACTGTAATATTCTATATTAAAAAAATTTAACCTTAAAAAACTATAAAATTAATTAGTTTCAAAAATAATAAATAAATATTCATCAATATAATTTTTTCCCCTTTTTCCCTCTCCAAAGTTGGTGAAAAAAAAAAAAAAAAAAAATATATATATATATATATATATATATATTCAAAATTCCAAACACAACAACCACTCACCATTATAAAATAAATCAAAGGGATGATTTGTCTCGCTATTACGTATTACATGAGACCTTAGCAAAGCGGGACCTACCATTGATTTTTTCATCATTACGTATTACATGAAGACCTTCGCAAAGTGGGACCTACCATTGATTTTTTCATAATTAAACCACGCGCTCATGCTCAAATATACTCCACCCGAAACTGAGGAAACATTATCTTCTAAATTTTGAGTAAGTTACACGTTTGTTATAATAATAATAAAACTCTATTAACATTTGATGTAACAATGTGAGCTTGCACGTGTTAATTTAAAAAAATTATTAAATTAATTGGAAAATTTAAAAATTTGTTATAAAACTATGATTGTGTTGATTGATGGAAATTTTAATTATAAAATTTTATGTACCCCTAAGTGAATAGAAATATCATAAACATGTATTTTAGAATCTAAGAAGATTCGATAAATCGAAGGGTTGAGGATTTACACGTAAGCTCAATGAAAGGTATCGAGGGTTGGTGAGTTTTATACTCTTAAGATATAAAAATATAATTATATGGAGTGTTTATCTAAACTTCGTCTAGACAAGTAATCTCTATTAATGTGTTTAGACATTTTCTAACATCTTTATTAAAAAGTCAAAATAATATTATATATTTATTTTTATATATTATATTTATATAGAATTTTTTAGGGCTATCTCAAATGTGTATTAAGAGTGCAATTTTTCTTATCATTTAATATATTACAGAGATTAAAAGATAAAATTATTTACATTGATTTTTTCAATTTTTCATAAATTTTTGTTTAGGATAGATTTATATTTTAATTTATTTTTGTCTTTTCAACTTTTGATAAATCTTGGTTTGAGATAAATCTACATTTTAATTTATTTGTGTTGTTTAAGATGGAACTGAGATATATTTAAAAAAATTATTTAGTATATTGTTAGGTTCATTCATTTTTTCGTGAGAACTTCTTCCCCCTATTAGGTTGTACAACACCTCATTACTCTAGGTGTAATTATTATTCATATTATTAATTTAGTAAAATTATTATTTCAGTAGGATGATAAATGTTATAACTTTGAATTTCTTATTTTTATTAATGATGTTTATGGTTAATGTCCATTGAAACTAAAATTAGCTTATGGGACTTTAAGGAAGGTACAGATTATTAGGATTTTTGTTAAGGATTTATTTGTGTTAAAAAACAATGGAGAAAAGTGTTCCAAGATCGCCATAATTTGATGAAAAGAAGGTTACGGTAATGTGATAAATCTTTTGAAATTGAAATCTAATTTGGGGATACCCATGAAATTCTAAAAGAAAGTGTATTTCATCTTCAACCCTCTTAGTGTCACAAAGATGACAAATTCTTTCATCCCAATGCATTTTAAGAATTGTCTAATCCCAAATTTCACTTTGAAATTGGTGATATTTTATTCCTTTTCTTAGCCATAAAAAGGGATTCTATTATCTGGTCAAAAGATTACATTTGATTTGTCACTTTTTCCCTACTCTGTTGGCTTCACTCTGACCAGATTTGTTAGCCAGGAGAGATACATGAAAACAAAAATCAAAATACCATACACTATAACCGAATCACAAGTCAAAAACACAAGTGCATCTAAAAACAATGAGAATACAAATAAAACGAACCATCATCAAAAATTTCCTGGAGGCATCGAGCTTGCCTGACATATAAGGGGTCTAGGGGACAAATTCAATCATGAGCATGGTGTTCTAGGTGACCAGTTAGTCCTTCAATTCAGTCCAGTCACTAGCTTCGCTAGATTGAATCCATCTTATTCATCATCACCCACTAATTATGTTAGATGTAGTTTTAAAATGTGATCAATTCATTTATATCCTCATGTCGTTGTTGTCACATCACTCCCAGTTTTTCTATGACCATCTGAAGCTGACCAACAATAGGGTTCAAGGAAGGTGGGGTCATTGTTGGCCAAGGCATTGATTCGAATTTGTGGGCTACTTCTCCATCTAAGGCACCATCATGCCCTCCCTCGCCATGCGCCACCACCGCATTACCAACCTACGCCTACACATCACCACAGGGAGCCTCGTCGTGTCTAGCCCAGCCCCTCTGGCGTAGCATTTTGTGTTTTGAAATGAATCATTTTAACACCATTCAATCCCCACACTATCTCCCTTGGAACGAATCGACCTCTTTCCCATAGACTTGAAAGAAACAAACACCATCACTCAGAGAAAAACACAAACTACTATGCTCAAATAGAGAAAGGAACAGGCACCACCCGATGCCTTCCTTCTCAATAGCCACTGGAATGAGAATTCCCTTCTGTGTCAAACTCCTAAACCCTTCAAGACACTAGAATGAGAATGCCCCTCCAGGCCAAACTCCTACACAATTCAATTGAAAAAAACATACAAATACCAATTTGATTATAGACCGCGTCGAGCCAAAGGGAGGGGTTTGAGATGATAGTGATTAGCAGCACACACAGAGCTCCTCCAAACCTGGATTCCTTCTGCAGCGGAGCAACACCCTACTCATGCACCATGACCCTTCAACTACCAATCTTTCAACAAATTGTCACTCGTCTCGTCGCTTGAGTCCCAAACCCACCAATTCAAGCCCTTGGTCTCGAGTAGATATCCAACCCTATAACTTGAACTAGCTTCATTTTGAAATGACAACAAGAGAAGGGGCATGTATAACTTCGTTGTGAAATTACCACAAGAGAAGGGGCATGTATATTTCACCAACATGCGCATACTCCTCTGCATTTTCAACACCCTTTTGTGCTCCCATAACCATGATGAACCTTTGTCATAGAATAGTCGCTTGCAAACTTGTAACGTTGATCAGACTGCTGAAATTTCCAGACATCCAACCTCCATCGTGCCATTTTCCCTCATCCATCTTTTCCCTCTGACATGTTCGTTCTTAGAGTGTTAACACTTTCGTTGTCAAAGTTTGATATCATTGGGTCTGACACCCCAATCAGGGTGTTGAGATTTTATTCTTATTTTAACAATGTTGATTTAAAAAATGTTTTTTATATTAAAAAAAGAAAAGACAAAACTTAAAGCAATAATAATAATAATAATAATTGCTAAAAGTAAAAAGTAAGGAAAGAATCATTTGTGAAAAACTTCACTAGATAAAATAAAAACATAATAAAAAATCATTTTTAATGAAAAAGTTCATAGGATGAGCTTATATATATGTATATATATATCGAAGAGTAGGTGCTTACTCATTAGCGTGAATATAACAAAAGCAACTCATAATCTTCCTCATTTTCTCTCTATGCATGTATATTAGCATGGATTTGTCTTAATTATATATTATTAAGCATAAATAGGGATTAACAAGAGATTGAGATTCAAGTTTCTTGATGTTTAAAATATCCAATGTTTAGATGGATCTATGTCATGAGTGTGCATATTCCAAGGTCTTAGCCTAATGGGTTAACTCAATTAGTTGGTGCTAATGTTGTTGCGCATTCTGTTAGTTCCATACTAACAAATACATGGTTTGAATTCTCCTTATGGAAATGAACTAGGGACCTACACATTTTTTGGATTATCAACAACCTCATGACTCAAACAAACGCACACACACACACAAAGATAAATAAATATGTATAGATGCATACATAACTATGTGTGTGTGTGTATGTGTATGTTTGTCTGTGTGTCCACATAAACATATATGTCAAGAAAAAAAAGTCTTGAATCCCCCCTCAACCACCAACCACAATAGTGGTTGATAACTGAGACTTAACGGAATTAAAATTGGAGAGATAACGATGATCTCCACTTGGAAACATTATGTTCATCCCAATTGAGCTAATCCACAAAGCTCACACTTGTGTGTGTATGTGCACGTGCATTATTAGTTATTATTAGATATTATTTTCTTAAGTTTGCAAATTTGCACAAATATTGCACATCTCATTCATACTAGGATGTTTGTTTTTAAATATATATTTTATTAAATATTATATTTGGTTGATTTATATGATGTGTTACATGAGTGTTAGGCATGGACATTATATACCTTCCACATACTAGGTTGTGTAATGCACCCCTCTCTCTCTCTCTCTCTCTCTCTCTCTCTCTCTCTCTCTCTCTCTCTCTCTCTCTCAGTGTGTTACATAACCTAGAGGTGTTATGCATGGAAATTATAGAAATTCCACATATTAGGTTGTGTAATGCACCTTAAGAGAGAGAGAGGGAGAGAGAGAGAAGCATTAAACAACCTAGTATGTGGAAGGTCTATAATGCCCATGCCTAACACTCATGCAACACATCGTATAAATCAACCAAATATAATATTTAAAAATATATGTATTTGAAAAAAACAAACATATATGTGTGTGTGTGTGTGTGTGTGTGTGTGTGTGTGTGTGTGTGTGTGTGTGTGTGTAGATAGATAGATATATAGATATATAGATATATCCCATAGGGTTAGTTGACTCAGTGGAACATTACACTCTTGTCCTTTATTGTTATCACTCTCACTTGACACATTATGCTTGTGTTTATGAATCCCTTTAGCTATCTTGAGATGATCTTGGATTTTTTATACATTACTACTTCTCTAATTCCAAATTCCCAAGCCAACTTTAGGAGGGTAATAATTGCTAGTAATTTTTCTTTTTTATTTGTAGTCCATTTGAGTTCCAATCTAAAAGTGATTTCTTCCTTTTCGGGAAGGAGGATCCATCACTTTCTATTATTTCTACTTGGATTAGCTTGAGAATATCCATCAAGGCTCCCCCAAGCATGAGATGGGTCATAGTCTGTGTGCAAAGGGATTCTTAGAGGCTTTGGTAGTTTGAGAGCCAAGAGTTTCTCCTTCTTTGCTTTTAGCATGTAGAACATTTTGCAGGGACTTGCAATCATGTCCTAGAATATGCATTCATTTCAATCGAACTAATTTGAGCACACTACCTCCATCATCAATCTTGGTTTGCATTGGACGAGCTAATAAATCCATTGGTGGAGTGTCTAATTAATGTTTTCCTCTACCCATGGTTGAGGTTGTAGATTGAGCCTAGAAGAGAAAACCCATACTTCTTTAGAGAAATGGAACTACACTAAAAGATGAGAGATGGTTTCTTCATGTTTTTCACATAGTGGACATTTGCTTGGGCCTTGAAAACCTTTCCTTTTCAAAGTATCCCAAGTAGGGACTACTCCTTTAATAGGCATCTATTGAAACAAACATAGTTTAGGAGGGGCTATAACTTTTGATAGTTTGTTTCACCACCATTGGTAGGTGTCATTGTGACATGGAGGATGTTGTACTTTGTATCCAATATTCAAACTATAGTTACCCATTGATAGATTCTCTCCCAAAATAGAGTGTCATCTTCCCTTCTTAAATATATACTTCCTCTAATGTGTTGTCTTGTGGTGTTTGTCCACTATCATTGTTCAATTACCCATTTATCCAAGGTCATAGACAATATGCAAGATCTATGGGTTAGATCCCAAGGTAGTTGGAGTTTGATTGAGTGTTTTGAGCTATTGATTTTTGAGTGCATCCAGTAATTGAGGTAGAATATGATATCCCAAACTTTATTCTCCCCATCTATCTAATCCCATGTTCACCCTTGTGCCATCTCCTATTCGGTAGCAAAGGTGATCAAAAATTAGATGCACAACATGTGTGATAATATTTGTTGTCATAAAGAAAGTGCCTTGCTCAACAACAAGGGGTTCTCCCTGATGTTAGCTCTCAATTAGAATTCACACTATTTGGAGTAGGGAACCCATCTAGAATTTAATCGAACAACTATTACTTTTGTCTATGGAATTGGATGTGAAATGAAAAATGAAATATGGTAATATCTTATATGTAAAATGCGACCTTATCTAAACTACAATAGCTAGGAGCAAATTTTAACAAGTAGAAACAAGATATTTATGTATTACTATGAATATTAATATATAACTATTTAAGAAATGTATAAATACATAAATATGAAGAGACAAAAAAATAAATAAGTTGGTTAGAACATTACTATTCACAATCTCATATCTACCAACTCAAAGCAGACATATCAAATGAGAAAAGAAAATAAGAACCAAACAATTCATTGTAAAAGAGTCAACAATACAATAGTACAATATTGCAATGGTATGAGTGACGACTTAAACACTAGAAAAAGTTCCTAGTGTTTATAGTACAATACCAATGCTCCTCTTCAAAATCAACCTCAAGGACTTCTTCTCATTGTAATTCTCAAAAGGTTTACAATTTACAATAAGCCAAAAGCCCTCTTCTACAGTAAATTCATGGGCTTACTCTAGTATATAATTGCTTCTTGTGTCTCGTCATCCTTTAAGCAATTATAAGTTTTAAACTTCCTTTTTTATTATTTCCTAAATACTATATCAAAATTACACTTTATATGGCCCACAAGCCATATAGCAAACAATGACAGGGTGTTTGTTAAGGAACTCTGTGGTGTAAAGGTCACTAGTTCGAAACTCTGTGGGAAAAAATCCAACCATGTTAAGGGTGCGATATTTTGGTGATTTTGATAGCTTACATGCCCCTGGGTCACGACTACTCAAGCCATAGCTTAGGCCTTCCAGTCATATCATGACTCAAATAATCTAACAAAAAGAATAAAGAATTACACTTGATATGGTCATAATCGATCGTGTATGTTATTTTGAATAAATGCAGTCCATACTTCACATTGAGATGAAATTTGTAGTATATGTTTAAAGATTAATTTCCAAAACAAAAATTCATAAGCTATCGATTCCTTAGGCATGCCCCCCTATCTCTCTTTTCAAGGTACTTAAGAAAGAATTAATTAAATTTATTTCCTTGGAAGTACCAAGAACACCTTCATTTAAGATTTATTTAATGATCTTAGGTGTCATTCCAATTATGCCTCCTTTGTTCTTTATGCTATCTTCCAATTTTCTCAAAATGTTTGCCATGGGTCTATGTACACTTATTTCTCCTAGTGGTGGAAAATGTCATCTCTCAACATTTGTTTGTGTAGCAAGATACAAGTGTTTGCAATTACTCATTGGGATCATGTTGTCCTTTTCTAATGTTGTGCTTTCTATTTGGAAATTCGACATGGATGCATCTTTTAAATAGTTTTCCTTCTTTATCATCCTTCTTAAGTCATCTAGAGAATATTTTTCCTCGGCATGCCATTTCTTCAACTCATCCACGATGAAATGCACTCCATAAAACATTACCTTCTTTTCTTTGAGATTCCATAAGTATGTAAGGAATTGAGTGGCCATATCTCAAATTTTTTTAATATTATTGTACGCTTTGTTTTGTATAATGCTAGTTTCCTACTATAGTTCAAAGGTATAAGCCTTAAAATCTGCTAAGTTGGCCATGTCACACTTGTGATGTGTTACAACTTTCTCCAATGTTTCTATCTTTAGCTTGTGTTTTCCTATTTCCTTGACCATTTTCCTAATGTTGAACTTTAAAGTTTGAGAGAATGTGACACTTGCATATGTGGTAGCAACTAGATTAGTTCTAATGTCACAAATGCAAGTTTGAGAACTCCTAGTAGCTTTAGTTCCTTATGATATTGTTGACTACTCTCCCCTTTATTTTATTAAAAAAATAATGAATCAAGAAAGCAAATTTATCTAACATGGAAGGGGTAAATTTCCCAATCCAAGTTCTCCCAGAGGGAAATGCCCTCCCATAATGACATATCTTGGTGTGTGTATATCAAGTCTCTAAAATCCCAACATCCATAGGTCCTAAATTCTTGGCCTACTCCGCTCTTTGCTTCCCCCATTCCTCCTTTTTCTTCTTTCTGAAGCCTTAGTGCTTCAATTTCTCTTTCAATCATTTCTTTATTTGATTTAGTTACTGTTGCTACTTCTCTTACTTCTACCTCCTTTACTTATCCTTCCTATCTCTCCCTTTCAACTTGTTCTATCTTTGCTCATTCACTCTCTACCTATTATTTTCTCTTATCTTTATTTTTCCAGTTGCTACTCCCCATCCTAAAATGCCACTTCATCTAAATATGAGGTTTGTCTATAGGATTATTCTTCTTACCAAACCTCATTTTAGTAAGTCCATCTATGTTTTTAGGCATGAAAATGTTGGGGGGTCATGTCCATTGAACATTTCCTCTCTAAAATAGAAGGTGATTAGGATTTCAACCATCGTAGCCATTTTTTTTACCTATCTATTCAATAAATTACTATGTAGAATGGGAATGGGGGCCATAAAGCTTTTTTTATCATAGTGAGAGATGCTCCAACTCCATGTATAAAGGTTTGATAAACCGCTTTGTGTGAGGCTAGTGTGTTAGGTATTAACTTGGGGAGTAGATTCAAAGCTTTGGTAGCTCTGAAATCTTTGGTGTATGTAACTATTACTACTCTATTGAGTAAGTTTTTGAAGATCCTATAAAAATTATTGTAGTTGGCACATACATGGTAGAGGCCCAATATCACCTCGTCTTACATCCCCACTCTTTAAGCCTTAACTCCTAACAAAAGGCTATGGGAGGCTTCTTGTGTGATACTCCAACTAACCCACTGCAAGACCAATTTCTTATAATGGGCTCTAATGGTTGAAGGGAAGAGTTTTATATTGTTGTTTTTAACGTAAAAGTCTACAATATCAATTTAATTAAACCAACATACAAGTACACGAAAACTTGGTGAAATTTAGAAAATAATTTGTCCAAATCGATGTACTTGAAATATAATAACCAAAAAATTAAGTTATTCCATAATTTGATGCACGGTTAGAAGAGTTGTTGAATATTATGCTTGTTATCCCGTTTAACAAGGTTATAAATATGAAAGTAACTTTCTAACAACAGGTAAAGATACTCAAAATTGTGTTAGATATGGAGCAAACTAGTAAAATAAAATAAAAATAAAGAGAAAAAATTGTTTTATATTTTTAAAATAGATGGGGGTTAATGAATATTTTACCTTGCCTTCTTACCTAATTAGTTTGTAAAGTTGCGATCACAACCTTTCGTTTATCAATCGTTCTCTTTTGGTGATGCTTATTTTTTCCTCTCAAGGAGAAAAGTCAGATTTTGCACTGCATACACTGCAAAAGAGATGGATCACATGATGCATCCACATGCAAGTTGCCTTGGGATAGAATTGAGCATGAAAGAAACCAACCCAAAGGTAAAACTAATGACAAAGAGAAAGGTATAGCACTTGAATCCGCTCACTATGTTGTGGCACACTATAATATTGGAGTAAATGAAGACTTATTTAATGCTTCACTTGCTTCTTGGAAAAATGATTGGTTGCTTGATTCAGGAGCAACTTGCCACATGACTTTTAGAAGAGACTTTTTTGAAGAATTTACTGACAATGTTGATGGAGAGGTATACTTTGCAGACAAATCAAAACTCAAGCCATTAGGGCTTGGTACAATCAGGCTTAAATTGCCTGGTCTTCCAGACTTTCTTCTGCATCATGTTTTATATCTCCCATAGCTAAGGAGAAACTTGTTGTCCTTGGTCCACATCCACCAGCAAGGACACTCCATTCATATGTTTGATGGCAAGCTTGAGGTGAGAAAAGCATCAGAACACTCACTTGTCATGACAGGGATAGAAGAAGAAAGGTTTCTCAAGCTGTAGGGTACCTCTGCTCGTGCACAAAATTTCTCATACAATTCTCATTATGAAGAAGGTACATTTTCATCTAGTTTATTATGGCAAGCTAGATTTGGACACTTGAACTATGACAACCTCCGTTTGTTGAAGAAAAATGGTGTTACTGTTTTGCCTACAATTCCTAGGAAACTTAAGCAATGTGATGCTTGCATTCTAGGAAAGCATAGCAAACAGTCTTTTGATGATTCACATTCCAGAGCACATAGAAAACTTGAACTCATTCATTCAGATTTATGTGGTCCAATGCATGTTCCTTCTGCAAATGGAAATAAATATATGGTGATATTTATTGATGACTACACCAGAATGTGTTGTGTTTATTTATTGAAGAACAAATCTGATGCTTTTCAAACATTCAAGAACTTTCATACATGGATTGAAAATGATGCACAATCTCATATTGGCTCTATTCGCACTGATAATGGAAAAGAATACACTTCAAATGAATTTGAAAACTATCTTTGCCAACATGGGATCAAACATCAAACAACTATGCCTTATAATCCCCAACAGAACGGAGTAGCTAAAAGAATGAATAGAACAATCTTAAATATGGTGCGCTCCATGATGTTTTTCAAAAATGTAAAAATGATGTTTTGGGTTGATGCAATTCTATGTGTTGTATATGTAAATAATAGATGTCCATCTAATGCTATTAGAAACAAGACTCCTTATGAAATGTGGTATGGGCACATTCCTTTGGTAAAGCATCTCAGGGTCTTTGGTTCCACATGTTATGCCTTGATACCAAAGGTACATAGAAACAAACTTGTTGCAAGAAGTCGTAAGTGTATCTTCTTGGGGTATTCAAACACCTCCAAAGCATACCGTCTCAATGATGAAGTCAATAAAAATTTTGTTGTATCTAGAGATGTAATCTTTCTTGAATCATCCAAAACTGACAATGTTGTTGAGTGGTAACTTGATTGCTTGGATAGATTCACAAATGCAAAATCATTTCAAGAATTTGATAATCAGATTCCACATCTTAAAGGGGGGATTCCTATACTAGATCAACTTGTGGAATATTCTTCTGAAGCACTCTCTCCCGCGCATGAAACTCCAACAACGGATGATACTTTGAGTGATGTGATTGACATAATTGGGAGACTCAATCTTGATTCAGTCCCAACTCAATCAATGGAGCAGCCTGGACCATCTCAGAAAGGTCCCCAAAAGTGGTTGACAAAGACACTTGAAAGTGTTCATCCTGATGAGGTTGGAAAGACAGGAACTAGAAATTCAACTTGGAAAAATGGAGGTGATATAAATGACTCTGATTCACCTGTTGATATGGATGTTTCTTATGATTTTGAATTGAATTTGTCTATAGATTTTGAACCAAATCCCTTCAAAGAGCTGCTTCTCATGATGAATGGAAAGAAGCATTGCAAAAGGATTATGATGCCTTGATAAAGAATGGCACTTGGAAGCTGGTTGATCCTCCATTGGGAACCAAACCAATTGGCTGCAAGTGGGTCTACAAGAACAAGTATAGAGCTTTTTTAATTAATGGAAAAACTTGTGAGCAATTTTTGAAACCGACGTTTCGGACTAGCTAGGTGAGTCCATCATCAGGGTAATGAGATCTGCCATCAAAGCGAAGAGCACAAAGCGAAGCTTGTGGCAAAATGTTTTGCACAAAAAGCAAGGGGTCGATTATGAGGAGACTTTTTCCCTCATAGCAAAATGGGTTACCATCCAGACACTCTTTGTCCTAGTAGCTCAGAACAGTTGGAAAGTCCATCAAATGGATGTAAAAACTGCTTTTTTGAATGAAGATCTAAAAGAGAATGTTTTTATGTCCCAGCCTGAAGGATTTGATATAAAATGACATGAACATAAAGTATGCAAACTTGTGAAATCCTTGTATGGCCTCAAATAAGCACCGCGAGCCTGGTATGAAAAGCTAATTGAGCATCTTCTGAAACTCAATTTCAAACATTATGATCTTGATGATGCAACTTTGTTTGTCAAGAAGGTTGGCAAAACAATTGTATATCTTGTGGTATATGTAGATGATCTTTTGATGACAGGGAACAATGAGAGCTACATTGCATCCATAAAGAAGGAATTGAAGAAAGATTTTGAAATGACTGATCTGGGCTATGTTCATTACTATCTTGGTATTGAAGTAACTCAACATCTGAAGTCCATATTCCTTTCTCAAAAGAAGTACATTGGAGATCTGTTGAATAGGTTTGGCATGACTGAATGCAATCCTCTGACTACTCCAATGGAACAAAACTTAAAGCTCACATCCATTGAAGAAAAAGAATTTAAGGATGCAACAAAGTATAGACAACTTGTAGGAAATCTCAACTACCTAACTACTACCAGACCAAACATTTTGTTTGTTGTTGGAATCCTCTCTAAGTTCATGCAAAAGCATTGTGAGGAACATTGGTCTGCTGCAAAAAGAGTTCTAAAGTACTTGAAGGGAACTCAACACTTTGGAATCAAGTATACACAGGTGGGCGACTTCAACTTGATTGGATACTCTGATTCAGACTTCGATGGAGACAAAGAAACTGGGTATCTACTTCAAGTTATGCTATGAGTCTTGGATCGGGAGTTGTCTCCTAGAGATCACACAATCAATCAGTTCCAACGGATTCCACAACAGAGGCATAATATGTGGCAGCAGATGAGGCAACAAAAGAATTTGTGTGGCTTAGGAAAATTCTGGAAGATTTGCAAGTAAAACAAGTACAATTGACTCCACTCATGATTGACAATACTTCGGAAATAAAGTTGGCCAAGAACTCAAAGTTCCATGATCGAACGAAGCACATCAATACAAATATCATCTCATTCGACATCATGTTGAGGCCAAAGCAATCCATCTTCGCCATTGTTCCACTAATGAGCAGATTGCAGACATCTTCACCAAAGTGCTTGGAAGAGAAAAGCTTGAAAAATTCAGAACAATGCTTGGACTCACCAACATCCCTTCAGATTAAGGGGGGAATGTTGACACCTAATCATAGGGATTGGGTGAACAACTGTAATTAGTGTAAATAAATAATAGAGAAAATGGAGAGTCATCGGGAGATGAAATGAACAGTCACTCCCTCTTGTATATAATCATGAATAACCTGAATGAATAATATGATTACATTTGAGGAGTTACCCCCTGGTCTGACAGAGGCCAACATCATACCTTTCTTTTTATGTCCCTAGATCATATAATTTGTAGGAAATTTTTCTGATGGTTTCCTTAACACCTTTTAGGACTCAAGAAAGCATTATCTAATACAATGGAATTGCTTCCAAAAGTGCTTTTACCAAACCCAGATATCCTCCCCTAGACAACAATCTATTGCACCACATGTTTATTCTCTTCTCCACTTCACTATCAATCACTATGATTCACATTTTTTTTATGTTGGTTTTGATTCAAACATAAACCTATCTGTCTTAGATCCTATTCTAGATCACACACTGTAAAGAGAAATAGTTGGGAGGTATGGTTCTTTTCTTACTCAAATATTCCTCATGAGGTCATTAGAGGTTTTTCCCTGTTAATTACCATTAAAATAAAGTTGACCTTATTGTCACAATTTTACCTTTTAAAAAGGGTCATTGAATCATATTACACACTTGGGAACCTTCATTTAATGTGATAAATGTATCAACAACATGCATATCGAAAGTTTTCAAATTTACATTTATTAAGCTTTTTGAAAATTTTCATTGATGCAAGTTTTGGAGCTTTATGATGTATCATATGGTAGAATTCTTTCAATTCAATGATGTGTCTAAAGCCATAACATGTAATATAAATTCTTTTCTTTACAATGTATTGCAAATTAGAAACTTTACAAAGTTACAACATGTAGCATTTGCAAAAACTATAAAAACTGTGAAAAGTTATAAAGATAAAAATTTCTAAATTCTAAAATATTGAAACTTCACAAAATCACATGTTAAATCATTTTCATCACATGTAACCAATTTTTTCACAATACCCAACATCACACAGAAATGAGATTTCTAAAAAAAACATTTTCTTGAAACTATATTACATATCACAATGTAACCAAATTTAACCAAATTTTCAAACTATGATAAGACATTTTTAGATTGAAAATTTGATGAGATTTTGAAAAAGTTTTTCCTTATAAAAAAAACTTTTTTTTTGAAACTATATTACATATCACAATGTAACCAGATTTTCAAACTATAAGTTTTTTTTTGAAACTATATTACATATCACAATGTAACCAGATTTTCAAACTATAATAAAACAAATTTGTTCAATGAAAATAAGACAAATTTGCTCAATGAAAGTTAGATTAAAAACTTGATGAGATTTTGAAAAAGCTAGATTTATTCCGAATAAAGACTCTTATTTAATATTTTAAAATTCAAAGGCAAAAGAGTCTTTAATGACAACGGGAAAAAAGTATTGAAGGAATGGAAAAATCATCGTGTGCTCAACACCTCGCAGAAATTGGAACCTCACCAGGGAGGTTCGTTTGGATTCTAAAACTTATAAAGGCATTGTTTTCACAATTTCTGGTTTAAAATGAACTTCAAGCCTGTTTTTGATGTAAATTAAGTGATAATTATGATGGGCAAATTGTTTATCAATTTGTAAGTTAAATATAGTGAACAAAATTTCCTTTCCTATCAAATATTATGTGATAAAATGATTAAAACGAGAAAAATTTCTCACCTGTAATTCTTCTGTGATAAAATGATCTAAACAGACATTAGAGTTGCAGAAACCATCCAATGGTTTCCCCATCAAATTTGACATATACTCCAGATTTGAAATAACCTACCATTTTTCTCCCAAATGTTTTGTTTTTGTATTTAAAAGAGATTATCGAATCCATGAAAGGTAGGTGTCGTAACTACCGCAGCAAAGTTACGTTTCCGCACACACTAATCGTATAATACAAGCAATATTGAACCAATCCTTTACGAAATCGCTTACTTTTGCTTGTTCCCAAAGCTTCCGTGCATCCTGCGATGCCTGACATGAAAAGACTTCTGTTGGCATCGGCATACCTTTACATCCCGCCATTATATAAACAGAACGTATGGATTCCCCAATTAAACATAGCCACATCGTTCATTCTTCCCCACAGTTCTTGCATTTGTTCTGTTCAGAGATCCCAATAATACAGAACCCAGAGGTTCGATACTTCCCAACCAAACGTACCCACATCATTCATTCTTCGCCATAGTTCTTGCATTTGTTCTGTTCAGAGATTCCAAGAAACTCGCTCGCAATGGCTCGAATCCTCGCCATTGTTCTGAGCTCTTTGTTGGCATTGGCATTGGCCCTTACTGTATCAGCAGCAGGGTTCTGCGCAGAAACAGAGTATCTTAATATGGTCACTGATAAAGTTCAGGACCTGGAGCCCCATATCTTTAAGCTCTTTGGAACCCATCCCAGGTCTCTAGAGTTTGCGGAGTTCGCGCGCAGGTCTCTGCTGTTATTGATTTAAATGCTCTTCATGGCTAAACTGGATCTCTCTTGTGTTTTAGTGATAATCATGCATGTGGGTATTTAAGCGGGAAATTGGAAATTATAATGTTTTTCTTTCAATCCTGTGCAGGCATGACAAGAAGTACGATACAGTCCACCAGCTTGTGCACAGATACAATACTTTTGTGAACAACGTGGAATTGATTGAGTCAAGAAACAGCAAGAAGCTTCCTTACACTTTGGGAACAAATAGTAAATCAAATTACCTCCCCTCCCTCCCTCTATTTTTGAATTGTTTTTGGCTGAATTTCAAAATCTTGATGATGGTCTGAAAATTGGTGGCAATTAATCAGATATGTGCTTTGTTTGTTGGGTCCGGCCAGGATTATCCTGCCCATACTAAACTAAAATGAAGATGGAACTGATAAGTATGTTGAACAATGTTGTGCAGAGTTTGCTGACATGACATGGGAGGAATTCCAGGGAAAACATTTGGGTGCTTCACAAGATTGCTCGGCTACCAAGAGCAAACACAAGTTAACGTATGCACAGGCTCCAGAGAAGGTAATACAGTAATCCTCTTAATGATATAAATGTTGAATAAACTCATTGCAGGGATTGGAAGTCTTCAAACCCTCTTTAATATCTGTTTTGCTGACTTTGTTTGGATATGCAAAGAAGCCTGCAATTTTCTTTTAGTAAGGGCTTCTGTATCTGATATCGTCTACAGTGTAGTAGAACGATCTATTGCTGTCCATGGGCTGTGTCTATCAGGCAACCTAGTCCAGTCCTCTCAAAAATAATTTCAGCTTAGGGCAAACTATGGGTATAATATATAGGAAATTTGTACATGGATGAACATAAATATTTTGTCAAAATTGTGCTAGAATTTCCATTATTTTCCAGAAAAATTCACCTCCATGGACTACTCTCAAAATATTTGCACCTTATATAATGCTTTTGTGCTGAGATATGCCTTGCAACCATGACTCAGATCAATCTCCCATCTTCCTAGGAATTGTACTGTGCAGAATCCTAAAATTCTTTATGGGCGTTTTTGAATGGAATTATAATGTGCAAAATCCTAAATTCTTTATGGGCTTGTTTGAATGTTTTTGTTTTATTGATATATGTTAACAGAAAGACTGGAGAGAAGAAGGCATAGTGAGCCCTGTTAAAAATCAAGGCCATTGTGGATCCTGCTGGACATTCAGGTAAATACTCAAATTCCATTTTAATTTTCTTAGACTTAATGATTGAGAAACAGCCAAATTTGATAATAAGCATTGGTAAATGGTTGACCAAAATATGTTGATAATTCGATTGTATACTGCAGCACTACTGGAGCACTAGAGGCTGCCTATACTCAGGCTACAGGAAAGACTGTTATCTTATCTGAACAGCAGTTGATTGACTGTGCTGGAGGATTTAACAACTTTGGCTGCAATGGTGGTCTGCCATCTCAAGCATTTGAGTACATTAAGTACAATGGAGGGCTTGACACTGAGGAAGCTTATCCTTACACAGCTCAAGATGGTGTTTGTAAATATGATGCAAACAAGATTGGTGTAAAGGTTACTGACAGTGTCAACATAAGTTTGGTAATTCCTGTTTCCCTCATCATTGCTCATAATGTAGTTTTGCTTTACATTTTCCTGGAAATTGCCTATTTTGTTGATATATGTAACTATTCAGAAATAGATGAATTTTATGCTGGACTAATGATGTACAGGGGGCAGAAGATGAACTCAAGGCTGCAGTGGGTCTGGTTCGCCCAGTCAGTATCGCATTCGAAGTTATTCAGGACTTTCGATTTTACAAGGATGGGGTTTTCACTAGTGAAACTTGTGGTCAAGGTCCAACGGTATGGGAGATCCATCACTGGTTATAACTATTAGCATAGAATTTAAATATTTATACATTGAAAAAATTTTATAAACCTACAAATTTTGGATTTGCTTTTGGTTAAAAACTTTCTTTTGAGCCTCACAAGGTTTTCATGAAATTTTTGTGAATGTACTAATGTGGGTATGAATTTAATTTGCAGGATGTCAACCACGCTGTTTTGGCCGTTGGGTATGGTGTTAGTGAGGAGGGTACTCCATATTGGATCATCAAGAATTCTTGGGGAGATAGCTGGGGTGAAGGAGGATACTTCAAGATGGAGTTGGGGAAAAATATGTGTGGTAAGTTATTTTATATATATTTTTTATATAACATATTTTTTTAATAAACAAAAAATTGCATGTTAGAGAATTTGCACATTGAAAAGAAATATGATGCAAATTTTGAATTGTACCTTTGCAGGTATTGCAACTTGTGCTTCTTACCCTATAGTTGAGGGGAGCACTGAAGAGTAAATATTTATGGCCAAAGTTTGAGAGTATTATCTATGGAAGAAAATATCTACATTTAAAGCTATGAAGATAGCTTTAAAAATGTGGAATAGATGCAATAATTTTATATAGAAGTTAAAGTGTTTATGGCTATTACTGCATTTGTAAATTTTATATCAAAATTGTTTAATTATTGAGAATTATTTAATTAAATTGAATATTGTACTCATTTATAATTTATTTTATTAAATAATTATGATTTATTTTTTATTTTTATTTGTATGGATTATTTGATTTTTTCCATCTTTAGTCTCATTTATTAAATTTTTTTAAAATTATTGTAATATAATTTTTTAATTTATTTAGATATTAATCATGTCTAATATTATATTATGTGTTGTTTCTATGGGGCTTTATTTATTATACTACTTTGAAATATATTGTAATTATTCTTTTTAAAATAAAGAGAGTTTTACTGCAACTACTGTTCAAATATCACTGAATTTTGTATAATAGTTTTGATTATTATGATTCATAACAAATGATTTTGAATGTTAATGTGTAATGACTTTTTTTCCATATGATTTTGAATATCAATGTGTAATGATGTTGTTCCAAATGAAACTCATTATTTGAAACAATAATCCTTCGTCAATGAATTTTGTATAATAGTTTTGATTATTATGTCTCGTAACAAATGATTTTGAATATCAATGTGTAATGACCTTGTTCCAAATGCAACTCATTATTTGCCACAACAATCTTTAGCCATCACTATTAAATAAATGAAGTTTAAAAATAATGTTGATTTTTTTGGGAAATGATTCCTCTTCGTTCTATGGAAAACAATTTAAAATAAATAAATAAATAAAAATAAATATATTTAGAACTTGTTACCATCCTCTTATTCTTATACTTTTCTATTTAATTATTAATGCGCTGTTTATAATATTTTATGATATGAACTTAAATGCCTAAAGTTACATGTTCTGTTGGTTATGCTCAATCATCAATATGTGATGTGTGTGTTTATAATACTTTATAAAGTTACCCCAAACCTCCCAAAGTTGGGAACAAGTATATGACTCAAATGTATGGTGCAAATTTAATTGATTATCCCTAATGATCATATGCTATATGAAGAAAGACTCGAAAAGTAAATCTGAATATAGCATATGCTTTTTCAATTTGATAAATTTATAGTTGTTGAATAAAAGTATGTTATTTTATTATACAATTTGACGAGCTTAATGGTTAAGAGCATGTATTTTCTATTAAAAGGATCATAGGTTCAAAATAAAAATAAAAATAAAAATAAAATGAAATATGTAATCGAAGTAGGTTACTTGCCTCGCAAACAAAAAAGTCTTATACGCCAACTTTAAAATTAGATAATAATAATTTTTATTATCTCATTAATAATTTTTTTTCATAATTAATTATTAATAATAATTGATATCAATAATGTAAATAACAAATATTATATTAATAAATTTTTAATATGAAAATTCCCAAATTATATTGAGAAAAATTAACCGAAATTTAATTAAAGTATATAACATTATCCCATTAAATCCTATCCACTCAGCTTGGAATAATGAACCTTTTCATGATCATTGCTTTTCTTGCCTCGGTTAACTAAATTAAAATAATTTTATGGAATTTTAAGTAGTAAGGAATATAACCATGTTTATAATTTTGTGGAATTTTTAGTAAAAAAATATAATCATGTTTATAATTTTATGGAATTTTTAGTAAAGAACATAACAATGTCTAGATAAAAAAAAATATAAATTATTATTTTTTATAGGTATTTTAAATAAATAGAATGCTAAAATTTAATGCGTTATTTATAATTTTCAATATAATTTTTTTCATAAAAATTCATAAATATATAGACAAAATTATGTATATGTGTAAATATAGGTATATGATATAAGGGGTGAGTTTGATTAGTTGTCATTAATGTTATTTTGTGTTTGGTTAGTTTTGTGTTAGTAAGTGTTTAATTTGAATTTCCTTGCATGTAATTGCACTAATTTATTTTTGATGAGTTTATTTGAGATTCTATCCACAAATGTGGGGAAGCACCTATGGTTCCTGAATGCACTAAACTATGTCAATGAGTTTATTAGAAATGTTATTCATGAATGCAGAGTAAGATCCATTGGGTTTGTTACAAAATAATAATACTAAAGTGAAACTAAAGAAAAATATGACACGTAAAACTAAAGAAAATAATATGTTTCCCATGAGGAATTGGAATTCCTATCTTAAATTTTTTAATGAGTCTCATATTGTTTCCTTGTGGAAAACATTCCAAACATGTCTATAGGGGATGAAGTTTTACGTGTGGAGGATATTAAGTTTGGGGTTAAGAAACTCACAAAGAGAAATCTAAGGACATTGAAGGTTACCAAGCTAAAATCTAAAAAAATGGATGGTTAAGCCTCATACTCCATGCAAAAAGGCTCTTCTATGGCTTTAGTAGTCAAGTACGGCTCTCATAAACCTTGAACTCAAAGTCTCATTATACCTATTTTTAAAAATAGGGATAAAGGCAATCCCCTCCAAATGTAGAACTATTATGATTAGCCCCATTTTAGCCAAGTTGTATGGAAGTAATTTGGAAAAGAAGAACAACATATGCCTAGAAAGTCATTAAAAGGAGTTAACGATCAAGTTGGGTTCAAAGGCTATCATTCAACTATAGACCATTTTGTTACACTTAGGATCATTGTGGAACATTGTACCAATAATAAAACCAAATGATTTTGTTGTTTTGCTAATTTTAGATTTTTTTTTTTTTTTTTTGAAAATGTACTAAGACTGACCTTGGAATAAACTAAAATATCTAAAGGTTCCTTTCAAGTTGAGAGTAGTGGCAATAAGGTTGTATGAGAAAGTTATTACCATGTATAGGAACATTTTTTTGTTGCAAGAAATTAATTGTAATATAGGAGTCAAGAAAGATTGCCCCTAACACCGACCCTTTTTGGTATATACATTGACAAGCTAGAATATTCTTTGGAAGATGCAAGTTGTGTTTCTTTGACTCTCGTCGGTGTAGTCATCACCCTTCTTTTTCTTTATGTTGATGGTGTTGTTCTTATGGCACGAAGTCCCTATAGTCTTGGTAAGAATCTACGATCCTTGAGGAATTCTAATCTGGTATAGGTATGATTGTGAACACTAACAAAACAATTTTTATGATAGTTAAATCCCAAAAGATCACCTATGACGGTTTCATATATCAATAACTTGGAGGAAATAAGTTCATACAAAAATCCGGGAAATTATATTCATCACAAAGTTCCACTGAAATTATATCATTGAGAAAGTATAAATAATGGGTGGAAAGCTTATTATGGTCTTGAAACCAAATGAAAATCAATTGACCTTTGGTTATGGGATTAAAAAAAATTGTATTGGAGATTCATCACTTGGGTTATCCTATATGGATGTGAATTTGAGAGATATGGTATTTTTAGAGAATCTTGAAAATAGAATAGATTCAAAAGAATTTTATAGCAAATAATATCAAGATTACAAGAAATATACCTTATCCTATTCTACTTATAGAAGCAATCATTTCCCCCATTGAAAGCACGGTTATGATTAGGTACTCAATGTACAAGAACAACATAAACAATATGGATGACAAGAAGCTCCCCAATATTGACTCAAAAGCAAATCAAAATCATCAACAACTCAAGTAGGGATGGCATAAAGATGCCAAGTCTTGGCTAAATCATTGGGGAATGCAAGAAGAATTAAGCTTGTATAATACCGATAATATTAAAAGTATTATTGCATCTAAATTTAAGGAGAATTTGTGGCGTGATAAAGAATTAGAGAAAAAAAATTATTATACTACAAAAAGGTAACCAATACTATTCTAGAAGATCAAAAGTATCCCTCAATTTTGACTAGCATAAAGAAGAAAACCAACTTTGCTAAAATAAGAACAAAATCTCAAGAGATGCACTGTGAGATTGAGCGTTGAGAATTCCAGAACACCATGTGGTGAAAGAATATGTCATCTTTATGATACTAAGAGGGTTGAAGATGAAAATAACTCTTTGAAAGTGTGTTGTGTATACCCAAATTAGATCACAATTTCAAAATATTTGCCACAATATTAACCTCTCTAAACTTCTAAGTCATGACAACTTTAGTTATCTTGAAGCACTTCTCTTAATTCTTTTGAAAAAAAAACAAAATTCTAAGAAATTTGACTAAGCTCTTCCCTTTCTAAGGGTCCCATAGACCAATAACGGTCTGAGTAGACATTAAACATATCGTCGTCATCATTATCATCATGTATTATGATGAAATGTATAATTTGAGATGACCCACCAACCATTTCCCCTTATTTTAAGGATATACCTTGAATAAATTGGTCGATTGTAGTTTTGACAACATAACTCAGTGGAACATCAAACAAGGCTTGTAATATCTACATAAACTAGCAATTGCCCCAAAAGGTGCAAAGATAGGCCAATAGGTTTTTTAAATTGGAAAAATGGTATGAGGAATGTGTTTGTAGATATGTATGCCATATGTATTGGCAAATTTAAATTTTATATAAATATTGTAAAAGATGATATATTAGTTTTATGGATCTTTATTTTATATATATATATATATATATATAGATATATATGTAGCTCAAACTAAAAACACTAATTTGATATACCTCTAACAAAATACTAAAAATAGAGAATAATGACTATTGAAAACCACCATTTAAATTCAATTAAAATGATTGGATTATAAAATCTATAGTCTAAATTATATTATTATTTAATACTATTTTTTTTCTCTAAAAATTAATTAAAATCCATTTACAGTGTATTAAGAATGATAAGTGGTGTTATTTTAATTTCATATATAATCCAAATTAAAATGCAGAATAATGAAATTTTGTAATGAAGATTAAGCCTTTGATGAACAAAAGCCATAAGAAGACTTTTCAAAAGACAATTCTGTGTACATTTCCTCTAATGAAAACACAAATATTATCTTAAATCCTAGAGAAGATCCAAGAAGACCAATAAGACCCTTGGTTTCATTGTAGCTCCATCTACTACCATTAGCATCGTAGGAACCCAGAGTTTTATTGTTCTCTATTGTAAATTCAAGGTAGAGCTAGGAACCCAGAGTTTTATTGTTCTCTATTGTAGATTCAAGGTAGAGCTAGGTTGCAGGATGGTAGGTTATTTGATGCAAAAGGTCTAATGAGTGCATGACTCAACTCCCACAAGACACACCTCCCACATCAAATAAAATAGCTAGAAGTGGTTGAGACTACAAATGACTATCATCAGAGGCTTGGAAAAGGAAGAATCGAGAAGGTTGTTGGAATTCAGAGGCAAAGCAATATTAATTAAACACACAGTAGAATAAATCAAGCACATAAACACGGTTTTTAACGTGGTTCACCCAACCAATCTGGGCTACGTCCACCAAACATAGGCATCAGGAATTTATTATTCAAATTGGAGATTACATAGTGAAATCCTCACAAAACTCTGACCCTCTCAGCAAACCATCCGAATGGTTGCCTGTTATATAGCATAGAAAATCTAACAGCCTCATTAACTCCCTCACATCAAATATAGGAGGCATTAACTCCCTCCCAACAACCTGGAGTTAATCTAGGACCTGAATTCTATTGTTGTCATCAGCTGAGATTTTTCCTATTTTGCTACAAACAGAAAATCTCAACAATCTCCACCTTGACAACAATTCGCCTGATGCCCTGTTATTATTATTTTATCTTTTCTGCAAGCCAAGAGAAGCCAAACACTAGCGTAGCTTCTCTAACAAAACTGGTTTCGTGAACATGTCTGCACAGTTCTCCTTTGTATGCACCTTTTCCAGAGAAACTCCCCTTTCAGTGATAACCTGTCTTACAAAATGGTACTTAATTGGAATATGCTTTGATTTACTATGATAGGCAGGATTCTTAGCCAAATGTATTGCACTTTGACTGTCACAAAGTAACCTGATGTTGTCCTGTAACCTACCAAACTCACCAAGCAAACCTTTCAACCAAACCGCCTCTTTGCAAGCATGAGAAGCAGCAATGTATTCTGCTTCAGTAGTGGACAAAGCAACAATGTTCTGTAGCTTTGACATCCAGCTGATAGCTCCACCTGCAAGAGTAAAGACGTACCCTGAAGTTGACCTTCTCTTATCCAAATCACCTGCAAAATCGGAATCAACATATCCGCAAACAAATTCACTACTCTTATTGTAAGAAATACAATAACTACTTGTGCCTCTCAAGTACCGAAGCACCCATTTTACTGCTGACCAGTGCTCTTTACCCGGATTTGCCATGTACCTGTTGACAACCCCAACTGCATGAGAAATATCTGGTCGCGTACACACCATCGCATACATCAAACATCCTACTACATTGGCATACGGAATTCGAGACATATAATCCTTTTCTTCATCTGTATTAGGACATAAACTCGAAGAAAGCTTAAAATGGGAAGCTAAAGGGATTGAAACAGGCTTCACATTATTCATACCAAACCTCAAAAGTATTTTCTCAACATACTTCTGTTGTGATAGCCACAGCTTACCATTGCCCCTGTCTCTGAAAATCTCCATGCCCAAAATCTGTCTTGCCGCTCCTAGATCTTTTATATCAAACGTCCTTGCCATCTGAGTCTTCAACCTGTTGATTTCTTCAATGCTTTTGCTTGCTAAAAGCATATCATCAACATATAATACTAAGATAATGAACATGCCATTATTTAACTGCTTAAAATAAACACAATGATCATATTCATTTCTTACATATTTCTGACTCAACATGAAAGAATCAAACTTCTTATACCACTGCCGAGGCGATTGCTTCAGGCCATATAATGACTTCTTGAGCCTGCAGACAAATTTCTCATTGCGACGCTGAACAAACCCTTCCGGTTGTTCCATATAAATTTCCTCATCTAAATCACCATGTAGAAATGCAGTCTTAACATCTAATTGCTGCAACTCTAAATCAAGCAAAGCCACTAATGCTAACACAAGTCTAATTGAAACAATTTTAACCACTGGTGAAAATATCCCATGAAATTCTATGCCAGCTTTATGAGAAAACCCTTTTGCAACCAGCCTCGCTTTGTACCTGTCTTCCGTATCATTCACACCCCGTTTCACCTTGAACACCCACTTGCATCCCACAGTTTTCCTGCCTTTAGGAAGTTCAACCAGATCCCACGTGCCATTCTTACCTAAGGCCATCATTTCTTCCTTCATGGCTGCTTTCCATTTGTCACTATTTGAACCTTCTATAGCTTCCTGATAACACAAAGGTTCATCATCATTAGCGATCAAAGCAACTGAAGTAACATGATCATCATACCTTCTTGGAGGACGTTTGATCCTTGTAGACCTCCTTAAGAATGTTTCTGGTGCTTCCACAATTGGCTGTCTATCATCTGTAGGAACTTCTTCATGATCGCCATCTGAGACCTGTTCATGACCTCCATCTGAACCCTGTTCAAAATCTGATTCTGAAACCTGTTCATGACTAGAATCTGAACTGTGGTCGTTATGACTATCATTAGAAATGCTGTCAAACTGAATATGCTGGAAATCAGATACATCATCCTGTTTCAATCTACTATTTACATCTAACTGTACAAGAGAGGATTCATCAAACTTTACATCTCTGTTGATGATGATTTTGCGGGTAATAGGATCCCACAATCTAAATCCCTTTGTTCCATCACCATACCCAACAAAGATATACCTTTTAGACTTTGGATCTAATTTAGTTCGCTGATGTTTAGGCACTAGAGCATATGCATCACAACCAAACACTCTGAGTTTAGAATAGTCACAAGGGTGTCCTTTCCATACCTCTTGCGAAACCTTGCAGCCTATCGCCGTTGATGGAGATCGGTTTATCACATAACAAGCTGTTGCCACTGCTTCTGTCCACAACTCCTTTTGCAACCCGGCGTTACTCAGCATACACCTTGCTCTCTCTAGAAGAGTCTTGTTCATGCGTTCAGCAACTCCATTCTGCTGAGGAGTATAAACCGTGGTCTTATGTCTTTCGATCCCTGCATCCTTGCAATAGCTGTCAAACTCCTTGGAAGTAAACTCACCACCATTGTCAGTTCTTAAACACTTTATTGTTCTACCAGTGTTGTTTTCTACCAATGCTCTAAACTGCTTGAAAACTGTAAAAACATCAGACTTCCTTTTCAACATGTAGACCCACACTTTTCTAGAAAAGTCATCAATAAACGATACAAAATATGACGAGCCACCATATGACGCTGTAGGGGTTGGACCCCAAACATCTGAATGGATATAATCAAGTATGCCTTTACTAGTATGTTTGCCTGTTTTAAACTTTTGTTTACTTTGTTTATCAAACAAGCAATGTTTACAGAAATCCAATTTTCCAGATCTTAGATTAGGAAGTAACTTTCGGTCAGCCAAAATTTTCAATCCTCTTTCACTCATATGCCCCAATCTTTGATGCCATAAGTGAATGGAACTACTGTCATGTTCAGACATAGACACATGATCTGACCCAGTTCTACCTTCTAACTGAAATAGATTTCCTACTTTCTTAGCTTTCATAACTAGTAAGATGCCTTTGTAAATTTTCATTACTCCACCTTGAATTACAGTTTTATATCCATTTGAATCAAGTGCTCCTAATGAAATCAAATTTTTCCTTAAATCTGGTACATGCCTCACATCAGTTAATATTTTTGTTTTCCCATCAAACATTTGCAGTTGTATGCTCCCAATTCCCACAATATCACATGTTACATCATTACCCATGTACACAACACCATCATCAATTGATTTATATGTTTTAAACCAATCTTTATGAATACACATGTGATTCGATGCCCCAGAATCTAACAACCAATGTTGATCATGTTTAGAAACATTAACAGACAATACCTCATCACTCATACCTGAACCAGATACTGAACCTGTATCTGTGGTGTTGGCTTCCTTCTTTTCTGTCGAAGAGCCTTCTTTAGCAGCCTGCTTTCGCTTCCAACAATCCTTTTTCAGATGTCCAGCCTTGCCACAATGCCAGCACTTCATCTTTGGCTTCTTTCCTTTGGACTTTGAGCGAGAGTCGCTATGCCTTCCCCCGGAGTGTCTCTCTCGTGAGCGACCTCTGGCCATCATTACCTCTGATGTAGAGGTGTCTGCATTCGACCTCTTCCTTGTCTCCTCAGCCAACAAAGCTCCAACAACATCGTCAAACTCAAGAATTTCTGATGTACTAAAGCTTATGGAAGTAACAAAGTGATCCCAGGATTCAGGCAAAGAACATAATAGAGTTATTGCCTTATCCTCTGAATCAAATTTCACATCTAGACTGTCTAATTGCACCAATAAGGTATTAAAAACATTCAGGTGATCAGCGATTGAGGTACCTTCTTTCATCCGCAAACCGTAAAGCTGCCGTTTCAGGAGAATCCAATTTGTCAAAGATTTCGTCACATAGAGCTTCTCAAGCTTCGACCACAAACCTGCGGTGGTTTTCTCTGACACAATGTTGAACAGAACATCGTCCGCCAGACATAACCGAATTGCTCTCAGAGCTCTATCGTCCATCTCATCCCATTCATCCTCCGTCATGGAAGGAGGTCTTTTGTTTTTCCCCAACAGTGCTTTCGCCACACCTTGTTGAACCAGCAGATCGTGCATCTTTACCTTCCAGATCTCAAAATTATTCTTGCCATTAAATTTCTCAATTTCAAACCTGGCACTTTGAGTTTTCGCCATTTGTATCAAAAAACACAATAATTTCCAAAACTAACCAGCAACTAAAAAACAACTGCCTATGCTTTTAAATAATACAAAAAACAATATTAAAGCCCCCCTTACACTTTTAAAGCCTTGTAATTTTTGAAAAAACCATGTTACATAACCCTTATAACTCCTCTTTTTGTTTAATGGCATAAAAAATAATTACGTACTCCACCAGATGCGTTCACCATATGTGAGACATGTACCACCATATAAAATAATTGTTCATATAAAAAGCTTGAGCATATCTGTTACGACATACAAATTACGCATGAAACGTGGACGTGGGATACCGAATCTGACATTCGTTCATTCGAAGGATAGTTGATTGAGTAGAGATATAAGGGAACAGAACAGAGCGATAAGTTTACATATCGTAACAGAGCAGAAGGGCCATCGAACTGGGTTATAACTAAACTTCGAAAAATCTTGTTTCCACGCAGTTTGTAAATACATAAATCCACGCTGTTTTTTCACATATATCCGTGTTGTTGGTATAATATATATTAATGCAGGTTTTCTTAATGTGAATCTGCACCGTTTGATAACAATTTCACGCCGGTTTTAAACTATATATATAACCACGCATTCAAATATATATCAACGCTGTTTTTCAATATATGAATGCAGGTGTTATACCATATATCCACGTAGGTTCAAGATGTACCTCTGTCAACGCAGTTTACCAACGTACCAGGCAGCGCCCGCAGACGATTCGCGCAGCAGTAAACTCCACGCAATCTCCAGCACGCACCAACGCTCCACCTCCAGCACGCATTTTAACTTGCCTCCAACTGCTCTGATACCAATTGTTGGAATTCAGAGGCACATCAATATTAATTAAACACACAACATAATAAATCAAGCACATAAACACAGTTTTTAACGTGGTTCACCCAACCAATTTGGGCTACGTCCCCAACAACCTGGTGTTAATCTAGGACCTGAATTCTATTGTTGTCATCAGCTGATATTTTTCCTATTTTGCTACAAACAGAAAATCTCAACAAAGGTGATTATGAATCAAGAAGGGGACAAACTTTTGGTTTCACACTGAGTATTTCGTAGGTACAAGAACTTCCAAAAGAAACAACGAAGATGATTTTAATTAAGAAGAGGTTAAATCATTTGTTTTACTTTCAATTCTATATGACCATAACATGTTTGTAAAAGGAAAAATAGAGAGGAAGTTTGGAAAAAGGAAACAAAGAGAGGTGATTTGGAATTGGTAAGAACCTACACTATTGATTTCACGTTCATTCTTACCCAACAATCTTACTTGGGAAGAAGGCAAGAAGAACATATAAAGGAGGATAAATTTAATCATTTTATATAATATATTAATTTAAATAAAAAATTATTTAAATATGAAGATTCATCAATGATAAAATTGAAATTTCTCTTGACAACATTACAGGTGGGAATCCAAAAGAGTTAAACAATTTCTGACTCTGCTCCTCTTTATATAATTCTCATAAGCCTGACCTTGATCTATCGGAATAGATTTTATAATTCTCATGAGCTCGACTTTAAACTATAAATAAAAATAAATTCAAACATAAAGAATCATCAAAGATAAAATTGAAATATAAAGATTCATCATAGATGAAATTGAAATTTCCCTTCCACAACATTACAGGTGAAAATGCAAAAGAATTAAACAATTTTTTACTCCACTCTTCTTTCTATATAGTTCTCATGAGACCGACTTTAATATATGGGAATAGATTATATAATTATTATGAGCTTGGATTTAAACTATAAATTAAAAAAAAATTCAAACATGAAGATTCATCAAAGATTAAATTGAAATTTCTCTTCACAACATGACAGGTGGGAATCCAAAAGAATCCAACATTTTCAGATTCCGCTTCTACAATTTCTAACCCTATATAATCCTCGTGAGGCCGACCTTAATCTACTAGAATAGATTTTATAATTCTCATGAACCCAAGAATCTGATACTCTACGAGGTATTGTTTGGTGAAGAGCAATCGCTTAAAGTTGTAGCGAGTTCATTGCCTTTAAATCCTATGCAGAGAGAAGATCCAAGAAGACCAATAAGACCCTTGGTCTTGTTGTAGCTCCAACTACTACCATTAGCACTACATGAACCTATAGTTATATTGTTTCCTGTTGTAGATTTAAGACAGAGCTCAGTTGCAGGATGGTAGGTTATTTGATACAAAGGGTCCGATGAGAAGTAAGGATCTAGAATACACAATATAAATTACAAGAGTGAGAATTTTATGTTGTAAAGAAATGAATTTAATTAGATGGCAAATTTTGGTAATATTTTGTAATTTATGGATTTTTCACCTAGGGTGTCTGAGATTTCAAAATATATTAAAATCTGCACTCAAAATAAAGATGAAAGATGATAGCTACATTTCAAAATATTCCTAAAAATCGAGTTTTTCACAGTTTTATCTTTGTAATGCAAATGCAATTAACATGAACAAATATATTAACCATGGGAAGCACATTATTCTAGGAAAGCCAATCAATGTCCTTATATTACCTTAAATTGGTTGTTGTATCGTCTTAAGCTGAGCAATAAAGGCTAGGTTCCTAAGCCCATTCTAGTTCTCGTTCAACACACTGTAAGTCTCAAGCCATAACTCCACCTATAGTGCTACATGTTACAATGCAAAGTATTTCTAAAGCCATGGTTACACAAATCATACAAATAATTTCCCTCTCATTGTTTCGCTTAAAACATGGCATCCTTCTAATTTGCGAATACAATTTCAAATCAAAGCCATCCATGACCACAGAAATATAAATGCCTAATAAAATCACTACATTCCTAGGTTTAGAGGGTGACATAGAGTGAATCTAATACCATTTTTGAGCGCCTCTGTCTGGTGCAACACATAGGGTCCAATTAATAGAGCAAATTAAGGTCACAAAAATCTCTAATATGAGGAAGAGTGTCAGTCTTTGAAGATCACCTGTGAAGAACAACATTGGGCATACATTGGTGTTATTGGCATTAGATTTGACATGGGCCTTGGTTAGAAATTGATGGGGATGAATCCGATCACGTGGAAGATAATTCAATAGTGTTCTTTTCGCGAGCACGAAGCTAGGGAAGTCGTCCGCTTTGAACCAGAAAGTTAGTACAATTTAAATGAATACGACTATCAACCTTGGAAGCAAGCTTATATTCTTCGATTGCATCACATTCTCTGCTCCCATTCTTGTAGTTTCCAGGGCAGATGAAGCGTAGGTACTCATGCCTTTCCTAATTATGGTCCCTCTGAACTCTTTAGGGTCGGGCTTGAAAAGTGCGATCAACTGATTTGTCCACTTATCATCATTGGTTGAACGCAATGGAATGCAGATGCAAGTATACACTTCATGGATGGATTTAAGATCAAGTATTTCACAGATTGCAGCAGGAGATTCTACCTACGTGCCACCCTCTCTCAATCTCTCTCTTCCATGTTTGTTAATCTCCTCCACATGCAACAG